>CM021104.1:172427487-172604247 GCA_007115665.2 Sequoiadendron giganteum | reverse complement strand
GAGAGAGAGAGGGAGGGAGGGAGTGGGAGAGAGATAAAGGGTAGAGGGTTGAGGGTTGAGGGTAGAGGGTTTAAGGGTTTAGGGTTTAAGGGTTAAGGGTTAAGGGTTTAGGGTTAAGGGTAGAGGGGAGAGATATGGAGGGAGTGAGAGAGAGAGAGAGACTTGAGAGAGGGAGAGGGGGTAGGAGGGACAGTCTTGAGAGAGAGAGTGTGTGTGTGGGGGAGGGAGAGAGTGGGAGAGAGAGTGAGAGACCTAAGAGAGAGTGAGTGAGAGATTAGGTTTTAGGGTTTAAGGCAAAGTATATAGGGTTGAGAGATAAGTGAGAGACCTAGATGGCTAAGGGGGGTGGATGGATAAGGATAGAGAGAGAGAGAAAAGAAAGAAACCTATAAAAAATCAACTTTCTCATAATGCAACCACGTTTTGAAGTAGTTGAGATGTAGTCATTTGTTTAGCGCATTGTAATGTGAGCGCGTTGTAATGTGAGCACATTGTAATGCGAGCACATTGTAACATGAGCACATTGTAATGCGAGTACATTGTAACGTGAGCATGTTGTAATACGAGTGCGTTTTAAGGTGAGCACATTGTAATATGAGCGTGTTGTAACGTGGGCGCATTTTAATGCAAGCGCATTGTAACGTGAGCGCATTGTAATGCAAGTGCATTGTAACATGAGCGCATTGTAATGCAAGTGCATTGCAACTCGAGCACGTTGTAATGTGAGCACGTTGTAATGTGAGTGTGTTGTAACATGATAAAAATAGTAAAAAAATCAATATACCTATGATTTCTAGGTGCACATTTTTCATCTTCTCTTGGTTATACGCATGTTCCAACAAAAAGAAGCTTTTTGATGATTTTGTGAAGTGTGCATGCAATTTTTTCACATTCCACCACCTTTGCATGAAATAGCAGATTTTTCACATTGAAAGGCATATAATATCAATTTAAGTCTCAATTCCATTCAAGAGTGATATACAATTGAAGTTTGGAGGGAAAAAAGCTTTTGAAAACTCAAATTGTTGAGGAGTTTGAAGAAAGAAGAAGCAAAGGCTACATAATTGGGTAGAACTCCTCCATTTGAATCTCCATTTTTTACGTATGTGAAGTCTTTACACATTTTCTTTCATTCTATTTTGGCTTGATTTGATTTTATTATTTTGAATATTCCATGTTCATCATTGTTTGTTTTTCATTATAACCTTAGCTTTTCAATGCACATTTTAAATTACATAATTCTTTACACTTTCCAACTACATTTTTAAACCACATCTCTTTGAGGAATTTTGTTAAACAATTGACTTACCTTGCGTATGCTTCCACCTATTGTAGACACATATATATGACAGAAGTTATAAGTATGTAAAATAATACATCATTTCTCAATCCTTCACTATGGATGTGCATACCCCTCTCCAAAGCTTTCATTTTGGTATAGGCATGGGGGGTGTTGGAAAATGTAGTGGAATTTGGTAAATTACACCTAGAAATTTCATATGCTTGAAATTTTATAAAGCCTTTTCAACAAATCCATTTTGTTCATATCCTGCAATCATTCTAGTCCATGAGGACATATCTCATTGAGGTATTTTATCAAATAGTTCTACCAAGCAACTGATTGCCTTGTCTATGCTACCAAATTTTCCATACATGTCTACCAAAGCATTTTATCAAAAAACATAGACAAGGCAATCATTTGTTTGAAGAAATGCCAAAGAAATGTGGTCTCATGGTGATGTGAATTTTTTCAAACAATCGATTGCATTGTCTATGCTACCAAATTTTTCATACATGTCTCTACAAAATTAGAATATACTCCCTCCCACATTGATATATCTTTGAATCTATTTTAGTTTTCATCTCTATTTCTAAATTTACCTAATCACTAAACTTACCTCATCACTAATGTTGTGATATATTTTAAATGTTTCTATTAGTCTACCTACAAGGGATTGTAACCCTTCTCTCCATTGTTTTAAGACTCTTTATTCAAGGCTAAGTTAGCAACACGGGGAAAGGTGCAGCCAATCTTACAATCATGGCATGCCACAAGACAATATTTCTTTAAGGCATTGGATCCAAAAATTCATATGAGCATTGACAAGCTAGTGAGCTCACTAGCTTGTCAATGCGGTAAGGTTGAAAAGGTAGGGGCTGCTTGAAAAAATTCCTTATAGAAATGGGGGCTCATGGTGATGTACATCACCGTGAGACCCCATAGTACATCACCATGATCCCTCATTTCTACAAGGAATTTTTTTCAAGCAGCCCCTACCTTTTCAACCCTATCGCATTTACATCACCGTGAGACCCCATTTCTATGAGGAATTTTTTCATGCAGCCCCTACCTTGTCAACCCTACCGCATTGACAAGCTAGTGAGATCACTAACTTGTCAAAGGTACCACATTTTGCATACATATCTATGAAAACATTATTTTCCAACAATTCACACACCTTGTCCATGCTTCCATTTTGAGCCTATCTTGCAATCATGGCATGCCACATGACCACATTTATTTAAGGAATTCCATTTCTATGAGGCATTTTTTCATGTAGCCCCTACCTTGTCAACCCTACCGTATTGACAAGCTAGTGGTACATCACCGTGAGACCCCATTTCGATGAGGTATTTTTTTATGGGGTCTCACGGTGATGTACCACTAGCTTGTTAATGTGGTAGGGTTGACAAGGTAGTGGCTGCATGAAAAAATTCCTCTTAGAAATGGAATGAATTAAAGAAATATGGTCATGTGGCATGCCATGATTGCAAGATAGGCTCAAAACAGAAGCATGGACAAGGTGTGTGAATTATTTGACAATAATGTTTTTGTAGACATGTATGCAAAATGTGGTACCTTTAACAAGCTAGTGAGCTCACTAGCTTGTCAATGCGATAGGGTTGACAAGGTAGGGGCTGCATAAAAAATGCCTCATAGAAATAGGGTCTCATGGTGATGTAATGCCTCATAGAAATAGGGTCTCATGGTGATGGGTACATCACCATGAGACCCTATTTCTATGAGGCATTTTTTATGCAGCCCCTACCTTGTCAACCCTACCGTATTGACATCACTGTGTACATCACCATGAGACCCTATTTCTATGAGGCATTTTTTTATGCAGCCCCTGCCTTTTCAACCCTACCATATTGACATCACCGTGAGACTCCATTTCTATGAGGAATTTTTTCATGCTTCCCCTACCTTTACAATGCTCACATTAATTTTTGGATGGAATTCCTTACAGAAATGTGGTCATGTGGCATGCCATGATTGCAAGATAGGCTCAAAATGGAAGCATGGATAAGGCAAGTGAATTTTTTGACAATAATTTTTTCATAGACATGTATGCAAAATGTGGTACCTTTGACAAGCTAGTGAGCTCACTAACTTGTCAATGTGGTAGGGTTGAAAATGTATGGATAGCATTACATCACCATGAGACCCCATTTCTATGAGGCATTTTTTCATGTTGCCCCTACCTTGTCAACCCTATTGCATTGACAAGCTAGTGAGCTCACTAGCTTGTTAAAGGTACCACATTTTGCAGGCATGTCTATGAAAACATTATTGTCAAAAAATCCACATGCCTTGTCCATGCTTCCATTTTGAGCCTATCTTGCAATCATGGCATGCCACATGACCACATTTCTTTAAGGAATTCCATCCAAAAATTCATGTGACCTTTGTCTATGCTAGAAGAACTCTTCTATAGGATGATTGTAAATATTTTATATGAAGCCTTGAATGACATATATTTCATTTATTTGTATGGATTCATTTTTTAGGAACTATTATTTGTCTTATTATCATGCCATAGGTAAAATTATATGCCATGCTGAGGAAATGAAGAAGGAATAAACCAATAGAGGAAGAGTATGAAACTAATAAAGAAAATAAAAAGGAAAGGATGAGGGAATATCATTAGAAGAATAAATTTGATACAATTGATGAAAACAAGCCAATTGAAGAGGAACCTCAACCATCAAAAAGAGAAAAGGCATTGGTGGAAAAAAGGGCACGAATGTGAAAGCATTGTGCTAAGACAAATTTGAATACCATAGTTGGAGGCACACCCTCTACCACAAGTGAATATGAAGGGACACCATCTACCACAAGTGAATATGGAGGGACACCATCTACTGCAAGTGAATATGGAGGGACACCATCCACCACATCTCAAGTTGAGAGTACATCATCACTCGCATTCTAAAAAAGTAGGTACACCATCATCCCCATTTCAACCTCAAGGTATTTCATCTATTCCACCCTCGATCGAAGGTACACGATCTAGCCCATCTCACTTAAATATTGATGAAATTCCTAATGTTGAGATGTATGTACCTAGGAGAACACCACCTAGAATTTTGCATAGAAATCCAAAGTATTTGATTATATTGATGAGAATATTTTGCAGCCAATGGAAGGTAAGATTCCAGAACACACTTGTAGAAGATATGCTGATAAGATTTGGAAATTTTTCTTTGAAAGGCTAAATGAGACCACAAGATGTCAACTATTTTTTGAAATGATGCGAGGTATAAAGTATAGAAATGGCATGAAGATTCTTGGATTGAGAACATCGAATGCTTCAAGTGAAAATACTATTATGAACAATCTAATTGATGCTTATGAGAGTGTGGGTAAGACCTCACACTCAAAGGATAGTAATTTCACCCAACGTGTCATTACATCGACTTTGGTAAGTATTCAAACAAGGAGATCTCGTCTCATTAGAAAGACAATTCAAAAATTGAGAATTAATAGAAAAACTTTATCAAGAGTTAGTCAAAGGTGCCGAAAAATTGAGGGCACTAATTCAAATGAATTATGGGCATTCTCAAGGAGACTCCCACGAAAAGATAAACCAGTTGTTGAAGCATTGAGAACACTAATTGAAGACTATTTGAAAAATAACACAATGCCATCTCTGAATCAAAGGGATGTGGTAAGGAGAATCAGTAGTTGGAACTGTGAGCCACATCTAAAGCATTTTTTGGATATGACTCAAACCCAATTTTTTCATAAATTTCAACAGGATTATCCTCAAATTCAATTTTTTCAAAGATATTTTGAAATGCTTAAACCTTTTTATGTCAAGATAAATCATACATGCACTACTTGTTGTTGTAGATTACATATTGAATTCTCTAACCATTATGATATTTATATTTTTATATGTTTAGATTTTCATACTAACGATGGTTTGCAGGATTGTGGCATACATACCCCACCAACATCCTCAAGAGAGTTCTTATCAAAAAAATTATGTGAAAGATAGGATGGCCAAATATTCTATAGGAAACTATTTTTGGATGGTTCATGTCAGCGTTGCGGTGGCTTGCAATGTATGCCAGTATGTCAACATATGGAAAGTACACGTGAGGTGGGAAAGCAACTAGTAGAGTTTGGGAAGTATAAAATAGTGGCATACGTTAAAAAAGATGGTAGTTAAGAAAAAAGGTGTGATCTGGTTATTCCAAAGATTCCAATGTATCAGTTTATGTCTACATTTCATGATAGTATAGTGTATGAGTATGCAAGGCATACCCATAGAGCTCGATGGTTGGACTTGCAATTCAAGTTATGTAAGGACACATTTCCAGTTGGTAGCATAGTTTTAGTGGTTGATTTTGTAGAGAACTACACTCTATAGCCACAGCGTCAGGTGCAGACAAAATATTACAACTCCACACAGGTTTCTATATTTGTGCAAATAAAATTCATTCATGTAGCTGATGGTACAGAGGACCAAAGGAAGATATTGAGGGAGTACCACTTTTATATTAGTGATGATCACACACATTCTCTAGAGTTCATGCAAGTTTTATTCTAGTTGTTCTACAATGATTTAGCTAAGAAGGGCACAGCATACAGTCATCATATAATATGGTTGAATAATTGTGCAGCATAGTTCAAGAACTCGTGCATGTTCTACTAGTTGAGAGGGATGCATGCCATTACAGGTGTTCAACATATGTGGAAATTTTGTGAGGTCGAGCATGGAAAGGAGGAGAATGATGGTGCATGGGAATGTGTCAAAAGAGCATTAGCATGAGAAGATTTAAAGTATAAAGATAATGCAAAGTTGAGAGATGCAAAATAAATCGTCAAGTGGTGTAATGCTTCGATGGGTCCGGGTAATGAAGGTTAGTCTTCAGTTCATATATTTTTTTGGTTGATGGATGATACTGATATTGCATTATATGAGGATTGTTGTACAGTGATAGGATCGAGTGAGCTACACTCTTTCCTTAGCTCAAATACAGGCTCATTGAGTATCCATACATGGCAGATGGCATGCTTTTGTTCTTCATGTATAATGCAAGCCTAGGATGATTGCAAGTCAAAGGAGTGGGTTGAGAAATGGTGGTTAAGTTATCCTAGCCCACTTCACACATATCACCCTCTGATGGCATTGGAACTAGCACAGATGGAATCATCGGTTGAATTTGACCACATATTAGATCTAGTTCAACCAGGTAATATATCTACTTGCATAATTCTTGAAACTCCTATTGTTATATAACCTTGTAGTGTATTTGTAATGTTGACTAATTTCATCTAATTTGTTACACATATCAATGTAGGGAATGTTTATGTAGTTATTACAGATGAAGAAAATGAAGAGGGAAAGGATTATTACCTATGTCGTGTTGATTCCAAAAATAAATTAGAGGCCCCAATTATAGATGGAGAAAACATCGAATACCCTACAGGCTCAGTTGTTGTTACATGAACGTGGCTTAGAAGGTACCCACATAAGAGTGTTATGTTGGAATGTGATGCTGGTGATTGTTGTCATTAATGGTTGTCATTGATGTCAACATATCTTGGTTGATGTTTAAGGTTTAGTTTTGATGCTTTGATGATCTGGATTTTCATGCTCTAAATGGTGTTTTGTGATGATATATCTTTGGTTGTGCTTGTCCTGGTCCCACTCATTTTGCAACATAATGAGATACACTCTTATAAGTCTAGACCGATCTGGAAAGTGGTTAGCATGTCTCATAATATTGTTTGCATTGTAATGTGTACATCATATTCCTTGGTTTTGGATATCATGAGTAACATGTAGTGTGTTGGTTTGAGTAAGGAGTTTTTGTATGGTACACATTTCATTCCTATCCACGGCAGGAATGTTTTGTGACCTAATTCAAATTGTGTTTGGCTGACTTAGGAGTTTATGGAAGAATGGAATGGAATTTTGTTTGTCCGACTTAGGAGATTATGAAGGCATGGATTGGTATAAGTAAAATTTGATTATGTTCAATGAAAGAAAGTGTGGTGAATGCGAATCTAAAATCTAGATATTGTGCGAAATTTTATAACCAAAGGCAACAAACAGTGAGATTCTATTTGGTGTCATTGTAGGTGACAGTTATTTTAGCGATGGATTCTCTTTCATCATTCTTCTAGCAGTGAGCCATTTTCTATAGGCAGTGAGTATTTCTCTTTTGGAAGTGAGCCTTATTATCTTTGGATGTAATAGTCAGGGAGTGATCCCATTGGTATTGAGCCTTACCTACTGTGCGAAATTTAGCAATGAGCCTTTGTAAAAATCACCTTAACCGGTGTCACCTTAACTGGTGTTTTATAATTGATAATTAGCATTCTCCATGGTTTTTCCCTTCTTGGGTTTCCACATAAATTTTGGTGTTCATTGTGCATAGTGTTGTTATGTGCTTTCATGTTCATATATGTTAGATCATTATTTGATTGATTCAAGTTTGCTCTAGATTAATTAAGGTAAAGAAAAATGTTTTATAATAACATATTCACCCCCCCTCTCAGTTATCTGGACTGTTCAACAATTGGTATCAGAGCTTTGGTTCCTCGAAGAAGATCTTAACTGCTTGGGGAAGATCCAATGGCGCACAAACTAACAATTCCTATGTTTGATGGATCTAACTATAGTTTCTAGAAAGTGCATATGAGAGGTTACCTAATTTCTCTAGGGTACAAAACTTGGAAAGCTATTGAGACAAAATATGTTGAACCAACAAATAGTCCTTCTTCTGTGGATGAGAGTTCATCCTATGAAGAGAATGAGAAGGAAAGGTATGCAATCTTTAGTGCTTTGTCTAAGACTGAGTTAACAAAAGTTATTTCATAAGGAACTACTTATGATGTTTGGAAAAAGTTGAAAGAAATCTATGAAGGAAATGATAGAGTCAAATTATCAAAGAAGTTGATAGCTAAGTGTAGATATGAAAACTTGAGGATGGAAGAAGGTGAGGATATAGCAAGCTATTTTTAAAGAGTTGACAGTGTAGTAAATGAATTCAAAAATCAAGGAGGCACTCTAACAAATGAAGATGTTATGGAGAAGATTTTGATGACCCTACCAGAGAGCTACAGTGACAAGATCTCAGCTATTGAGGAAGTTTATGATATGAAGAAATTCACTAGAGAGCAACTATTTGGCACCTTGACCGTGTTTGAGATGAGGAAATTTGGAAAAGAAAAGGAGAAATATGAAACAGCCTTCAAAGCCACAAAAATAAAAGAAGATCCAGATAGTGAAAGTTCAATGAGTTGGAAGAAAACTTCACAAAGAAACTAAAGAAAGTTACCAACAAGTACAAAGGTATGTTACCTCTCAAATGCTTTAGATGTGGAAAGATTGGACATTTAGAAAATAGGTGTTTGAAGAAAAGAACAAGGAAAAAATTTTAAAATATCAATAAGAAGGCCTATTATGCTAATGAGAATGCTAGTATTTCATATGATGAATCAGTTCATGCGGATTGTTTTTTTTTGGTTGAAAAAGATGAACCTATATTTGATATCTCTAATATTTTCTAGAATCTAATGATAACACTAAAGCTGCATTATTTTTCAAAATAAATAGAGATGAATGGTTGATTGATAGTGGATGTTTGAATCATATTACCAGTGATAAACTTAAGTTTGTGAAAATTGAGAAATATGATGGAGGTTTTGTTAGATTTGGAGATGATAAAACAACACAGATTGTTGGAATTGGTTCTATTACCTTTGATGGAAAACATAACACTGACAATGTTTACTATGTGAAGTGTTTATATCATAATATTTTGAGTGTTGGAAAGATGTGCGAGAATGGATACAATGTTGTATTTAAGGATGATGGTTGTGAAATCCGAAAGAGTTCTGGAACTGTTATTGCAGCAGGAAAAAGAACAAGTGGGAATATGTATCAATTGGAAGGAGCTACAAAGAGATAATTATTTTCTCAGAGCAATGCTATTTGGCTCTGGCACCGGAGGATGTGTCACATCAACTTTGACAATTTGGTAAGGATAAGTTCAACAAGAGCAGTCAAAGATTTTCCAAGACTGACCAAACCAGACAGTACTATCTGCAAAGGATGTCAGGAAGGAAAGGAAACCATAGAAACATTTCAAAGAAAAGAAGAATTCTCTGCTGGTTTGTTGGACCTTGTACACACTAATCTATGTGGTCCAACAACAACAAGAAGCTTACAAGGTGAGAAATATTTGATGATTTTAATAGATGATTATTCCAGATTAACCTGGGTTTATTTTTAAGAGAAAAATCATAGGCTTTAAAAAAATTCAAGATTTTCAAGACAAGAGTTGATAATGAAGTTGATAGAAGAATCAAGTGTTTAAGATCTGATAGAGGAGGAGAATATACTTTTGATCAATTCAACAAGTTCTATGAGAAACACAACACTAAAAGACATCTATCTGCCCCTAGAACACCACAACAGAATGGTGTAGTGGGAAGAATGAACCAGAAAATTCAAGAAGTAGCTAGAACAATGATTAGTGAAGCAGGTTTACCACGGGTCTACTGGAGAGAAGTGATACACATAGCAGTATACACTCTTAATAGAGTATTGTTCTAGAGGAAATATGGAAATACATCATATGAGCTATGGCATGGAAGAGCTCCCACAATAAAGTACTTAAAAAATTTTGGAAGCAAGTACTACATCCGAAGTGATGAGGACAATCTTGGAAATCTTGACGGTAAAGCTGATGAAGGAAAATTTTTGGGTTACTCTACAAGAAGCAAGGCATATCGGTGTTTGTAGACATGGAAAATATACAATTCAATCTGGCACACTTGATCCTGATTACTAATGACATTTCTTCCTGAATCGCACTCTCAGCTTATCATCATCTTCTGTCTCTTAATTAAATAAATTATTATTTATTTAATTAGGTCTTTCTCCTTTGTTGGTTAAATTAATCAATTTAATTTAATTAATCCTAAAATTCCCTTTTAATTAAATAATACATTTTATTTGATTAAATCCCTAAAGTCTTCTCATTAAATTGAATAAATTAACCCTTATTTGACTTAATCTAGCATTATCCCCTTTAGTTAAATAAATCAAAAATATTTATTTAATTAAATCTTTCCTCTCAATTCTGTTTTAAATCAACTCATAAATTTGAATCAAAATTTTCAAATCATCTAATCCCTCATTAAATTGATCAAATCTTGATTAATTTAATCTCAATCACTAAAATCCTCTAGAGAATGCAATTTGCACAATAAATCAATTACTTTGATTTATTTAATTGCCTATTTTTCTCTCAACATGGAATAAAGGAGGAATATTCCTTCAAATTTGAATTCAAAATCCAAGTGGATTTGTACATCCAACAAGGCATTCACTCCTCTTACATGTCCTTGTGCATTGAGCCAAGTGGCATTTATTTCATGTCTCTTTCCCTCTCACATGTCATTTCCTCAAATTCAAATTCCACCTAATGAAATTTATTGGCACTTTGGCCAAAATGTGCACAATCTTCAACCATTCACATCTTGACAATTGGCACTTGGCCATTGGATGTTGAATGATCCCACATTGCTCAATTCCACTCTCTCTTCCATTTTGGAAATCTATAAATGAGAGACTCTTACTCTCATTCTAACATCCACAATTTGAGTAAACTTACTATACTCAACTTCATCCTCATCCACACTTAGAGAAAAGTTACTCTTTTCACATTGAGAGCTAATTTTGTCCATTTCATAGCTAGGTTATGCCAAAATCTCTTCAAGGAGATTCAATCATCTACAAATCATCAAAGAGCTTACAAAGGAGTTGGGAAAGGGCCAATTTTGACACACCAATTGGCACCAACTCCCCCATAGGATCAAGAGTTTGCATGCTTAATTAGGATTTCATTTATATTTACATGTTTTTTTCTTCATTTCCTATTTTAAGTATTTGTAAATGGATTTCATGGGGAATCCCTCTTTTATCTTGCATATCAACTAACTAATGTGTTTGTTTGTTTATCATGTCTATGCAGGAATAGGATTGGCATTCACATTCGAGGTACCAGAGTTTAAATATACATGTGAACTCGTTGGTCTCGGTGATCCCTGGTATCACACATCTATACCTACCTGAGGATAGGATTCCTCCCAGTTGACATTACCCCAAACCTTAAACGAGCCTTTGTGAAAAGGTCCAGGTTGTCTTGTTCGGCCTCCATCCTAGGAGAAACCCTCTATCGTAGGAGCATTGAGGGAACCCTTTTGCGTTGCTTAAATCTTGAGGAGGCCCTAGCTGCTTTAACTAAAGTACATAATGGCACTTGTGGTTCACACTCGAGCGATATGACCTTGGCCAAGAAATTGCTAAGAATCGGGTACTACTAGCCAACAATGGAAAGAGAGGCACATGAATTTGTCAGAAAGTGTTTACAATGCCAACAGCATGGAGACCTTATTCATGCACTAGCTCAGGAACTCCATCCTATTGTTACACCATGGCCCTTTTCACAATGGGGGCTCAATCTCATAGTAAAAATCACACCCACCTCATCCAATGGCCACAAGTTCATCATCACCACCACGGAGTATTTCACAAAGTGGGTCGAAGCAATTCCCATGACCTACATAGCAGGAAAGCAGATTTCTAAGTTCATCCTGAACTATCTCATTTGTCGATACGGTGTCCCCCAATCCATTATCTCTGATAATGGGACACCTTTCAAGAACCAAGATTTATGTGACTTATGCGACAAATTCAAAATCCAACATCACTTTTCCACTCCATATTACCCTCAAGGCAATGGCCAAGCAGAAGCTATCAACAAAACCATTCTAAAAATCCTTAAAAAGATAGTCAATGACTCTAGTTGTGACTGGCATCTGCAGCTAAATCTTGCCTTATGCGCCTACCGCACCAGCATCTGCACACCAACAAAAACCACCCCATTCTCCCTGGTCTATAGATTAGAAGCCATCCTCCCAATCGAGATCGAGCTCCCATCACTGAGAATATCATTGCAAAACCTCATCACAGACGAAGAATACAGGGTCTCACGACTGCATGAGCTAGAGTTATTAGATGAACAGCGCATGAATGCCCTCAACCATCTACAGGTCTATCAGAATCACCTGAAATGTAGCTATAACAAGAAGATCAAGAGGCGAACCTTCCAAGTCGGTGAACTTGTGCTGAAAGAGAACCAAAAGAATGTGTTGAATCCAAAAAGAAAAGGAAAATTTGAGCCCAACTGATTGAGACCTTTCGTCATCACAGAAAGCTATAACTCAGGGGCATATCAACTGTCAACACCAGAAGGCGAACCTCTGCAAGAGCCCACAAATAGCTCTCATCTAAAAAAAAAATTATGCCTAAAAACTTGCAAGGTATAGAACCAAAAGTACAAAAAATCAGAAAAATGTCCTAAAAAAATGGTCACCCTGATGAAAACCTAGCAAGCAGGCGTCTTGGTGACAACAAAAAACATTCAAAAAATACAAAAATCAGAAAAAAGGATTGAAAACAATAAAGAAAAAAATCATCCTCTGGTGAAAACCACTTCAATGGCACTTTGGACAAGTACCTTGGTGAAGACCTGGCAAACATGCACCAAGCGTAAATAAATAACTCTCCATTCACCAGGATCTTCACGGCCCATTTTGTGCACTCACTTATCTATTACATTCCATGATATTTCACTAATCCATCCATCCATTTGCATCCATACCATAGCTCGATCTTGTGCTCATATCATATCCCACCATAGTACTACTTGGCATATTCCTAAGGTCAGTTTGTCCTACCCTTATCGAAGTAGTCTATCGCATGACGCTGGGGGCATGTTCTTGTACTGGCATCAGATCAGATTCATGTATATTTTTGTGATCTTCCCAAAACATCAAAAAATACAAAAACATCCAAATCATATGAAAATCTAAAAAACATCGAAAAAATCTCAAAAAGTCTTCAAAAAAAATTCATCATTGAGTCTTGCCAGTCTTTCACCTTGTTGAACTACGTCGTCTCTAAGCTTGAACGTAGGAAAGTTTGATCTTTGATCATCTCCCGAGACATTTAGGTCAGTCCTTTATGTGTCTATCACAATGGCAATCTATTTGCCCATCTATTTCACATTTAGGGCAGTCCTTTAAGCATCTATCGCAATGGCAATCTGTTTGCCCATCTATTTCACACCCTAGGTTAGTCCTTTAGGCATTCGCATTCGTCACAATCTGTAAATCTGTTTGCCCATCTATCTCATTAGAAGTCAAGTCTATTATCATCCGAACTACGTCATCTCTTAGCTTAAACATAGGCAAGGCCATCCTTAATCGATCCCCGAGACACAAAATCCAAAAACATTCACAAATCTTGAAAATACCAAAAACATTGAAAAATCAAAACAGCCTCAAAACATTTGAAAAAACCCAAAATGGTGCATCCATCTCATCTCACTTTCACCCGTGATTGTCTCATTCCTAATAAATCAATCATCACCTTCATCCTTTGGTGAGTCAGTCAAAAGCAAGTCTAGCAGGTTCAAAAGTGAACACCCTAATCATTAGAAGTCTCAAGTCTAAGTCAGTAAGAAAGCAAGTTGATGAACTCAGAATATCAATAGCTTATCACCCAATCAATCTCACCAAAAACCATGATCACAACATGTCTTAGGATGTATCTTTTCCATGATGGACATAAGCATCAGGTATCTCACAGTAGTTTAGTCTTGGCTAGCAGTATGAAGAACATTAACTTGATTGTTTACTTTATCTGGTCTTTTTTTGACTTATCTTATTTTTTCGCTCATTCCAAGGACCTCTTGATGATGCCTAAAAAAAATAGGTTTAGAGAGAAAGGAATAGGGCAATGATCGTTATCTCTTTTATCTACTGCACTTGTGGGATACACTAGTAAAATAACTTAGTCATGCATACTTTATTTGGAAGGTGGAGAGGAAGTTTTAGATATCTTGTTGACCACATAGGAAAGCTTGCTTTCCTATGTTTTGGCCTGAGATGTTTAGAATATCTGAACTACATCCTGAATGAGTTTTTGTATGCTAAGTGTGAACAAGAATACTCATATTTGATTGTCAAGTCAAATTCCATCATACTAGGTACAACACCATCCTGGATCTTTATACCTTGATGCATCATACCTATGTGTGTTATCAAACATAACGTAATTAACCCTTTGAAAATCTTGACTCTTGGTAAGCAAATCACCATCATTCTAAATGACTTGTGGGATCTCTAAGTTCTTCTATCTTCTTTCCATACTAACATGGTATCATGACAGTCAATCAGAACATCGCCAACACATCCATCTTGTATCCACCACATCATCAGCATAAGTGCATATCATATCATATAGATCATACCACCTTATCATCATCTTAAGTTATGAGGATTAATATAGATTCATTATTCTAAATACCTTAAGAAATAATTACATCACATTCATCATGCATGAATCATTAGGAACTTAATAAAAATTAGTAGCATCCATTACCATCATTAATCATTTTACATATCAAATGTCATTTGCATATCAATACATCCATCATAGAAGCATGCATCATATCAGATGAGCATAAAATAAAAGCATGTCATAAAAATCTCATAATGCATAGGGAATTAAGCAATGCATCTACATATCATAAAGGTGAATCATCTCATATATATCATCAAAAATATACTATCATGATGCAAAATCGGGTCAAGTTTGCATTGAAATTCATAATAAAATAGGGGCAATAATCAAGGCCCATGAATCAAAAATAGAAACTATCTGTGATCAAGGGGATAGCCTTGTTGGTTGTTGCACTCTCCCACCTGTTTGTCATTGTGATCCTCTAGGGGCCTCATCCCTGTCTGCTGAGAGAAGTATAGCACTCGGCTTGCTGCTGGCACTACCTATCTATAATGTTGTCGATAGTACTTGGCATCTCTGACTACCTCTTTGTATGCTCATAGGGAGACTAAATGGCCCTGGGATAATGAGGTCATACTCTTCAGCTGCCTCCATCAACCAATCTCCTGATCCCTCTCAGATCCAACTTGGTCCCTCTCAACAGTAACTATCACAACCTACTATCGAACCTGATCCCTCTCTACAATCAATACTTAAATATGACCCTGCAATTGTTAGATCAGTACATCTCTGTGATCTGGTTGCACCATTGGCTGCTACTATGGGATTGCCCTATCCCCATCTCTAGGTTGGCCATCCTGTACCCCTACCCGTGGAGGTGACTGTTGTGCCGGATCTCTAGGAGGTGTCTGATGAGGAGGTGGTCCACCTCCTCCTCCGTCCCTGTCCCCATCTCTACCACCTTTGCCTCCCTGACCTCTGCCCCTGTCGGTTGATCTACCTCTGGGCCTCCATCGTGGGAGTACCGCACCTAGAACTGTCAATCTCAAGGGAGGCCTAAACCATGCTCTATACGCCTGGGTCACTCTCGCATCTTCCGGCCCCTGGTCATATGGCCATGGCCTAGCCACAAGTTACCTAAATGAGGACACTTCCTCAACTGTCAAGATGGGTTGGCCCCATGCTATCTCTCTCGTAGTATAAGTGAACATCGCCACGTACTAATCGTCTGGTCTATCCTGAATCTTGCCAAACTGACGAACCACCCTATCAGGGAGATACCGCTCTATCATGGTATGTTCCCGACCCTACATCCATTTGTCTTGTTGGGAAAAGAACAACTAATCCGCATCATCATACCATGGGCCTATGCCCATCCAAGCTCTTCAGACGAACTCCCTCATCTCATCAAGAACTCGTTACCAATAGGCAAGGCCACCTGTACCAGTGTGAGTAAAATGGATTTGTGCCCCACCATACCGCCAAAAAATAGGGTCATCAATATCAAGAACAACTGGTGTGACATCTGGACAAAGCACTGAAATCCTCTCCCATGCCCAGATGTGTAAAAAGGTAACTTCGGCCCCGAGGGCCCGGCTGTCTATGTATGTGAACTCTTGTAAATCCCCGTATAAGAAGGCTAGCATCACTGGCGCCCAAGAAAATCACTCGCGCTGCAAACACATATGTTGCCATGCCAGTCCCTAGCCTGGACTGAAGTATCGGCCCCACCAATCGGGTGCCACAAGACTAGAAATGATAGCTGCAATGATCAACCTGTAGGTGGGTGCTCTACCCCAATATGCTCCAAGTCAATTTTTCCATCAGAAAGGATGAGCTCATCAACACCCATGACATCAAATCAGGCATCCCTGCCCTCCTCTAGATCATAGATCACTCTGGCTCCATGAATGGGCAATCGAAGAATGCGTCAAACATCCTTGAGAGTGATGGTAGCCTCGTCAGTAGGAAGATGGAAGGAAGAAGTCTCACTGTGCCACCGCTCGTCCAAAGTGGTCATCATACCCAAGTGTGTCTAAATAGGAGGGACGTACGCAACATACCAAAGGCCAAGAATAACAAGCTACTCCTAGAGGTACACATGCATACCCTGCAATCTGCGGAGCACCAGCCATTTGTGCTCCCTTGAATGAAGTATATCAACCTCCTCCTATGCAAGGGAAATCACCGGGTCAAGTCTTGTAAAAAAATCTACCTCTCGTGTCAAATTTCCACATTTGAAACAACAAGTGTGGTGCTATTTGCAAATGCAATGCAGTTTGAAAATTTCTAAATTACGTCATGTGGCGGACTTTGATAAATCTAAATCCCTAACTACGTCGCGCGGCACTATTTTCACGTGTGGCCAAGTTTGACCACCAGAGCCTAATGTCCTAATTGCACCACGCGGTGCCGATTAGGCATTTACAACGGCGCTATATAGCATCGCTTAGCCTAAAATGGTTTTTTAACCTATTTAATGCACGAAAAATGAGAAATTAAAAGTTGGGATGGGGGTACATACCACAGGTCCTGCGTCGATTGGTCGCTGGTGCACTTGTACTCTCTCTGACACATGCCTAGGAAGCTATCATTGTGCCATCTTGATCGGGGATCAGAGCTCAAAATGCAAAACATTATAAAGGCTAAAGGTGCAAATGTATTGAAAGTGACCCCTCAAGATTTATTTAAGCCTACAAATTAGCGTTTTTTGACTAATTTGACCATCTGGCTAGGGTTTTGGTCCCCCAATCCTATTTTTGTCCATCCGAGGACCATTTCACATCTTTTTTGCCATCCTAACATGTTTTTTGGCATCCTAGGGTATTTTTGACCTGTCGGGCACCTTGTCCTCTCTTTTTTCAAGAGATCATCCAAAAAATAAAAATAAATCATTTGATCTCTCGAGGGGGCAATATACCAGCATAATCCTTCCATTGGGGCATCTGAAAAAATTGAGAAATTTTGAACTTTGATCACAGCAATTTATTCTTTGAACCAATGCAACAAGTACATTGCTTCAAAGAGGGGCAAAATGTAGACATGGAAAATATACAATTCGATCTGGCACACTTGATCTTGATTACTAACAACATTTCTTCTTGAGTCACACTCTCATCTTATCATCATCTTTTGTTTCTTAATTAAATAAATCATTATTTATTTAATTAGGTATTTCTCCTCTGTTGATTAAATTAATCAATTTAATTTAATTAATCCTAAAATTCCCTTTTAATTAAATAATACATTTTATTTGATTAAATCCCTAAAGTCTTCTCATTAAATTGAATAAATTAAACCTTATTTGATTTAGTCTAACATTATCCCCTTTAGTTAAATAAATCAAAAACATTTATTTAATTAAATCTTTCCTCTCAATTTTGATTTAAATCAACTCATAAATTTGAATCAAAATTGTCAAATCATCTAATCCCTCATTAAATTGATCAAATCTTGATTAATTTAATCTCAATCACTAAAATCCTCTAGAGAATGCAACTTACACAATAAATCAATTACTTTGATTAATTTAATTGCCTACTTTCTCTCAACATGGAATAAATGAGGAATATTCCTTCAAATTTGAATTCAAAATCCAAATGGATTTGTACATCCAACAAGGCATTCACTCCTCTTACATGTCCTTGTGCATTGAGCCAAGTGGCATTTATTTCATGTCTCTTTCCCTCTCACATGTCATTTCCTCAAATTTAAATTCCACCTAATGAAATTTATTGGCACTTTGGCCAAAATGTGTACAACCTTCAACCATTCATATCTTGACAAGTGGCACTTGGCCATTGGATGTTGAATGATCCCACATTGCTCAATTCCACTCTCTCTTCCATTTTGGAAATCTATAAATGAGAGACTCTTACTCTCATTCTAACATCCACAATTTGAGTAAACTTACTATACTCAACTTCATCCTCATCCACACTTAGAAAAAAGTTACTCTCTTCACATTGAGAGCTAATTTTGTCCATTTGATAGCTAGGTTATGCCAAAATCTCTTCAAGAAGATTCAATCATCCACAAATCATCAAAGAGCTTACAAAGGAGTTTGGAAAGGACTAATTTCGACACACCAATTGGCACCAACTCCCCCATAGGATCAAGAGTTTGCATGCTTAATTAGGATTTCATTTATATTTACATGTTTTGTTCTTCATTTCCTATTTTAAGTATTTGTAAATGGATTTCATGGGGAATCTCTCTTTTATCTTGCATATCAACTAACTAATGTGTTTGTTTATCATGTCTATGCAGGAATAGGATTGGGGTTCACAGTGTTATAACAAAAGAATGAACAAGATAGTTGAAAGTGTGAATATGAAAGTGGATGAAGATGTTCAAATAAATCCTGGTAGACATATTGAATATAAATCAAATAACTTAGATGACAAAGGGGGAAAGGATAAGAAAGAAGAAGAAGAGACATATGCCCATGTTGCCTGGATGGAAGTGATCTGGATATTCCTGGCTTTTTCAAATTTTAAGGATTTAAAAGTCTATCAAATGGATTTCAAAACTACATTTTTAAATGGAGAACTAAAGGAAGAAGTCTACATTGAGCAACCAGAGGGATTTAAGTCTGGAAGTAACCCTAATGTTGTTTGCAGGTTGAAGAAAGATTTATATGGATTGAAGCAGGCTCCTAGAGCCTGGTATGGTAGATTAGACAAGTACTTGATTGGAAAAGGATTTCAAAAGGGATCTGTTGATAGTAATTTATACTACAAGATTCACTCAGACCAAATATTGATTGTTGTAGTTTATGTTGATAACATAATTTTTGGAGGAAATGATGATTTGTGTAGAAAATTTGCAGATGAAATGCAGAAGTATTTTGAAATGTCTTTGATAGGTGAGTTAAATTTCTTCCTTGGATTACAAGTAAACCAGAATAGCAAAGGAATTTTCATTTCTCAATCCAAGTATACCAAAGAATTATTGAATAAGTTTGGATTGGAGAACTCCAAACCGGTTTTTACACCTATCGTTACCGAATGTAAGTTGAAAAAAGAAGACGATTCACCTAAAGTTGATGCAAGTATGTACAGGTCAATGATTGGAGGATTTTTATATTTGACTGCTACTAGACCAGACATTATGTATACTATTTTTTTAGCAGCTAGATTTCAGTAAGAACCAAAGGAATCACATGTTGTTGCAACAAAAAAGTATATTTAGATATTTGAAGGGTACGGAAGACATCAGGTTATGGTATGCAAAGGACTCAAATTTCACCTTGATAGCCTATATTGATGTTGATTGGGCTGGATGTGTTGATAATAGGCAAAGCACAAGTGGTGGAGCTTATTTCCTTGGCTCCCGGTTGGTTGCTTGGTCAAGCAAGAAACAAGACTCTATATCTTTATCTACTGTTGAAGCTTAATACATTGTAGCATCCTCATGTTGCACTCAGGTATTGTGGATGAAACAAATTTTGAAGGACATTGGCATATCATTTGATGAACCGGTCTCAATTATGTGTGATAATACCAGTGCAATAATCATATCCAAGAATCTGGTACAACACTCCAAAATGAAACATATATCCATCAGATGGGCGGGTGCATGGAAATGGGTAGCCATTTCATGGAAACATTCAAAAAAACTTTTGAAAATTCATAATGCGAGCGCGTTATAACGTGCTCACGTTATTGCTTGTTAAAAGAAAAAAAAAAAAATGTTGTCATTCTGATTTTGACTATTTTTTTCTTCTAGTCGTGGCCAAAACCCCCATATTTTGCACTCGCATTTTGGGAGGAGCCATTCAGAAAAAATCTTCACCAAAAATTGTCATTTCTTTGCAACGATGGCGCCATGATGAGGAGGAGATGTGAGGTAAGGATTTTGTGCTTTTTGTTTTGAATTAGTTAGTTTTAGGTTGAATTTGTTAGAACTTTTTAGGTTGAATTTGATATATATTTGTTTGAATTTTTAGGAGATGCAAATCAACCTGCAAACCCTCAAGATCCTCAATAGGAAGACCAACCAAATCCTCAAGATCAAAATCAACCACAACAACAACCTCCTCCACCAATCACTCAACACCATCCTGGCACTCAACAAAATTTAATGAGTGAAATTGAGAACAACAAAAAGAAAATTGAGGATTTGATCAGTAGGTTGAGTGATCCAAATGGTTCGACCATAGAAAGAATGACCCTAGCAAATTCATTGAAAGATATGTTAACAAATGTAGATTCAATTAGCAAACTAATAACTAGATGGCAAGATAGGAGGCAAGTGGCTAGGGATTATTATGCAAATAAACTATCATACAAAGATGTAAAGGATTTAAAATTTACAAAAGGTGATTTGTGCTCATTATTCGTCAACCCACGCACAAATCAAAATCTTACCCTCAATGCGAAGAGGTTCCCTATCCATTGGTGCCACCACCAATATATTAGGGACTAGTTTTATGATAGGTGGTACATGGTCTTCGATTACCCATTGTGCAACAATTGCGAAGTCCCACAATATTTCCTTAGGAAACTATACAGTGAGTTCATATTGAACAAAATCCAAAATTATTTTGATATGAGGTATTTCTAGGGGAGAGGTGGGGGTTAGCTTAGGATAGACCCGGTGCACAGCCGAATCCTACACAGCAAGGTAGACGAGCTCTCGCTAGGCCACCTTGTGAGTACGTTGTTATGCCTTCCATCATGAAGGAAAGTGTTGACATAGAGACATTGCAGGTGATCAACACTTTGACCTAGAATGTGATCCATCATACTAGCCCTATTCTATAGCGCCATCTAGGGGAGTCTTCGAGTGGTGGCCTTCGAACCCATGTGTGTCAATCTCGCAGGGTGACTTGTTCATATGACCCCACTGACACTCAGGAGGCTACTATACAGGATTTTTCTGTAGCTATGGATATGGAGAGGGAAGCTAACATTTTGCATGAGGCATATGGCATTGATATTCAAGTAAAAGTTAGCATGTTCATTGAATTTAATTTATTAAATTTTGATTTTGAAAAGAAAGATTAACTAAAAAAAATTATGATTTTAATAAAATTTCAGCATCACAGTGTTGAGACTGGATACACCGGCTCCCCACCTACATATTTCTACAGTACACCTATCACTGGGGTATGTAACTAGTAAACAATTATAAATTAATTACATGTTAATAGCATTGATTTACGAATTGTAATTTAATATGTGATTTTGGATGTTGAACAGACTAATATTGGAGGTTTCGATGGAACACTTCCTAGTGGTTATGGATTTACTCAAACCTACATGGAGGTAATAGAATAAATATTTTAACTAATGAATTTTACTGAATAGATTTGTGTAGTTTATATGCAAATCGTTGATTACGTTGAATAATTTGTTGTTTTATTTTCAAATATTGCAAGACGAAACACCTCTGAATGTGACGAGGGCAATGGAGATTGGTGTGTCATCTTCTATACAATCCTCGATGGCTCTGACAGGGGAGATATGAGGCAAATTAGTAAATTTCAATTTGCATTCATTGTTATAGATGTTAGTTAGTGAAAAATCAAACCATTATTGATTCACGTAGTTTAATTTCTATTTCTATGGTTTATACAGGGCTTGAGAATGCCTAAACATGGGTGTGAGAATATATCCCTTGTGGAGAGAGATCATGAGATGGCGGTAAGTGATTATTTTGTCAAATATATCATTTTTTATAATGTAATTTAAATATATTCATGTCTTTACTTCTTATTGTAATAGTTAAAACTTCACCATGAACTAAACACTAGGAGGAGCAGCAGGAGCACTCCTTGAGCACAACAAAAATGAGTGATAGACCTATCGCCATCTGATTGAAAAGAAAAGGGAAATATTTTATTTCCAGAGCATGTAGAGCAATGACTTTTGATTCCAGAGCCCTTTGTTGTATGCCTACATGGCAGTTTTGTACATATTTTGTATTGGACATATTTGACATTGTATGCCTATATGGAATTCTCATAAGCCTATATGGTTATTTTGTACATATATTTCATACTTATATCGACATATATTGATTTATGCCTACATGGCTATTTGGTTAATACAAATATCTTTTATCGATGGTGTCCATATTTGCATTCTAAATTGATGGTTTAATAGATATGAGTTACGTGTATTCAAGTGTATACTTTACAGCTTACATGTATACTTTGTGACTTACGTGTGTTTGAATGTATACTTTGTGGCTTACCTGTTTTCATGTGTATCCCTTGTATTCATGCATATACTTTGTATTAATTTGTGTATATACTATGTATTCGTGTGTATACTTCTTGAGGCTTACGTGTTTTTGAGTACTTGTGCTTCCCTTATTGAAATTTACATGCTTGACTTATTCATGTGTATAATTACTAATTGGTTAGCCCTAGCATTGATCGTTGTTGTCCTTCATGGTTTGTCTTGAATATTAATTGATTGATGCTAAACTTTATCTAAAAGAAAAAAAACATGTTTTCAATTGGTATTCCATGAAATGATTCATAAAAATATTTCAATATGTTCTTGATGCGTCACCATTGAAAGATTTATATGTCAACTTTTTGCAATATTATTTCTTGTATACGAAATGGACTCAGGAGAAATCAAGTTATAATTTATAATACAAATAAGAAATGGACTCAGCATTGTCCTAGACCCCTGAATAGGTCTATTTAAATAAGCAACACACTCTCAATCACTCTTCGAATTGCAAAGAACCATTGCTGATGCAGAGTGGCTCAATCAAGTTGTGATTTGACACAGCTTCTCTCAAATATGCCCACTAAGACTCCAACATTCACTTGACTCAATAGGGTAACTCAACTACCCAACCATGGAATCTATCAAACCAGACATGACTAGAATTTGGAATAGACTTGGAAACCTCCCAACATGACCAACCCAACTCAACACAACTCACCTTATGCTTGGGAACCACCTCTAACCTATTGCTTCCAAACTATGCCTCCTATTCCTTGCAGCCCAACCAACTAGGACAATCAACACAAGAACCACTCAAAAGGAATTAACCAAACCAAGGACACTGGTTCTAGGCATCTTATACCAATTCCCACAAGTCCTCAAAGGCCCATGTCTTGACAACAAAAGAAAAGCCATGACAAGCCAAAACAAAATGTTATAAGGTAGGACTAATTAGGCTACTCCACATAAGGAATCAAGTACCTTGGCTCATCCCAACACCCCTCAGACACAAATAGGTTCTTAAAACCTTTTCCAACACAAATCAAATTCTCCCAAGCACCCTTATCACAAAACACTTATGAAAGCAATCAAAAATCAGATTTTACACAAAATCAGGCCTGTCACATAGAGATGTCAGGCCTAGAATAAAAAATATATCTCTCCCACCTTCAAGAAATTCTCTAAAAGAAACATGGAATTAAAATATACATGGTACTCTTCCATTCCACCCAGATCTAGCCTTAGCACATGGTGGAGATGGAAGATATGAGGGAATTTCACTCAAAACCCTGGTTTTTTAGGGTTTCAGACCACTTGCAGAAAAATGATAAGAACTCTCCTATTCCTTTATTTTTTTGCACCAAACCACCACAAAATGAAATCCAACTCAGCCCTCTTTCAATCCATTTCAGCCTTGGGACCGTACAGGAAATCTACAGGTCGTACCAAGTACGGGATCAACAAGTTTGTATCAAAAATCTAAAAAATAGAGAACAATGTGAGTAATTCTTATTAGATATTCTCCAAAAGTTCAACAACAACCTCCATTAGAGCCTCTCAAGGCTTTACATAGTATTTTACACCCTTCTCTAACTGATCCATGCCCTCAACTAACTAAAAACCAACTTTCAAAATAAGTAACTGTTGCATTTCAAATTTGTTGCTTTAAGCAATTTACAAATTTGCAACTTTAGACTCCTCCAACCTAATGACTACAACTAATGACCTCTAAACCCACAAAAATGGCTCAGAAATAGTGTTATTACATCAACAAAACTCTCTCACACTCATATACAAATTCACAAATTTGCCTTCAAAGGCTACAAAGACAACTTCTAGTGCAAGATTGAAATTTTCACATTTTTTATCACTAGACCCAAAAGTCACCCTAAAACATACCTAATGGTCTTAATTGACCTTATTCAAGACAAACCATGCTCAAAATACCCACAACAATCTATTGACCAACCTATTCACCATTAGATAATCACTAAAACCATTGAACTAGACCTTCTTCATCAAATGGAGGAGCAAGGTGCTCTGCACCAGTGATCATATGCTTTTGTGTGGAATACTCGGACTTCTCAACCGTCATTTGTATGTTTCTCTTTTCCATTATTTTGCATGCCATCATAAGGGATCAAGCCAGTTGAATGCAACTCAGATCAATTATGTGTGTTTGGGTGTGAAAGAGGACCATTCCTAGCATAAACCTACCTATCGAAATGTATTGGAGTAGCTAGTTTGGTCACATGAATTGAAAAATGAAATTTGCACCACTTTGCAACTTTACACTGCTTCTATTTGACACTATTTCCATCAAGAGAAAATATGCTACCATGGAAAAACCACTCTGAGATAGCCAAAACTGAGAGAGGTTTTTGTAGAGGGGTGCAACTCAATCTTATAGGATCAGACGAGAAGTTTCTAAGCATCATGGTATTCGATTAATATCATGTTGAATTTTGTAGTCATTTAGCACTTTGGACCCTTAAGGGATCGATTTGGTTGAACGTACCTCAGAGTGATTCTGTGTGTTTGGGTGTGAAAGAGGACCATTCCTAGTGTAAGCATACCTATTTGGATGCGTTGGAACAGTCTGATTGGTCACACGAGTTGTAGAACGAAAGTTGCACCACTTTGCAACTTTGCACTGCTTGCATTTGACATTTTTTCCATCAAGTGAAAATCCACCGCCACGAGAAAACCACTCTGAGATAGCCAAAACCAAGAGAGGATTTTGTATAGGAGTACAACGTGATCCTATAGGATTAGACGAGAATTTTCTAAGCATCACGGTATCTGAATAATAGCATTCTAAATTTTGCAGCCATTTTGCACTTTGGATCTTTAAAGGATCGATCCGGTTGAACGTACCTCAGAGTGATTCCGCATGTTTGGGTGAAAAAGAGGACCATTCCTAGAATAAACATACCTAGTCAGACACGTTGGAATAGTCTTCTTGGTCACACAAGTTGCAGAGCAAAATTTGCACCACTTTGCAACTTTGCACAACTTGAATTTGACACTTTTTCCATCAAGTGAAAATCCGCCACCGCGGGAAAACCACTCCGAGATAGCCAAAACTGAGAGAGGTTTTTGTAGAGGGGCCCAGCTCAATCTTGTAGGATTAAACAAAAATTTTCTAAGCATCACAGTATCTGAGTAATAGCTTGTTGAAGTTTGCAGCCATTTAGCACTTTGGACCCTGAAGGGATCAATCTGGTTGAACATACCTCGGAGCGATTCCGCGTGTTTGGGTGAAAAAGAGGACCATGCCTAGCATAAGCTTCCATATTCATATGCATTGGAACAGTCCGCTTGGTCACATGAGTTGCAAAATGAAAGTTGCACCACTTTGCAACTTTGCACTACTTGCATTTGATGCTTTTTCCATCAAGTGAAAATCCGCTGCCACAGGAAAACCACTCTAAGATAGCCAAAACCAAAAGAGGTTTTTGTAGAGGGGCCCAACTTGATCCTTGAGAATCAAAAGAGAACTTTCTAAGCATAACGGTACCAAAGTAACAGCATGCTGAAGTTTGTAGCCATTTAGCACTTTAGACCCTTAAGGGATCGATCTGATTGAACGTAGGTCAGAGCGATTCCATGTGTTTAGGTGCAAAAGAGGACCTAGTGTAAAAATACCTATGTGGATGCGTTGGAATAGTCTACTTGGTCACACAATTTGCAAAGTGAAATTTGCACCACTTTGCAACTTTGCATAGTTTGAATTTGACACTTTTTCCATCAAGTGAAAATCTGCCACCACGGGAAAACCACTCTGAGATAGCCAAAACCGAGAGAGGTTTTTGTAGAGGGGCCGAATTTGATCCTATAGGATCAGACAAGAAGTTTCTAAGTGAAAGGGAATAATTTTTATTAGGTTTGTGTTGCTTCCCCTATAGATTTTGATGGAAAAGGGCATGAAAAATGAGGTTTCACCCTACGGTTTGATAAAATACTGCATGTAGAGGTTGGGTAATTGTCTTTTGAGTTTTTTTAGGTGATTTTAAGAAGGTCTAAGGTGGTTTCATGTTCTGGTAAGGTGTGGAACCATTCCTTTCAATAAACCCTCCTTATACTAGCATAAAATAAGGGTTTTGGTTTGGCATGGTGGAGTGAGTTTGTCCTAAGACAAATTGCAGATCTGAGGGTTTGGATACATGATAATTTATGCCCCAACAAGTTAAGGGGGTTTTTGAATGTTTAAAGGTATGTTACTTTGTAAATTATGCCTAGTTAGCCTAATGATGGAGAGAGAGGGAGAGGGAGAGGAGGAGAAAGTGATAGTGGGAGAGATGGAGATAGAGAGGGAGGGAGAGAGGGGGGATGTGGGAGAAAGAGAGAGTGGGAGAGAGTGGGAGAGTGGGAGAAGGGGAGGAGATGATAGATTGGGAGGGAGGAGATGGGAGAGTGGGAGTGGGAGAGAGTGGGAGAGAGTTGGAGAAGGGAGAGGGTGAAAGATAGATTGGGAGGAGAGGGGAGAAAGAGAGAGGGAGAAGGGTGGAGAGTGGTAGAAAGATAGATGGGAGGGAGAGAGGGGAGTGGTAGAAAAAGAGAGTTGGAGAGAGTGGGAGAGTGGGAGGGAGAGGGAGAGGGGAGAAAGAGATAGTGGGAGAGATGAAGATAGAGAGGGAGGGAGAGATGGGGAGAGTGGGAGAAAGAGAGATTTGGAGAGAGTGGGAGAGTGGGAGAAGGGGAGAGTGGGAGAAAGATAGAGTGGGAGGGAGAGAGGGGGAGATTGGGAGAAAGAGAGAGTGGGAGAGAAAGAGGGAGAGAGAGGAAGAGAGGGAGGGAGAGGGGGAGGGGGAGAAAGAGATAGTGGGAGAGATGGAGATATAGAGGGAGGGAGAGAGGGGGAGAGTGGGAGAAAGAGAGAGTGGGAGAGAAAGAGAGAGAGAGAGAGGGAGAGAGGGAGGGAGAGGGGGAGGGGGAGAAAGAGATAGTGGGAGGGATGGAGATAGAGAGGGAGGGAGAGACAAACTGGGAGAGAGATAGAGGGTATAGGGAGAGACAGACTGAGAGAGAGATAGAGGGTATAGGGAGAGACAGATTGGGAGAAAGATAGAGGTTAGAGGGCTAATATTTAACCCTAATCCCTCAACCCCTATACCCTCTTAATCCCTCAACCCTTAAACCCTAATCTCTCAACCCCTATACCCTCTTAATCCCTCAACCATCAACCCTCAACCCTTAAACCCTAATCCATCAACCCCTCTACCCTCTTAATCCCTCAACCCTCAAAACTCAACCCTCAAACTCCTAAACCCTAATCCTCAAACCTATACCCTCTTAATCCCAACCTCAATCCTTAAAACCCAATCCTCAACCCCTATAATTCTTAATCCTCAACCTCAACCTCAACCCTAAACCCTAATCCCTCAACCCCCATACCCTCTTAATCCCTCAACCTCAACCCTTCAACCCTCAACCTTAAACCCTCAATCCTCAACCCTCAACCCTTAAACCCTCTACCCTATACATTAAACCCTCAACCCTCAATTCTCAACCCTCAACCCTTAATCCCTCAATCCTTAAACCCTAAACTCTCAAACCCTATACCCTCTACCCTTTACATTGGACCCTGAACCTAATCCTTCAACCATATACCCTCAAACCTATACCCTAAGCCCTCTACCCTCAACCAAGTAAACCCTTAACCCTAAACCCTTCAACCCTAAACCCTTAAACCTTCTACCCTATACCCTCAACCAAATACCCTCTACCATCGACCCTATTCCCTCAACCCTCAAACCTTAAATCCTAATACCATAGAAACCATCAACCCTATAGGTCCTCAACCCTAATCCCTCAACTCTATACCCTCAACCCCTATCACTTTCTCTCTATCTATACATCTCACCTCTACCTCCCTCCCTCCCTCCTACCCTCTCTAATTTTCTCTATCTACCCTCTCCCTCTTTCTACATACCTCTCATTCAATCAATCCCTACCACCCTCTCTCGCTCCCTCTATCCATCTCTCTCTATGTCCCTCCCACTCTATCTCACTCTCTCCCACTCCCTCTCTCTCCCTCTCTCTCATGTCTCTCCCTCCCACCCCCTCTCTCTCTCAGGTCTCTCCCTCTGGCAACCTACCTAGGTAACTCTTTGTCTCTCTCCCATCTCTCTATCTATCCCTCCCACCCTACCTAGATAAGTCCCTCTCACTCCACCCCCCTCTTTCTCTACCTCTATCAGGTCACTCCCTCCCACACCCTCTCCCTCTCTCAGGTCTCTCACTCACACTCCTATCTCCCACTCCCTCTCTCTCACACTCCCTCTCACTACCTATCTCTCAAGTATTTCCCTCTCACCCCCCTCACACTCTCAAGTCTCTCCCTTTGGCACCCTACCTACATAACTCTCTCTTTCTCTTCATCTCTCTCTCTCCCCCCCCTCTCTCTCCATCTCTCTCAATTCTCTCTCCCACCCCCCCCTCTCTCTCCCTTCCTCTATCCCTCCCACCCTACCTAGCTAAGTCCCTCTTACTCCAACCCCTTCTCTCCCACTCCCTCTCTCTTAAACTCTCACTTCCACCCCCTCTCCATCTCTCCAAACTCTCTCTCTCTAAATTCTCCCTCCCTCTAAAGATATACGTAAATACATACATACAAGCATAATACATATGTACATACAATCCTACATCCATACAAGCATACATACATACATGTGTAGATACAATCTTACATACATACAGGCATACATACAATATACATGCATTGATACATACAAGCATACGTACATACATACAAGCATGCATACATGCATGACATACAAGCATACATGTACATAAAACATACAAATATATTAGCATACATTCAATAGATTGGCATTTAACATAAAGGAGGACATAACGCACTCGCGTTATGTCTTAGTTGACATGTTTCTCGCAAAAGCAAAAAACCATGTCAAAACTGAGATATAACGCGAGCACGTTATAACTCAAGCGCATTATAGCACGCTCGCATTATATCTTGCTTTGGGAATTCAAAAGCCTTAGGATTGGTATTTTCCTTGGAATACCAACCCAAAGGCTTGGAGGGCATTCCCAACGACCAGAGACGTGTTTTTAAAAAATCTACCATATTTCACATAATCGAGTTCGTGCTCACCGTCAAGATTGCATGTCGTTCAATATCGAAAAAATCGAACACATGGGTAATGTTGGGTTCTCTCCTAGCTATCCAATGATGTAATGTTTTTCACTTTTTGACAATGTTAAGCCCTTCATCCATAATTTATTTTGTTTGTATGTCTCTTTTTTGCCAAAAAGCAGTGTTTGGTATTTTTTTCGTTATAAATTAACCATTCATCGAATTTTCAAATAAATTACATTTTTAGAAACTAGACTCCATTCTACAAATTTTTTAAAAATAAAAATTAAAAAATCAATTAGTTTCCAAAATTTGTAGGGGTAGCATGACCAAAATTCTGTTTTTCAGGAAGTGTCCACTTTAAAAATTAGTAAAAAAAACAAATATTCATCAAACAATTATCAGAAAAATCGTGCATCAACTACATACTGTTAGCTAACGTCTGACCATTGAGATTTTAAAAATACTAAAAAAAAATTCACCGTACGAGGGTCATACAAGAGTTGATATGTTATGTTTTTCTAACAAAAACAACATCAATTTGTGTACGTCCCTCTTTTGAACCCCTTAATCTCAACCATTTTAAAAATAAATTAGTAGTTTAGAAAGTAGACTCGGAGCACTTTGATCCTTTTTTTTTATCCATCTCACAAAATTTAGTGTAACTATCCTCAATTTCATGTCCAAGGTCAGTATTTCTTGATTTCAAAAAAACGTTGTCCACTTAAGTTCCCTTTTTGGGAACCATCTTGGTGTACTTACCTAGATATCACTTATTTAGAGAGAAGGTATTGGAGAATGAGGTAAGGCTTGAATATGTACCTACAAAAGAGCATATTGCAGATTTTTTCACAAAATCGTTGAGCAAAGATACTTTTGAGTATCTCTAGAAAAAGTTAGGGGTTTTGTCCCCTTTGAGTCTACAATAATTTGCACCAGGGTGTGCATTGGTCTAAGGTATTAAATGCTCACTCTTCTTTGGATCAATTCTTGGTGGCTTCTTGATAGGGGGAGAGGAGTAAGTTTTTCAAGGGAGTTTTGCCCTTTGTCTTTGATGTCAAAGGGGGAGAAGAAAAGAAGACAAGAATTTATGTTGTTTGGTTTGTCGTTGATGAGTTTTTCCATCAATGACAAAGGGAGAGATTGTTGGAATGTGATGCTAGTGATTGTTGTCATTAATGGTTGTCATTGATGTCAACATATCTTGGTTGATGTTTAAGGTTCAGTTTTTATGCTTTGATGATCCAGATTGGCATGCTCTAGATGGTGTGCTATGATGATCTATCTTTGGTCCTGCTTGTCCTGGTCCTACTCATTTTGCAACATAATGAGATACAATCTTATAGGTTTGGACCGATCTGGAAAGTGGTTAGAGTGTCCCAAAACATTGTTTACATTGTAATGTGTATATCCTATTCCTTGGTTCTGGATATCATGAGTAACATGTAGCATGTTGATTTGAGGGAGGAGGTTTTGTATGGTCTATGTTTCATTCCTTTCCACCGTGGGAATGTTTTGTGGTGACCTAATTCAAATTGTGTTTGGTCGACTTAGGAGTTTATGGAATCACGGAATGGAATTGTGTTTGGCTGACTTAGGAGATTATGAAGGCATGGATTGGTATAAATAAAATTTGATTATGTTTGATGAAAGAAAGTGTGGTGAATGCAAATCTAAAATCCATATATTGTGCAAAAGTTTATAACCGGAGGTAGCAGACAGTGAGATTCTATCTAGTGTCATTTTTGGTGACAGTTATTTCAGCGGTGGATTCCCTTTCATCATTCTTTTGGTAGTGAGCCAGTTTTTGTAGGCAGTGAGCCTTTCTCTTTTGGTAGTGAGCCTTTTTATCTTTGGTTGTAATAGCCAGGTAGTGAGCCCACTGGCAGTGAGCCTTTGTTAAAATCACCTTAACCAGTGTTTTATAATTGAGAATTAACATTCTCTATGGTTTTTCCCTTCTTAGGTTTCCACATAAATTTTGGTGTTCATTGTGCATAGTGTTGTTATGTGCTTTCATTTTCATATCTGTTAGATCAGTATCTGATTGATTTATCTTTGCTCCTGATTAATTAAGGTTGAAAAAATTATTTTATAATAATTGATTCACCCCCCTCTCAGTTATCCGAACTGTTCAACATGTTAATGTTTGGTTGTTTCAGGACTTTGACACGCATTGGAAGATTCTTCATTACTCAAACCTTGTCATGGAATCCAATGTTCATTTGATCAAATATGGGGGTATACCTTTGAACAAGACCTTGTGGAAGGTGTGTGATTCTGACCATGATGCAATACTTGACAGAATAAAGAGTAGAGCAGACTTGGACGGTTCATTGGATTAATTTGTAAGTATGCACATTGGTTCTTATTAATTTGTAAGTATGCACATTAATTTGTATGATTTCAATGCTATGATTCCAATGCTATCATCGAATTTTTATATCATGTATGTAAGTGATTGATGAAGTTATCAGACTTGAAAATGTAGCACACTTTATGTTTAGAACTGTTGCAAAGGATACATAGTTCAATGGTATTTTATTTTTTCTCAAAAATATGCAAAAACAAATGATGTAGGATATTCTCAATAGATTAGTAAACTAAGTGGAAGATTAAATTGTGTTGTTTTTATAATAGGTTACAAGTTCCCAAAAGGTTAGAAAGTAATAGTTTGGTTACGTTCTATTCATGTTCATCTGCATTACTTTGAGGACCCTCTAAAGTGTAATCCTAATAGATGGGAGGTATCCATGATATTCATATAAAAATTACTTTTTAAAATATTCAATGGACTAGATTGATTAAGGATAAGTTATAAGATATTGCATAATTGAGCACACAGGTTTTAGATTATTGGCATATCACACGTTTATTTGAATTGATTATGTGATAATGTGATTATTAATATTTACAATCTCTTTTCTTTGTTTAGGTGGGAGCTAGTAAACCCAAATAAAGTTATAAAGTATATGTCAAATCCAAGACTAACAAATGGTACTAAATTATTCATTTGAAGTTAACATCATCATGACCACCTATGGTGCAGACATTATAAATGTGTGTGTGAAGCTTAGCGACAGAATTTCAAGTTATTCATTTGAAGTTAACTTCATCATGAGCACCTATGATGTAGACATTATAAGAGAATCTCATATGTATGAGTGATATTGTAAAAGATCTATGAGAACGGAGTACCTAAGGCATCCTTGAATCCTATTTTTGGTTATTATGAGATAATCTTATAAGCTAAGTTTGTGTACATGAAAATGGGACACATTCATTCAATATTTGATTTAAGTGGGGTGTTGTAATTCACATTGGTTGATTTTTTTCTCGTGATTTTGTATTACCACTTGATAGTTTTGAGAAAGCATTGTGCCTACAAGTACAATCACTTGGGTTTCATATTGGTGTATGAATCATAGTAGATAATTATAGCACAAACATAAGAATTAGGACTGCTAAATAAATCTCATTTTATTGTAAACATCATATTATTAATATAGTGAGTGTAATAACCATTGATGGTTACCAATCATTTTTCTTCTTCTTTTATTCTCTCCCTATTATAACTAGCACCAATTGAATAACTTACTATAAAATCTTCATTTATTAAAACAAATCAACCTAATGATTATATCAATATCAATATAACATACCATCTATTCACATAAACATTTAAGAAGTTCAATTTGTAAACATTTTTTATGCATAATATCAACATGTCATAAAAATAATCATATTTACAAGTAATATAAGCATGTATGACTTGTTAGATGTTGTTCAAGTAACATGAATTAACTCAAGTACCCCACAAGTTCTTCACACATGTTTTCCAACTAAAAATTCATGTCTTCCCTCAAAAATTTGTAATTAGGTTTGGGATCTAATTCCCTAGTTCCTATTTATTGCTGAGCTCAAACATATGTAATGATATTTACTCAAATTTTGAAATTGGAGTGCTACCCCTAAACATTTTTAATTCATGCAGCGTAATCTCTTAACAGTCCAAATTGCAAAAGGGCAACAATCTTTGATAGCCTGTTACCCGAAGACCGTATCAATTATGGGAATTTTGTCTAAGGAATTGGGATCATGTAGGGCACCTCTACAATAACCTCTCTCAGTTTTTGTTATCTCAAGGTCCTTTTCCTATGGTGTCTCGTTTTCACTTGATGGAAAAAGTGTCAAATACAAGCACTGTAAAGTTGCAAAGTGGTGCAACTTTCGTTCTACAACTCGTGTGACCAAAAATACTATTTCAACGCATCTATATGGGTGCATTTATGCTAGGAATGGTCCTCTTTCACACCCAAACACGTTGAATCACTTTAAGCTACGTTCAACCAACTCGATCCCTTAAGAGTCCAAAGTGCAAAATGGTTGCAATCTTTGATGAGATATTACTCAAAAATTGTGACACTTACGAACTCTCCATCTGAGACTATAGGATCATGTTGGGCCCCTCTACAATAACCTCTCTCAGTTTTTGTTATCTCAAAGTCATTTTCTCATGGTGTCCAGTTTTCACTTGATGGAAAAAGTGTCAAATGCAAGCAATGTAAAGTTGCAAAGTGGTAAAAGTTTTGTTCTGCAACTTGTGTGACCAAAAATATTGTTCCAATGCATTTGCATGGGTATTTTTATGCTAGGAATGGTCCTCTTTCACACCCAAACATGTTGAATCACTCTAAGCTACATTCAACCGGCTTGATCCCTTAAGAGTCCAAAGTGTAAAATGGCTACAATATTTGACGAGTTGTTACTCAGAAATCATGATGCTTATGAACTCCCTTTCTGACCCTATGAGATCACGTTGGGCCCCTCTACATAACCTCTCTCGGTTTTTGTTATCTCAAAGTCATTTTCCCGTGGTTTCCAGTTTTCACTTGATGGAAAAAGTGTCAAATGCAAGCAGCGTAAAGTTGCAAAGTGGTACAACTTTCATTATGAAACTTGTGTGACCAAACAAAATATTCCAACGCATCCATATGGATATTTTTACACTAGAAATGGTCCTCTTTCACACCTTAACATGTTGAATCACTCTAAGCTATGTTCAACCGACTCGATCCCTTAAGATTCCAAAGTGCAAAATGGTTGCAATATTTGATGGGTTGTTACTTGGAAACCGTGATGCTTATGAACCCTCCATCTAATCCTATGGGATTGTGTTGGGCCCCTCTACAACAACCTCTCTTTGTTTTTGATATTTTAGAGTCTTTTTCCAATGGTGTCCAGTTTTCACTTGATGGAAAAAGTGTCAAATACAAGTAGTGTAAAGTTGCGAAGTGGTGCAACTTTTGTTCTGTAACTCGTGTGACCAAATGGACTGTTCCAATGCATCCATGTGGGTACGTTTACACTATGCATGGTCCTATTGCATACTAAAACACGTTGAATCACTCTAAGCTACATTCAACCGGCTCGATCCCTTAAGGGTCCAAAGTGAAAAATGGTTGCAATCTTTGATGGGCTATTACTTGGAAACCGTGACACTTACAAACTCTTTGTCAAAGCCTATGGAATTGCGTTGCCCCCCCCTACAATAACCTCTCTCGGTTATTGTTATCTCAGATTCGTTTTATCATGGTGACCATTTTTCACTTGATGGAAAAAGTGTCAAATGTGAGCAATGTAAAGTTGCAAAGTGGTGCAACATTCGTTCTGCAACTCGTGTGACCAAATGGACTGTTACAACATGTCTGGGTAGGTAGGTTTATGCTATGAATGGTCATCTTTCATAGCCAAACATTTGAATCACTCTGAGCTACGTTCAACCAACTTGATCCCTTATGATGGCATGCAAAACAATCGAAAAGAGAAACATTCACACGACAATTGACAAGTTTGAATTTTCCACACCAAAAGTATATGATCATCCTCAAGTCTATCAAGGGCAAGACATTTTTTAATTATCCTCCTTGCCTTTGCAACAATATACAACCAATTCAAAATACGTTCAATGGTGGAACTTGGAAACATTTTATTTTTTCCTCAATTAACAACTTTGGTTGTGAAGCATTTTTTCATTTTCATTTGAAATTATTTGCTATGCTTGAAAATTGGAGTCTAAGAGAAACGAGTGATTCTCTCACGTACATTTATTATTTGGTGTGATAAATAAAGTTTTCACCCAAGTCCATTTCTTATTTGTTTTATAAATTATGAAGCTTTCTCCCAAGTCCATTTCCTATACAGGAAATAATATTGCAAAAAGTTGACATATACATCTTTCGACGTGTTTATATGGTGATGGATCAAGAACATAACAATTCATTATGTATTGTGAGGATTATGCTATGAAAATATTTAAAGACTATTCAAGATAAATTTGTGTATGATAATGTGTCAAGAAGTTAACCACTCATCATCTACTATGAATATTATTTTTTGCAAGTGTTGTGAAGATTATGTATCCTTTGCTTAATTGATTTGTTCCAATCAAAATATTAAATATACTAGAATCTTTTTATGAAACATCTCATGGAATACCAATTGAAAAATTATTTTTTTCTTTTAGATAAAGCATTTGATGAAACTCTTTGAATTAAACTAAATTGAGATATGTAAGAACAAGGGAGCACTAGGAAATACATTTCTCAAGGATCTTAAATAAGCTTTCTTACCAAATTTGAAAAAGCACAATAAGCCCATGGTTGAAAATTTTGTAGTGATCAAAGTGGGTACTAATTATATATTATATAGATCATAATTCTTCTTTATCTTTAAGATCTTCTAAGTTTGGAAATGGTTTCACCAAGCTATGAAGGGTGAACTATTCTTTATTTAGTTATGCCTATGTGGGTTCATTTGCCTTATCTCCCGCTGCAATTTTGGGTGGATTACTGCTTTCAAAGTATTGGGAATGCTTTGGGTAGATTTATATCCATCGATTTGATGGACATAGAAATATATCAAAGGGTTTTCTTGACAAATTTTGGTTGACAGTTGGGGAGCGAGCATGGAAACAAGCCATTGATTATGAAAATGTCAGTGTAGAATATTTTTCCTAAAATATTCCTTTAGATATATTTGCTAGTTGTTAGATTTTTAGGATAATGATTGCTTAGTTGTGCAATCTTTCATGGAGTTGCATGCCTATTTTCTAGTTGGAAGTTGCCATTCTAGAAGGCTCATCTCGTGATATATATATCATACTCATTCTTAAGTAATTATCAAGTTAATAATCGATGCATTTATTTACAGTTAATCTTTTCTTTTCAATTTATGCAATTTTTTAATTTGTAACTCTACTAGTATTCCTATAAATATTCAAGTTTGTTATCATCAACTAATAAAGTTGTTTAACATCAATCAATAAATATTCAAGACAAACCATGAAGTACAGCAATGAGCAATGCTAGGGCTAACCAATTAATAAGTATACACGTGAATAAGTCAAGCATACATGTGAATAAGTGAAGAACATGTACTCAAATACACGTAAGCCTTGAAGTATACACATGAATACATAGTATATGCATTAATACAAAGTATATGCATGAATACAAGGTATATGCATGAAAACACGTAAGTCGTAAAGTATGCATTGGAATACACATAAGTCACAAAGTATACACTTGAATACACATAACTCATATCTATTGAACTGTGGATTTATAATCCAAATATGGACACCATCGATAAGAAAGATTTGCATTAACTAAATAGCCATGTAGGAATACATTAATATATGTCGATATAAGTATAAATATATACAAAATAGCCATATAGGCTTACGATAATGCCATATAGGCATATAATGTCAAATATATGCAATACAAAATATGTACAAAATGCCATATAGGAATACAACAAAGGGCTCTGGAATCAAAAGTCATTGCTCTCCATACTCTCGAAATAAACTCTTTTCCTTTGCTTGTCATTCGGATGGCGATAAGTATGTCACTCATTTATTCTAAGGTTGAGGAGTGCTCCTGATGCTCTGCCTAGGTTTTAGTTCCTGGTCAAGCTTTATCTATTACAATAACAAGTAAAGACATTAATGTATAGAAATTACATTATAAAAAATGATATATTTAACAAAATAATCACTTACCACCACTAGACGATCACTCTCCTCAAGGGAAATATTTGCATGCCCATGTTGTGGCATGTTGAAGCCCTGTAGAAACCATCCAAAGATAAATTAAACTACGAATCAATAATGGTTTGATTTTTCACTAACTAACAACTATAACAAAAAATGTAAATTGAAATTTAGTAATCTGCCTCATACCTCTGTGAGAGGCATCGAGGAGTCTATACCAGAAGAAACACCAAGCTCCATTACCCTATGAACATTTGGAGGTGTATCCACTTCCAACATCTAAAAAAAAAATAAAAAAAATATTCAATCATGGAAACTACAATAGTGATGCATGTCATGGCTTATAATGTATGATTTAATGAACAAAATTTTGAGTACTTATTGAACTATATATTTTTTACTATCATGCTTACTATTTTCCCTATCCATAGCTTGTTCGAAAGCACCTGTTTTAGGCTTTTATCCATAGTAGCAAGGTGGTGAACCGTTTGATCAAATGCTTTGGTAGACATGTACGAAAATTGTGGTAGCATAGAGAAGGCAGTGAACTGCTTGAAAAAATGCCTCAAATAAATGCGGTCTCATGGTGATGGAATTCCATTACAAACAAATATTCTATGGCATTCCATCACCATGAGACCACATTTCTTTGAGGCATTTTTTCAAATAGTTCATTGCCTTTTGTATGGTATTATGTTGGGATGGGGTGGATGGTATAGTGTGGTCTTGATTATGAGATGGAGGGAAATCATGACATGAAGAGGGAGGGGTGGGGATATGAACAAGTGGAATAAAAGGTGGAAGCTTCCATGGATTGGTAAATTGAGGATGAAGATGAGGACCTTGAAAAGAATTTAGAGGGGAATTTTGGCTAAAGGATTGGTTTATATTCTTTAGGCAACAAGTTGTTTGAAAAAATTCCTCAAATAAATGTGGTCTCATGGTGATGTATTTTTTCCAAGCATCCATAGTTTGTTGGAAAGTGCCTATTTTAGGATTTTAGCCTTAGCAGCAAGGAAGTGAGTAGTTTTATAAAATTCTTTTGTAGACATGTATGGAAAATGTCGTAGCATAGAAAAGGTGGTGAGTTGATTGAAAAAATTCCTCAAAGAAATGTGGTCTTATGGTGATGGAATGGCATTCCATCACCAAGAGACCGCATTTCTTCGAGGCATTTTTTAAAACTACTCACTACCTTGTCTATGCTATTTCTTACTATTATGCTTTGATAGATTTTTTCCAGGTATCCATAGTTTGTTGGAAAGCACCTCTTTTAGGCTTTTAGCCATAGCAGCAAGGAAGTTCAAGTAGTTTGATAAAATTCTTTGGTATACATGTATGGAAAATGTGGTAGCATATAAAAGGCGGTGAGTTGTTTGAAAAAATGCCTCAAAGAAATGTGGTCTCATGGTGATGGAATGGAATTCCATCACCATGAGACCACATTTCTTTGAGGAATTTTTCAAACTAATCACTGCCTTGTCTATGTTATTTCTTACTATTATGCTTTGATAGATTTTTTCCAAGCATCCATAGTTTGTTGGAAAGCACCTAATTTAGGCTTTTAGCCATAGCAGCAAGGAAGTGAGTAGATTGATTAAATGATTTGGTAGACGTGTATTGAAAATGTGGTAGCATAGAAAAGGCGGTGAGTTGTTTGAAAAAATGCCTCAAGGAAATGTGGTCTCATGGTGATGGAATGGCATTCCATCACCATGAGACCATATTTCTTCAAGGCATTTTTTAAAACTACTCACTGCCTTGTCTATGCTATTGCTTACTATTATGCTTTGATAGATTTTTTCCAAGCATCCATAGTTTGTTGGAAAGCACCTATTTTAGGCTTTTAGGCATAGCAGCAAGGAAGTGAGTAGACTAATAAAATACTTTGGTAGACATGTATGTAAAATGTGGTAGTATAGAAAAGGTGGTGAGCTATTTGAAAAAATGCCTCAAAGAAATGTGGTCTCATGGTGATGGAATGGAATTCCATCACCATGAGACCACATTTCTTTGAAGCACTTTTTCAAACTACTCGTTGCCTTTTCTATGCTATTGCATACTATTATGCTTTGATATATTTTTTCCAAGCATCCATAGTTTGTTGGAAGGCATCTTTTTTAGGCTTTTAGCTATAGCAGCAAGGAAGTGAGTAGTTTGATAAAATTCTTTGGACGTGTATGGAAAATGTGGTAGCATAGAAAAGGCAGTGAGCTACTTGAAAAATGCCTCAAAGAAATATGGTCTCATGGTGATGGAATGGTATTCCATCACCATGAGACCACATTTCTTTGAGGCATTTTTTCAAACTACTCACTACCTTGTCTATGCTATTGCTTACTATTATGCTTTGATAAAAAAATTCCAAGCATCCATAGTTTGTTGGAAAGCACCTTTTTTAGGATTTTAGCCACAGTAGCAAGGAAGTGAGTAGTTTGATAAAATGTTTTGGTAGACATGTATGGAAAATGTGGTAGCATAGAAAAGGAGATGAGTTATTTGAAAAATGCCTCAAAGAAATTGGGTCTCATGGTGATAGACATCACCATGAGACCATATTTCTTTGAGGCATTTTTTCAAACAACTCATTGCCTTGTCTATTCTATTGCTTACTATTATTCTTTCATATATGTCTTCCAAGCATCCATAGCTTAGACAAGGCAGTGAAATGTTTGAAAAAATTCCTCAATAAAAAGTGGTCTCATGGAATGCCATGACAAGCAAATGCAATTGGTATCTACTCCTAGTTATTACTTATGTTATGTGAAGTAATTGCATCATTGCTTATGTTGACTTTCTAAACAACTATATTGTAATTAAAATTTTGTCATCTATCAACATCTAGTTATTAGTTATGCAATGCGAAGTAATGCTTTGATTTTGAAAGATGTGCAATGCAATGTAACCAATTATATGAATATAAACTACACAAATCTATTAAGTACAATTCATTAGTTAAACTCTTTATTCTATTACCTACGTGAAGGTTTATCCAAATCCACTGGCACTGGGAGGTGTTCCCATGAAACCTCCAATATTAGCCTATTCAACATCCAAAATCAAATATTAGAATACCATTCATATAACAATGTTATTCACATGTAATAAATTTATAATTGTTTGCTAGTTGCATACCTTAGTAGTACATGCAGTGGAGTAATAAACAGGTGGAGGTCCAGTGTATCCAGTATCAACACTGTGACCCTAAAATTTTATCACAATCATAAAACTAAATTAGTTAATCTTGCATTTCAAAAATGAAATTTAATAAATTAAATTCAATGAACATGCTAACATTTACCTGAGTATTAATGTCAAAAGCTTGATTCAAAATTTTAGTTGCCATCACCATCCCCACGGTTGCAAGTGTCTCATGTGCACCATCCTCCTGAGTGTCTGTGGGGTCATATGTACAAGTCGACCCACAAAACTGACAAGAAGTTGGTGGAAGCCTACCACTCGAAGACTCCCTTGGATGGCATTGTACTACGAGACTGGCATGCTAGATGATACTCTAGGTCAAAGAGTTGATAGATTGCAAAGTTTCCACCTCAGCACTCTCCTTTGTGATGGAAAGGGATAATGACATGTTCATGAGTCGGCCTAGCGAGAGCTTGTCTCCCTTGCCGCTAAGGATCCAGTCGTACACCAGGTCTATCTTGTGTTGACCCCCCACCTCTCCCCTGAAAGTACCTCATATCAAAGTAGTTGGGGATTTTGTTGAGGATGAACTCACAGTAGAGTTTCCTCAAGAAATATTGGGGGACTTCACAATTGTTGCATGGTGGATAGTCAAAAACCATGTACCACCTATCTCAAAAATAGTTTCCAATCCTTTGGTGGTAACACCAATGGATAGGAAACCTCTTGGCATTAAGGTCAAGATTTTGATTTGTGTGTGGGTTATTGAATAGTGAGCACAAATAATATTTTGTATTTTTTTCATCTTTTACTTCTTTATATGATAATTTATTTGCATAAAAATTTGTAAACACCTACCTCCTATTTACCCAACCACTTATTGTTTGTTGATTGCATCTACATTTTTTAACATTTCTTGAAGTGAACTCGCAAGTGTTCTTCTTTTCATAGTTGAACTTACTGGATCGTTCAACCTCGTGATTAACTCCTTAATCTATTTTTTATTGTTTTCAATTACCCCCATTAAATTTTGTTGAGTGTTAGGAGGATGTTGGGGAATTGGTGGAGGAGATTGTTGTTCTAGTTGTTGAGGATTTTGTTCGAGTGCTTCTTGTTGTGGTTGTTCAAGATTTTGAGGATGGTTTTGTTCATTAACATCTCCTACAAATTAAACAAATGAATATCAAAAACAACCTAAAATTACCTATGTAATAACAAATTCATAAAAAAAAATGCCTACTTGTTTCACCTCCCCGTCGACGTGGCGGCATCCTGGTGACGAAACTACAAAAAATCGGTGAAAAAATCACAAGTTAACCTCCTTCCAAAATGCGAGCATGCAAATGCGGGGTTTCTTGGACATGGGCTTGAAAAAACACAATCAGAATAAAATGAACTCATTTGCATTTTTGTTTTAATGCGCTATAACATGCTCACACTATAATGTGAGTGTGTTATAAGATCGATGTGACCAATCCTTTGGCCCGGTCACACCAAGCCATTATGCAAGCGCGTTATAATGTGCTTGCATTATAGCCTATCAAATTATTTTTGAAAATTTGACCACTTTTTGGCCCCCCATCTTTTTGCACCCACCCAGTACGTAATGTGATTATTGATGGTGGTATTACTGACAATATTTTTTCTAAAGAAATGGTGAATAAGTTGTAGCTAGTTGCAAGATGACCATAAGGTTATGGTGAATGAACAATGCTTGGTAAAATTTAATATTGGTGATTATTATGATGAATTTTTATGTGATATTATGTCTATGGATGTTTTTCACTTGTTATTGGGAAGACCTTGGCAATTTGATAGGAAATTAGTGCATGATGGGTATGCCAATACCTAATCCTTGATGAAAGATGGATTCAAACACAAGTTGAAACCTTTGAATAAAAAAGAAGGAAAGGAATGTAATGATATTGGAAAATACTTGGTTAATGGAGTTAGACAATTATTTAAAGAGGGTGAGGATGAAGATCATGATTTTCTAATGCAAGTTGCAACATTGTTGATTGCATTCAAAAGGGGTGGAGTGAAAGTTTAAGTAGAGAAAGAAGAGGTAAAATCTATTTTTTGTAAAAATGTTGTTGATTTATGCGAGCATGATAATATTAGTGTAGAAGATATTGCAGAAAATAGTACATTGGTGAATGAAGGCATTACAGTTGTAAGTAAGGAAGAAGGTGAGAAAGTGAGTTTTGAGTTGTTTGGTGAGATTCCCTTTGCATCAGTTGATGACTTCCCATTTGATAAAGAGATTTGTATGAATGATAGTTTGTTGCAAGATGGAAAGGAAGAATATTTTGATTGTGTTATTGACATTTAAATGGATACAAAGGGGAAAGATGGAAAGGATGAGTATTTTGATTATGTCACTAACATTGAATTTGTAGTTGAAAATTGCTTTTCAAGATATATAGGGAAGGAGGAACACATGGACCAAATAGATATTGAAAATTAACCGAGTGTTGCAACAATAATAGGGGAAAAGGTAATGCATGAGTTTCCTTATTTTTCTAAAGAAGAGAAAATTAATTATTATGATTTTCCAGCATTTCATAGTGCAAATCGGTGGGAATTGGAATTTATGAAAAGAGGAAGGAAGAGAGGAAGAATGAAGGATGGAAGGGACATTAAATTGCAAAGAAAAGTTTGGAAAGATGTTTAGAAAGATAAGATAAATAGATGGGTCCAGGATAAGCACAAGATCTACAAATGTTTATGATTTCAACTCATGAAACATTTTAAATTACCATGGGTGTCTGATGCAAGAGCATCCAAGGTGAAAGGGAAATCTTGTATCACCAAAAATATGTTGAAGTTGATGATTTGAACTCCATAACACCCAAAAACCACCTGCAAGCAATTATCCTATCACAAAAGAAAGATACAAGCAACTGATTTGCTATGTAACCAAGAGAGAAAAGATCGAATCCAGAAGAACACCGATACGTGCAATGTACCAATCTGAATGGTTTTGAATTTAATGGTTACAATGAATGTGCATGCTTATAAAAGCGTGAAAAACAAACCCTAGATGAGGATTGCATTAGATTGTGACAATTGTCTTAGTCTCATGCAATGAGATAACTAGACCTATAATTAGCCAAACTTAATAATAAAAAACACTCCTAAGTTTAGCTTAAGTGAACTAAAGTAATAAGGGACTTAATAATTAATTAATGATTAATTAATTATCAAGTGATTATCCTGATTACTCCAACACCCCTCCTTAAGATCAACTTAAGGAGAAGCTATAAAACCTTGATGTAGAATGCAATGATGGATGCATGGATGGGTCTCAGATACAATTCCTAATGAGGTACCCATGTACAAATAAATGAAACTCTCATAACTAGAGAAAAGGATAAAACCTCACAGGAAAAACTCCTCTCTAAAAGAGAGAAAAATAAATAATTGCACTAGTGAAAGAAGAATAGAAGGAGGACTCAATGCGACCCCCAAGGACTGCTTCTATCACACAAGTACAATATATTTCCCCCTAATAGGAGAGATAAAAATGAGGGTATGAATCCCCCCATAAAAAAGTAGCTCCTATGCCAATGATGTATGCCTGAAGATAAAATATGATCCACTACCTACAACCAACTTTTCTCCCCTTAAGAAGAAATAGATCCACTGGTGATTGGAGAAGCCAATCCAAAGAAATGGGTGAATCAAGAATCCAAATCCAAATGATGTGAGCCTCTGAAAACCACTCATGTATCCACATGTTGGAAATCGATGATGTCGATCCAAGATCTTGTGAAGACTAATATAGAACAATCTGCAAAGGTGATGAAGATGGTGGGCCAACAAAAATGATGTGGTTTCCAATAAAGAGGAGATGCATGTCCTCAAATTAATCCTCCAAATCTACAATATGAGACTCTACAAACAAGGATGATATGTCTACAAGATATGAATCCCAAGTAGTTATGTTTGGAAGAAGATGGATGTCTTGCTACATTGAATCAATAGGGGCCAAAGATGTGGTGATGTCAAACTAATCAAGAACAATGAAAGATGATGATGAAGTCTCGATCTGAAGAGTGGGAACATGAAGACAATTCTTTGAACCATCGAAGCATGCAAGACTTGTGATTTACTCAAGCTCCTCTAAAGTATTGTCATCAAAGGATATGAAATCTACATATGTAAGAGGGATGTGACAATCTATATCATGATCCTTTGGGTATGGAGAGATATGGGGGTCTTCACGGATCTCTCAAAGTCGTGTCCAAAGTGTGTGGGGACATTCAATGTCCGATACAACACACATAGTGTCAAGATCAGCACTAGAACAAATAACCCCTACTGTATGATCTCTGATGATACCCCATGCTGATAAACTCCCTAGTGTATCTGGTGTAGGTATGAGTCCATACAAATAAGGAAAAATATCAAGCCACCTGAGATGTGTCAGGATGCCATTTTTCCTAGACTCATAGTTATCCTTGTCCAAGTTGATCACAGAAGGATGAACAAAAAACCTATGGTACTTGCTCAAATAAAAAAATCAGAGACTAATAACCTCAATACTAATAAAGCAGATCAAATGATGTCATCTTACGCAAATAGATCCTTTCCAGGTACCAAAATGTCCAAGTAATTAAGCAGAATGTGAAAACACAAGAAATTGAATAAAATGTACCTAGGGTGGATTTTGGAAAATTGCATGTAAAATCTAAAGATCTCTAAAATACCTTTCCAACACCACTTGAATCGCAAAAATCAAAGATACAAGCAATCATTTATGAGCTCAAAAGCATAAAATGAATATATAACTTTGACTAATATTAACATGAACCAACAGCAAAATCTAATAATGAGACCTACACCATTGGAAAGTACTTGGAACCAGCTTTCTGGTGATATCTTGCTTACCCAATTTTGACACCGTATGCAAAAGTAATTTTTTTGGAAAAATGGATTAAAAAACCAGAAGAGTTTTTGCAAGATAGGATCTCTCAAAATCCGAACAGGAGACTACATATATGAAGCTGTGATACCATGTTGAAGTTGATGATTTTAACTCCACAACACCTAGAAATCACTTGCAAGCAATTATCCTATCACAAAAGAAAGATCCAAGCAACTGATTTGCTATGCAACCAAGAGAAAAGATTGAATCTAGAAGAGCACTTTAATATGTGCAATATATTAACCTAAATGGTTTTGAATTGATAGATTACAATGAATGTGCATGCTTATAAAAGCATGAAAAAACAAACCTTAGATTAGGATTGCATTAGATTATGACAAGTGTCTTAATCTCATGCAAAGAGCCAACTAGACCTATAATTAGTCAAATTTAATAATAAAAAAGCACTCCTTAGTTTAGCTTAAGTGAACTAAAGTAATAAAGGACTTATTAATTAATTAATGATTCATTAATTACCAAGTGATTATCCTAGTTACTCCAACAAAATATTGTTATTTCAATTTGTTTATTTTCAATAAGGGCTTAGGGGTTAAGAGAATAAATATTTTAATTTGAAACTTTGTAAGCTCCCTTGTGGTAAAATTGTAAATGTAAATTTAGTGGAATTATGTTTCGATAAATGTTTCTAAAGAATAAATGGGGAAATATTCCTTTTGGGCATCCCATTTCTTGGTGGGGACCACTTGGGGTGCATTTGCTTGCATGTTCAATTGCATGTCTTGCATGTTTTTGCATATTTGTGTCACAAGCTTTGCATGTTGTTGCATGTATGTATTTGGAGCCATTGGAGCCATTAGGAATCAATGAAGGTGTCACAATTGGCCAAGATCATTGGTCAAGAGCTAGGCGCCCATATATGGGTCATATTTGCAATTAAGTAATTTATATTTAATATTTTATTCTCCTCAAAGTGGGGCGTGGGATTTCAAGGTGGTAATTGAAGGTTATTTTAGGAAACCAATACTGGTTTTCTCCTCACACATTCTCTATACATTGATGCTTGCTCATTTGGAGAAGGGGGCCTTTGGAGAGTTTATGGATGCATACCCAAATGTTGTCGGAATGAAGCTAGGTTGTTGAAGACTTAAATGTTGCAGATTTTTGTATGTAGTGAGCCCAAATTGTAAGGAAGCCCATGAGCTTCATGTTTATGTAATCCATTTTCAGATTTTGAATACAATATATGTTGCAAATTTCTCTTCCATAATTGTGTTACATTGTAATTTGTTGCTTTCTTGTATAGCCTATTGTGTGTGTGTGTGTTTTCAGATTTAAAAGGGAGAATCACCTTTTTCATCAACTACTCGGAATCAAAAACCTAGTAAACTAAGACATGGACAAATGAAGTAACAAAACTTATGGATTATCAAAGTCAAGCTTTTAACTAAGACATGTATAGAAGAAATAGTAAAGATGATAGATTCTCGAAATCAAACTCCTAACTTGAAAGAAGATAATAAAACTATAATGAAAGAAATACTAAAGATGAAAAGACTAATAGAATCGAACTCTTAACCTAAATGAAGATAATAAATAAAATATGACCTAAGGAAAAAAAAAAAAACTACCAATTTACACTCAAAATATAAATATGTTGTCTAACCTTAGGCCAATCAATTTATATATTGATCAAAGCCGAGACAAAAGGAATGTAATCAATCCATCTTAATATATACATTTTAAATGAGAACCACAAACGTGCTATTATTTGTCACGCAGATTAAGCCTAAACTTATGCCGGTAAATATAGCTAGTTTTGAAAAAGCCCGTTATGATGATGATGATGCAGCGTGTAATGAAAATTAATTATAACAAGCAGCCAAGCTGCCGGGTGACGGGAAACCGGTGACAACCCTCGTGTGACCGGAAGGCATAATAAAAGATCCGGTCGGTTAAAAGACAGTCCATTCTGGTTCTAATTCGCGTGGAGCACAACTTTAATTAGATTTTTAGATACTATTTAACAGCTAGTAATGTCCAACCAAACAATAGTACGAACGATACAATTTAATGTACTCGCATCTGTCGGTGATCATGCTCTCCGACAGCCCATGCGTGCATGACCGGATGCCAATCATGCCATGCATGCATCCATGATGCCATCAGCCATGCACGATGACATTGAACTCATGTGTGGAAAGAGAAAGGTTTTCCTTTTTGGGTGATTTGATGGATTGGATCAATTCTAATATATTTAGTCATCATGTTGTAATCAGTTTAAAGTTAGAGATGTCGATATCTAATATAATTTGTTGAATGAATGAAGGAAGGAATTTTAATGACATCCATGAGATCAAGTGGTCTAAGGGACCCAAAAGACCAACGCTAATATCCACTAAGCAGTCTAAGGTATCTCTTCCTTTTTATACAATTATTGGTCTGCAATTACTCATTTTACTCATTTTGCTCTCTGATATCTTGATGATGGATCACGGAGTGTGATCTGAAACGTTGATGCAAAAACAAAAAACACAATCTAAGCCAGAAACATTCATTGTAAATCTACATGGATTGTGGAAATCTGTTATCTCTAACAACGCTAACTTGTCAGGCTCTTCTCGATGTCGACCCTCCTATTATGGAATCTTGACCAAAAAGTTTATTGTCTTGTGAAGCCTTGCCTCCTCAAATAGCTCCTTCAAATTGCACACTTTCAAGTTGTCTTCGAACTGGATATAGATATCTTCATATGTCGCACAATGAAGGATGAAGTGTTCAAATTGTTTGAATTTCATTTTTTAGAAAAAAATACTTGGTTTGTCATTACTTTGCACGAATGTTGTTAATGTGATCTTAATACTTAATTAGTTTTTTTGATGCGTTACCTTATTCAAAATTTTCTTTCACCATTTTGTTATGCTATATCATTTAGATCTATTTTTTGTGATATTACTTATCACTGATTATATCAAAAGTTTCAAATTGTGAATCTAAGACTTGCATTTAAGAACATTACCCTAATTCATTCTAATCACATGAAAATTAGAACAACGCATTAGCATTAAAATGTATTATTATTTCAATTACAAGTTCCTCTATCAACTCATATTTTGTCTACATGAACATTTATCATGTTTGTTTATTGTTGTATTTCGATCACAATTAAATTGAGGGTCCAAGATCTGATCAAGGAAATCAATCATTTTTCTTCTTTGTTATAAAAGGTTTTAAACACTAAGTTTTCCTTACACAAGGTATCATAGGTCTATTTCTCCTAAGGTTAAATCATGTCATCAAAATGAAACCATGCTAGGTAGACCAAATCACAAGACACCTCAATATCTCAAATGTCAATGATCTTTAGTATTCAATATTAGATCTAATCCTAAATTGCAATTTATGTCTTTCTATTACAGTGTCAAAACACTAACTATGTTGATTTTGAACATTCAATTACATTTTTATGATTACTTAGCTACTCAATGATTACATTCTTATATTGAAACTTAGTAACTTTTCTAAAACTTAAATTATATTTAATTTATTCACCTTAGAAGATGTATCTTGTAAGATGCATTTTATTCCTTATAAATCTTAATTTTTTCGTATTTTTCGTTTTCAAATGAGTAAATATCTATTTATATTAAATTATAAAAATAGTATGCATACAAACAAATAGGTAAAATAGCATCACATTTTGAATAATTCAAATCATGATAAATTTTAAATAAATAAATTAAAAAAATCAAACTATTACATTTAGCTCCCGCCCGATGATGATACCTTCTTCATCTTTTTTTTTTTTTTTTTTAAATTTTAAAAATAAAATAAAAATTTACCATTATCCATCCACCAATTTAATATAAAATAGTATAATATAAATGTAGGATTTAAGAAGGTTGGTAGGACTAGGAGGCAGTCACCTAAAATGGGTTTTGCCTTGTTTGGATTTTAGGGCTCCCTAGAGGTAACTTGTATGGTGCAGACGAATAGGGAAAACGCGTTATATGTTTCAATGATTGCACTCCAGGGCTTCAAAAGTACACGCGTTTCCACTATGTAATCCAACTCTTACAAAGTTAAGGAATCATTGCTTCTTAGGAAAGCTTCAATCCAAAAACATCATCTTTTTATTTTTATTTTTTCAAATTATTAACATTAGAGTAAAGAAAGCAAGTGGGTTGTTTTGGGTCTCCAAATTTTGACCATGTGTTTTTTTTATTTGGTTGTTTGGGTTATTAAAGTGTAATTATGTTTATTTATTTTTGTATTTGATAGAAATAGAATATTAATTAATTAATTTTTTTTGAGTTATTTATTTTTACAATTTAATCACAAAAAGATAATTATCATCTTTTTTTAATTATCACAATATTTTATATTGATAAATAATTTGTTTTTCTTTTTCAAATTTTCATTTTATTTTATCTTTAAGAAAGTTTACAAATATGAGTGATTACAAACCATCAAGTATAAATGAGACCAAGATTAGCTCCTATAAAACATGACAAGTAAATTCTTAATGAAGTGGCTTACCTTTTTCATAACATCCATTTTTCTTTTCAAAAGAGAAATTAAGTGCAAATGTTCCACAAATTTTGATATCTCCACCTAATTATGACATGTTCTTGTGTACACACACATGTAGGATTATTAACTTTTGATCATTTATATTAAAGATTAATAAAATATTTTTTTAGAAAAAATTATGTAACAATTATTCATATCAAAAAATTAATACATCAAATTTTCTAAAAAAAGTGATAGAAACCAAACATATCTATATGTTAAAATAATTCATATTAGATAATTAATATCTATTAAAGGAAAGCTATTTTAAGCATCAATTTACTTTATTTTTCAATTACTTGACATAATATTATAAAGAAATAAATGGATTCATTAAAAAAAATGGTGTTATAAGTAAGATAGTCAATTAATCTAATTAAGAGCTAGGATAGATCATATAACATAATGTTAGAATATGAAAATAATAGAAAAAATACACTTAGTTATTTCTAATAACTAAAAGATATTTTGTTGTTTTGATCATAACTTTTGAGTTGTAACTCAAGATCACAACTTCTTATATGCAATGAGAACAAGACAAAATCTTATTTCGGTTGCTCTCGTAATTTGACAAGTTGATCCCATGCACCATGGAATTGACCTCAATTGTGATGGGTATAACCTTTCATGTGGATTTCAACTATAACCCACAAGAATGAACTTACTAAAAGTCAACATATTTGACTTATTTTTTCAAGATCTCTACTCTTCACTAACTATATTAAGGACTAGCCATACTAAAATATGCCTAAGAAAAACCACTAGATTGCAAGTGCTAAGTTCTCCTAGATTGACTCGCTTATTATATCAACTTTATGGTCATGGAAATGATTGAGGACAACATTCTTTAGTCATAATAAAGTCCAAAGATGTTGATGCAAAATTTAGGTTTCCTTTAGTGCTCCAAGTCAAAATATTCCTAGAGTGATTTATGATAATGCACATGGATGTTTAATTTGAAATGAAACACAAATACCAATACATCTATGTACTTATTTAGCTCAAGGTGGGAATGAAATGGGCAAGAGTTGGCAACATTTGAGTTTGAGTTTTTGATATGTGAGGGTTAATTTTACATGGTCCAAGACGGGTCCTACATGCCACATGATTAACTTAGGATAGGAAAATACTAATCTAGGAATTGAAAATGAAAATGGTAGAAGTAATAAATGGTGAATGTAAGGAAATATGTGTAAATATGATCAAATGTGTGGGAGGATTTGTAAATGGAAATGTGTAATATGTATTAGGAAATGAACCCAACTTCATGCAAGCTTAGGTCATTTGTTAATTTGTAATTGTATTAAGCAATTTCATTAAATAGGCCCAAAATTAAATGATAAATGGAATGGGTAATTCAAAATTTTTTATTACAAATATGAAACAATTAAATCATTGTTATAAATTTTTACTAACTTTCCATATTAATTTGTTTAAAAATGTTAAATTTACACTCTAAAAGTTACAAGAGCTCTAACATACAATATTCTATGTTTTTTGTTTGAAATAAATCACTATAATCCTATAAGAATAAGAATAATGTTGGAGCATCCTTAGGGTTGGCACAACATTGCATCACCTAACACATTTATTTTTGTTTGGCATCTTTTCATGAGCAATCTTAGCTTGCACATTCACATTGTTTTCTGTTGAATTTTATTGATCGTAAGCATAACTTATGCATGTGTCTATCTTGTGTTGGTAAATTTTAGAAATATCAAGCATCCTTTCCTCAAATGTGTAACTTTAATTAATTTTGTGCAAACCTTGTTTGTCTTAGCACAAACCTATTTGAGTATATCTCAACTTGTGTGCAAGTTTTTCTTATGTAGGGCATAGTGCAAGCCTTGCCCACGACCCTATGCAACTTGTACAACCTTGCAAACAAATATCCCATTTCATTCAATTTGAATTATATGTTCATTAGAAACTTTAAAGAATGCTAGAATGACAAAACATAGTGCCAGTTTTAGGGTGAATTTTTTGAGATGTATTTATTAGATTAAACACCTATTTTAAATGTTCTGAGTAATGACATGTATGTTTTATTTTCAAATTATATACACATTATACCTTACAAAATTATATTTTATCTTAGGTACATATTAAAGGAAAAATGACTTGCATTAGTCATCAACATTTTTGTAGATAAGGTCTTCTAATTTTGGTGTTATTTATGTATGATTCTTGGTAATTTATAGGGTTTGAATATTTTCTAGGATAGTTTCTCATTAGAATTCAACTTTTATTGTTGTTTTTAATCTTGATGCTATAATAATTTAAATTAAATAACTTACAACTTATTTTTAACTATTATTTTTAACTTGTTTCAAGTGTACACTTTATATGTATTATTACCCATTTTAGCCTTATTCTAGTCATGTTTAACATTGGTTGTCCATGTTTATGAACTTGTTCACCTAGAATTAATTTACATGTATCCCCCTTACTAGTGTTTAGGACCCTAGTTCACCCTTATTTATCCCATGAATTGAACTCCCCAATAACTAAAAATACACATAATCAACTCTAGTCATCTTATCCATATCTCCTTATCTTTTCCTATGAATTTTGGAACTATAGCATTGAATGTTAGTCACATCGCCTAGGGTACATCCCTATAAATACCTACACCCTTTAGTAGTGGGGATAGTTTCTTTTAGTTTAACCACCAAAATTAATGTCTGATCCATTTACAAACCATCTATCACAATCTTGACATTCACTTGCCTTAACACCCTTTCAAAACATATAAATATACCCCTCTTCCTCCACTTCTCACATCATTAATGCCCAAAATTATTTCAATTTAAAGAAACAAATTTCTTCTACAAGTGTTCCCTCTCTTTGTCCATTCTAGTAGGTGCTCATTAAGGAGAGTATGTTGAAGTTTTTATATTGGAGACCTTGTTCCTTTGAATCTCCTTTATCTCTTTGGTGAAATTCCTCTTGTAGATTATATTCCCCTCTTTCTCCATAGTTGCTTTCCATCCATCTTCTATCCATCCCAAGACCTTATAACCCCCATTTTATGCCCAAATTTGCATACACTTTAGCCATTATATCCTTTTCCATCCTATTGATATCAAATCCTTGATATCCTCCTTTTGGTCATCATTTTCCATCTCATTGTCCATGCCCATTGTTGCTCACAACACATAGTGTTATCTTTACACAAATTTCTATTATAAAAATGTGGATTTTTATTAGAATTATTTGCAAGGAGGCTAACTACTTCTATTTAAATAATTAAAAAAAAAAATTGTAGGTGATTGTGTGTGGATTCTAAGAAATTTATAAAATAAAAAATGCATTACAAAACCTACCAATTCTTCATGTAAGTTTTAGAATATGTTGCCACTATGTTAGTCATGCCCTTTATTAGACATCCTTACTAGAACCTATACCCCTTGACCAATAGGACTAGTGTTTTTGAGTTTTCCCTCTAATTTTTTTTCTAAATATTCTTCTTGTCATTCTCACTCAAATCAAATTTAAATTTGACCTTTCGATAGTTATAGCTACTATAATTTAGATTCTTTTTCTACCTAGTTCCCTAGTATTTTTTTTAATCAAATTTCCTCTTTTGTTTCTCTGTGTGTTCAAAAGAATTAAATAAGAGACATTTCTATGTCTTAGAAAAAATAAAAAATCATCAATTTTAATTTTATTTAATTTTAACATGGTGCCAAACTCACCTACCTTAGGAGATTTGTACACCCCTGTGCAACTAGTAGAACATTTGTGCCCCTTAGTGTAATTGACCTCACCCCTTTACTAGAAAAGATATTTGAAAGCCTTCAAAATTTCTAGGGACCTATATAGTAGTTCTTAGCCTTTTTATTTGATTAGTTTCTAGTTTCCAAAAACATTAGTTCTATTTCTCCTATTTATAATTTTAGTTTCTTATTTTAGTTTATAATTTTTATTTCTAGTCCTAGGTCTTGTGTTTGTTATTTTAGATCAAGTTAGGAGTCTTTAGTTTTTAATATAAAATTATAAATTTTTAATCTATAATTGATAAATATACTTAAATAAGGAAAACACCTAGCTTCTTATCTTATTTCCATTTCTTAATATGCCTACAATAATTTACCTTTATAGGTTAATATTTATTCTCTTAGACTTCCATGATTTTTTTAAGAGCTACACATATAGATAATTGATCAAATTGTATTACAAATAATCTTTATATATATTTCTCTGAGGGTTGAGTATCATAGATTGTGTCAAGTTTCACATATAAATTCTACTTTTGTATGTATTTCATGTCTTCTATTGAATAGAAGTGTTTTCAATTAATCTCTATTATTATATTCCTTATTAATATTTTTTTATATGATTTACATACCCATTAATAGTTGTTCATTTGACTTGCTTATGATTTTGCACTAGTTAGTATCAAATCAAGTGTTTGTAGTCTTATAAGAGTTCATGAGAGCTTCCTAATCTAATAATTTTGGTGAAGTTTTAATTTATTGTAGGTTAACCAAAGAATATACCTTATAAAGATGGATGAGAAGGTAAGACAAAAATCAAGAAACCCATGTTGTAAATCTAATATATTGAGATACATTCACACATGGCAAGAAGTCATTGAGACTGTATAATGAAGATGATTGGTTGTGATTAAAGACATTAGTGAAGATGAATGGGATAGTAATAATGTGAGAGAATATGTCATAGAATATAATGTTGAGGAGGGCATCACCATAAAACAAAGATTTTTAATCACCTTTGTGAATGTAGTGAGTAAGCCATGTTTAATCTCCCAAGCTACTTATGAAGCTTAAATCCAAAATTTTGTGGACTAGATCATTGGGTTGAAGAAATATTTTAAAATTGAGATAGACAAATATTTTAAAAAGAGTTAAATTCGCCACTATTAAGTTAAAATGTCACACTTTCTTATGGTGGGACTATGTTTAGAAGGGTCACATACAAAATATTAAGTTTAAGATCACATAGTGATTTGCATGGTGACCAAACTCAAGGGGACGTTTATATTGACATATAATTCACTAAATTCATTCAAAAAGCTCCAAAACATTTTTCCAAAGGGAAACAACCATGAAAGAGTATATAGGTAAGTTCTACAATAGGAATTTACACTATTCATGTGGAAGATGAAAATAAGAAGGTGTTTAGGTATTTGAATCATTTGTATATTTTAATTCAATATGAGATTTGCTTGCTAATAATACTTTATATAGAGGAAAACTACCAAATAGTTCTCAAATAAGAGAAGTTGTCCCATATGCAATTGATAGTATGAAGAAAAACAAAAGATACAAAGAGCAAAAAATTTGGTAGAAGGAAAACCTTTAAACACAAATATAAGACAAATTTGAGTGGTTTTATTTAAATATTAAGAGTGAGAAGATATTTAGATGAGGTTGAGAGAAGAGTTAGGGAGGTTGTAGTAGAGGCTTCAACAAGACTTGATTCAAATGTTATCATGTAGGTCACCAAGTATTTGAGTTTCAAGATACCATGTGAGATCAAGGATGCATAGATAATCTTGTGTAGTTTCATAGGATAAAGATGAGGAGGAGAGAAATGAAGTAGATAATGAAAACCTAGAGGCTAGGGTGAACCTAATGATGCACAAGGTTCTATTAAAAATTATTTGTGTAGGTTTTTATTTTCCTAGTGGGTTAATTTATTTTCCCTTAGTCCTAGGTTTTTTCCTATACTTAATTAAGCTTTCTTAGGATAATAAAATGAGCTTATCATTTAACAACTAGGAGATAAGTGGTGTGGTGTCACCTTCCTTAAAGGGTGGAACACTTTCCACTTTTGGTGGTTGATTCCTATTGGTTGGATTTTCCACCTCTATCATCTCCTTAGTTCTATATAAACTCACTACCTAGCTTGTATTTTCATATACTCTTGAATATTCTAGCATTATCTTGTATTGTTGCATACTTTGGCATACATGTACTTTGATGCATGTAGTCATTATTTTGTATATTTTCTTTGATATCCTAATGCAATCTTGTCATCTTGACATTTGCACATCTCTTGGAATCTTGGGTCTGTGATTGTGTTATTTTATTTACAATTTTATAGCTTATCTCCTCATAGAAGATCTTGGTTATTCAATATATTTAAGATTTATAACAAAAATATGCATGGTGGTAAGGAAACATGCTTGAGGAATAGCCTCTTCTAGAATTAGGGCAAGCTAGGATTAAAGCATCAAAATCTAGTTATTGAAGGAAACAACATAGAAAACTTGGTGTTCATAGACATGCTACATAAGGTGGGGTTGAATATTTTCACACCTTATTCCATACAAAGTAACTCGGTTATAAAAGTGATAAGAACTCCTTATGATATAAAAGTGTCTATTTATTTTTACATTGGAAGATACATGTGGATAAGGTATGGTTGATATGATCCTAATGGATACATGGAATTTGTTTTTAGGAATTTCATGACCTCATATGATCATTATGTAATTCATGATGGATGCAAGAGTAACTTTACCACTATGAAGGATGGTTAAAAGTTGAGTTATTTCCAAAATATATAAAATAAGAGTGTACATAGAAGTGCAACATGATGTTATAAAATGAGTTTCAACAAGGATATAGGAGACTTGAAATACTAATATGCATCAATTTTCAAGTCTACAAAGGAGCTATTAAAATATGAGCCAAAATTTAATGTATTATTCAAGGGGTTTTTATATCTAATTGGTGTGAGAATGATAGGTGTACTATCATTAGTATACATCTCATACTACATGTATTTTATTTTAGATTCTATTTTTGCAAACAAGGCATGACATAGAATGAATCATAACATGAATGTGGAATTGAATAATTATGTTGAAAAACTATTGAAACAAGGTTTGATATAGGAAAGTATTCAAGTCCTTGCATAGTTTTTGGAATACTCACACAAAATGAAGATATGGAGTGGATGATGTGTATTGAATCACATAATCAACAAGATCACTATCAACTATAATTTTCCATCTCTATGCATTACGAAATTATATGTTATGTGAGTGGAATGCACTACTTTTCTAAGATATATCTCAAGAGAGTATAGCATAATATCAAGATCAAAAAGGAGATGAATGGAATATTAAATTATATTTAATGAAGGAATGTATGAATGGTTGGTAATACTATTTAGGATAAAAAAATCCTCAAGAAATTTTATTAAGTTGATGAATAAGTTTTTAAAGTTATTTCTTTGTAAGTTTGTATTACTATATCTCAATCATATTTTGGTATTGAAAAAGATGAGGGAGGAACAACTTGCATACTTGCAATAGGTGTTGGTGCAACTAAGGAAAGAGGAAATGCATATCAAATTGAATAAGTTAACTTTCCTAAGGAAAATTGCATATAATTAGGGTTCATAATGTCTAAAGAAGGGTTGGAGATGGAAGCATAGATAGTCCATGCAATCATTGAGTTTCAAGAACTAAGAAGTATAACTAAGGTTATAATTATCCATGTGTTGGAGAGCTTCTATTAGAAGTGCATGAGGAGCCTAGGTGGCATATGTGCAACCTTGAAACACTACATATCGAAGGGATGGTTTGAATGGATGACTATTTATACTAATATTTTCATTCTCTTGAAGAAGAGGGTGATGAGGAGGCTAATGCTAGCACTCATAGACTATAAAACTATTCCAAGTTGATTACAATGATAGTAGAACGAAAACTAATGTTGTTTTGAGTTAGGAGGGTAGATTGATCGCTTACTTGAGTGAAAGGTTGAATGAGGCTATATCAAATTATTTTTCCTATGACTACGAATTATATTTCATAGTGTAGGATTTATGACAGTGGAGGCATTACTTTATTTGGGGGGAATTTTTTTTATACACTAACCAATAGGTGTTGAAGCTCATCAATATTCAAGAAAAAATAAATCAAAGACATGTGAGGTGGGTGAAATTTCTATAGGGTTACTCTTTTGTGTTAAATAATCATCCAAGTAAAATTAATGAGGTTGTATATGTCTTGAGTATGAGGTGGATATTATTATCCATAATGGAAGTAGAGTTAGTAGGTGTGGAGGTGATGAAGGATTTGTGGTGTAGACATCTAGATTTTGTAGATACATGACACACATGCATGCAGTTATGGGATGAAAATAGAGGTCCATTCAAGGAGATATTTAGATAAGGAGGATAAATATTAAAGAACCAATAATTATGTATCCCACGGAGTTAATTAGGAAGAAACTCATTAGAGAGTTGCACAATGGTAAACTTGGAGGATACTTTGGCATTGAGAAGAAACATGTTATATTGGAGGAGAGGTATCATTGGTTAAGTTTGTAAACATATGTGATGAGTTTTGTCAAGAATTACACAATGTGTTAAGTAGAAAAGGGAGTGGTGAAAAACAATAGGATCTACAAGACATCATGCATGTCAAATGGACCTTGGGAGGATTTTCCATGGACTATATCCTTGGATTGCCACACACATAGAGAGAAAATGACCCATCCTCATAATGGTTAAAACATTTTATAAATTCCCCCATTTAATTCCTCTTCAAAAGTTGAATGAAACATACAGGATTATAAGTAGTGTTCTTCAAGTTTGTAGTTACATGGGTTACCACAAAGCATTACATTTAATTGAGATACAAATTTCCTTAGCCATTTCTAGCACACACTATGGAGGAAATTGGGTACACATCTCAATTATATTTCTACATATCATTTTTAGATGGATAAACATATATAGGTTTTTTAAGAGCTTTATTCATCTACATAAACTCTTTGTTAGGAGAGAAGCCTTTGTAGTGGGGATTTTTTATTAGAAAAAAATGTATATAAAAAATTGGTGAATTGATCATTGTGAAAGACACAATTCCAAGTGGTTTATGGGACATCCCCATGGGATTTTTTAGATCTATTGATCGTGGATGGTAGGTATATAAGTGTAGAATCTAAGGAATTCACACACATAGATAAATAAGTAGCTAGAAGATCTCACAATGTAATGTAAAATTTATGCATGGATGAGTGTCAAAGGGAGAAGTATTTCTTTGAGAAAGGAAAAACTCCCCATTAGGACCTATAACATGTTAAATCGTAAAAACATACCACCATGTTTCATAGTGTGTTCATATTACGAGTGGATATGAGATTGAGCTACCTAAAGGATTGGATATCTTATTAATATTCAATATATTTAGTTTGTATACATACCATGTGCTTAAAGACTAAAATTTTGTGCAACCAAAGGAAGCACTAAATTGGTGGAGGATACCAAAAAACTAATAAGAAGCAATCGCATAAATATTGAATACACATTGGAAAAAATATTGACAAAGTGAGTACAAGGATTACATTATTCAATAGAATGGTTATTGGTTAGGGGCCAAAGGAAGATTCATAAATTTTTGAAGCTTAAGTAAGTCAACGTGGGTGGCTAAATAAATTATTTGTGTGGTTTTGAATAGTGAAAAGCATTCTAAATATATATTTTACTTGGGGTGTATGATAATAGATCACCCTTGGGGCTAGTACAATCTTGCATCATCCAAAATATTTATTTTTTACTTTGGCATATTCTCAAGTGCAAGCCTAATTTAAACACACATTTTGTTTTATGTGGTAATTTATCTTTCACAACCTTAAATTGTGTGCATCTCTATCTTATTTTGGGTAATTTTGGGTGTCCTACACATTCTTTGCTCAAATGCACAACTTTGATTAACTTTTTGTAGACCCTATTAGTCTTGGTATAATTTTGTTTAAGAACATCTCAAGCTATGTGTAATTTTCCCTTCCACAAAGCATAATACAAGCCTTTCCCAAGTTCATATACATCCCACAAAGTCTCACACGAAAATATTGCCCATGCTATGTAACTTGAATCACACACACCTTAGAAAATACACTAGGTGTCAAAATGTTAGAACACAATGTTAGTGTTAAGGTAGATTCTATCATATAATAATAATTAGATCAATGGTTTTTTAGGTTTTAAATTGCATAGAAGCGTCAATGTTGAATTTATTAAGGAATGATATGAAGTTTTATTTATAGAAAATTACTCTTTTACCTTGTAGATTAGATTTTATCTTAGGGGCACATTAAAGGTGAATTGTTGCATCAATATTCAAACTCAACATAAATCAAGAATTTTAATTTTAGATTTATTTATATAGGATGATTGGAAATTTATTGGGGCTCAATATTTGATAGGTTAGTTGGTCTCTTTAGAATTTGAATTGTGTTATTTTTTAGGTTTAATGTTATAGGCTTTCGGTTAGAGCTAGAAAGATAGATAATTTATCAACTACATTGCAAATATTTTGCATATATTTCTCTAAGGTTTTAGTAGCATAGTGTGTGTTAGTTCTTACATATATTTGGCTCTTGTGTGACATGCATTACTTAATTTTTTCCCCCTTGATTGACCTTTACTTAAAAAATTAATCATAGACATACGTTGTGTAAACCTATATCTATATATATTTTTGCTTAAAAAACCTATGTTGGGCACCTAGGAGCTACAAAAAATTAACATTAAAGCTCAAATTATATTAAGATATAGTTCATTATATTCATCTTAATTATGTATATTAACCTCATATCCTTACACAAAAAATGGGCTTCTAGATATTCATAGTTAGAAACCATTTTTACATAAAAATGAAAGGAATATATACCATTATCATAGATATAGAGGTGAAATTTATTGTCTATATTTCACCACGTTATTACTATACACACATATATGTTGTTGACTAGAGGACATGATCCATATTATTCATTAGTTGGTACCTCTTAGTTTAGCATAGTTGAGTCCCCTACATAATAAATCTCTTCATTCAACTCAACATCCTAGAATTTAACATTCAAATATTTTCCAATCTTCTACATGAATTTGAATAGCTTCGCTTGATTCCACATGATGATATGGAGGTGATCCATAATATAGTCAATTTGAATTTCTACCTAAGCTCCTAGTTGCTTAAAGTTATCATACACAGTGAAGTGTCAATTATTACCAAGAGCACAATCATGTAGGAGAATGATTGAGCTATGTCAAATACATTCCTCCTTCCCATAGATTGTTAAGGGCCAATTATCATTTTCAACATTGTTTCTCTAATTTCCACACTATCATTATTGTTAATCTCCTTCACTAAACCCTAGAGTAGTAGTATCTAGATGCAACAATTGGGATTGAAGATTTTCATCAAGATGTCTAGTTTCTAAGTTGGTTTACTAGTGATTGTCCACCTTTAATTATTTTGTGATGATTATTCATTCAAAATTACCCTTCAAATGTTAAAACATACTTTATTTCAAACATACAATATCATACATTAAATGTACACACAACCATAATACTTTGATCAATATTTCTAAAGTTTTACTTATATTCTAATATAAAAAGATTTAAATATGATGATGCAACCATCAATTTCAATCCTTGAAGGTCTTGTAACTACACCTTTTTAAAATCTAATTTCTATGCTTTACTTTTTAAATTTTAACTATGGGAATAATTAATCCTGTCGAGTACTTTTTGATGAACAAAACAAAACATCTTTTTATTTTTAAAATCTTACATAAACATTGCAAATATAATTATATTCCACCTGCTTTAGAAAAAAAAGCTAATGAAACATATCTTTTTTAAAGTGATGTAGACACTCATTGATTTAAAAAAGAATTCTTTTTACCTCCCGGTAAGGTGGGTTCCCTAAACATTAATGTAAGATATGGTCATCATTTTCTTGGTAAGAGAAAGTTGTCGTATTGAGAAGGAATGGTGACGTAAGCAGCATTTGGACAGCTATGAAGTATAAATTGTCCTATTTAAAGGAGACTTCTTAGTTGAAAGCAGTGGGTGGTGGAATTTTCAGCCTTGCCAAGTGGTCCCATGTTCCTCCAAAGAAGGATGCTGGCCCATGCGTAAATCATTATTTTACTGTATGGAAAAAACAAAGGAACTTTTAGTTAAGCTCCGTGCCCTCAAAAGTTTGGAACCAAGAACAAAGTACAAGCACATTAATACATTTGATAGAACCATACATTACAGATAGCCCTACAAGCTTCTCCTTTTTCAAATGCTAGTTACTATGCAATCTTAAGCTTTATTGCATTTATATCAATTAGATGGGTACTATGACATCATATGTACACTCATGGTATAAATTTAAGGGTAAGATTTGTGTATTTATATTATTTTTTATTTGGTTTTGTTTTTTATTTTAAGAGAATGTTTTGGTGTATGTATATGTTGATTGATAGTATAATCTTGTGTGGAATATTTTGGTGCATGTATATGTTGACTGATAGTACAATATCACATGAAGTGTTTTGGTGTATGTATATGTTGACTGATAGTACAATCTTGCATGAAGTTGAGCTCATTCCTCTGGTCGTTATCTATCTCTATATACATATATATCCCAACATGTTTGACCCCTAGCTTATCTTTATATGCACATACTCTAATACATTCATTTTAGTTGTCCATTTACTATACGGATACATACACCTAACCATTATAATTGTTGTCCAAATAGATTTTTTTGTTTTGTTTTAGATTGCAGGAATCAGATAGCCCCCCTAATAAATTGCAATGCACCTAGTAAACTTTTTCACTTGACCCGTGACACTGGCGCAACACGCCCTTTGGTACCACAAGGCCAACTAGATTTGATCGTTACCTACTAAGGGCCATATTTTGTGGTCACAAACTTGATCCTTTCCTTTTCAAAATTAAATTTAAAATTCTAGCCAATTAATGCCCTTGATTTTTCCTACCTTGAGTCGACCAAGTATACATTTTATAAAATCTAATGCTATGTGATAGTAATTAAAGGTATTCATGAATATTCATTGGTCATCCTCCAGTATCCTCTCATATTTTCTCATCCTATAGCATTAAAGGAGCAATTAAAATTAAACATTTAGATTTTGGTCAATTAAAAGGAGTAACAAACTTTCATACATAATTCTAGGGTGCTTGCTTATTGTTTTATATCTTGTACACATATTTTCACGAGCTAAACTAGGATAATGTGTCCTTTAGTGACACAATGACAACCATTCTAAGTATTAAATTTCATCAATCTCACAATAGAGAAGATAACAAAATGAGTGTAGACAAATCCAGTGGAGTAGGGAGTAGAGATAAACATTGTGTAGGGTTAGATCTAGATATAGATGATGAATCTATGATTATAGACTTGATCTAGACCTATAGAATTATCCCCTGATTGAGCACCATTGTAGCATATGACTTGAGGCATGTCACTAATAGAGAGATCACACTTCTAAGACAAAAATAATCAAAGTTTAGAATCTTCATCAAATGATACTCATTCTTCAATTATAGAGCTAATTACCTAAATCTCCTTCATACTTATTTTCTATATAACATGTAATCCAAAATTACATTAGCTCAAAACTATCCATATTTAATCTCCATTAATTTATGTTGATTTATAAGCACCCCATTAATTATTAATCTAAACTAAGTTGAGGGAAAGTTATTTTTTCTTTGCATTTTGGTGAACTCAATTGATTCTACACAACTTAGTTTTTATTTCTAAGGATTTTAATCATATTATTATTTTTAGATTCAATTTTTATTTAGTTTGAATATTAGTTTTAAATAGAGTATTCTTGTTCATTCTTGTATCTCATTGATATATTCTCTTTTAGAGTTTTGTGTGATTATTATATATCATATCTTTCACCCACCCTACCCACTCTAACACTAGATTTAGGGTTTAAATTTTTCAACTATTTTGAGATAAAATATACCCCTTTTCTATTTTTTCTAATTTTACATACTATTATTTATGCCAAGAGCTACTTGAGATCCATTGAGGAGTATTTTATTAAACCCTTATATGACCCCTTATTTTGATAACAATGATATCTTTAAGAGTGGCCATGTTGAGATTAACTTGGGAATCCATGAAGATTGTGATTATGATGCACACGTGCCTCAACAATGTATACATCCAATGGGATAAGATTTGATAAATGCATTCATGAAAGTTGAATAATCAAATCAATAGAAAATAAACTTTAGAAGATATTATTGGGATACCTTTCATGGAATAAAAATCAAGTAAAATACCTTAGATCCTTATGAATCATGCTAATGTTGTATCGTCCATTATATCTTCTTATTCCAACCCTAACTCTACTATATCCTTAGCTATTACCACCATTAACCCTAGTGCTACACCTACCTCCATTGTCCCCACTTCTTTCTTTGGGTAAGTGCAAAAAGATGGGGGGCCAAAAAGGGGTCTTAAGTGACCACTTTTTTTTCTAAAATCAAGAAATATTGACCTTGGATGTGAAATTGAGGATAGTTACACTCAAAAAAATTAGATGCAACAAAAGCAAGGATCATAGTTCTTTGAGTCTACTTTCTAAACTACTATTTTTTTTTAAATGGTAGAGATTAAGGGGTTCAAAAGAGGGAGCCACAACAATTGGTGTTGTTTTTGTCAAAAAAACATAACATAGCGACTTTTGTGGCTCCCTCAAAAGGTTAACTTTTTTTTGGTATTTTTAAAATTGCTTAAGTGAGAAATTAGCTAGCAACATGTAGTTTATGCCCAAATTTTCTAATAATTTTTTAATGAATATTTTATTTTTTTACTAATTTTCAAAGTGGACACTTCTTGAAAAATAGAATTTTGGCCGTGCTATCACTATAAATTTTGAAAACTAATTGAAAATCATTTTTTTAATATTTGTAGATTGGAATCTAGTTTCTAAAAATGTAATTTATTTGAAATTTTGATGAACGATTAATTTATAAAGAAAAAAATAACAAACACTAAAACTTTTTTGCCAAAAAATAGACACAAACAAAAGAAATTAAAGATCAAAGGCTTAATGTGAAAAAAATTACATCGTTAGATAGCTAAGAGAGAGCTAACATTACCCAAGTTTCTGATTTGTTCGACCTTGAAACACGTGCAAACCTGATGCTTAGCACAAACCTAATTATGTGAAATATTTTAGAATTTACAAAAACATGTCTTTGGATGTTGGGAAGGCACTCCAAGCCTTTAGGTTGGTATTCCAAAGCAAATACAAAGCCTAAGGCTTGGGGATTCCCAAATAAATAAATAACACAAGTGCGTTATAATGTGCTCACATTATTTCATAGTTTTGACATATTTTTTTTGCATTTGTGCTCAATAGTTTCCTAAGCAAGACATAACGTGAGCACATTATAATGCACTCATGTTATGTATTTATTTGCATTAAATGCCAGTATATTAAATGTATGTATATATATTTGTATGTTTGTATGTATGTATGCTTGTATGACATGTATGTATGTATGTATGTATGTATGTACACTTGTATGTATGTATGTCAGATTGTATGTACATATGTATGTATGTAAGTATGTATATATGCATATATGTATGTATGGCTACTTATATGTATGTATTTATGTATGTCTTTAGAGGGAGGGGGAATTTTAAGAGAGAGAGAGAGAGGGAGTGAGAGACATATGAGAGAGAGAGAGAGAGAGGTAGTGAGAGAGACTTGAGAGATGGAGAGGGGGTGGGAGAGAAGGGGTTGGAGTGAGAGGGATAGAGGGAGAGAGATGGGGGGGGTAAAGAGATACATGAGAGATGGGGAGAAAGAGAGAGGGAGGGAGAGGGAGAGAAAGAGAGCTATCTAGGTAGGGTGCCAAAGGGAGAGACTTGAGAGTGTGAGGGGGTGAGAGGGAGAGAGAGAGAGAGAGAGGGTGTGGGAGGGAGAGACCTAAGAGAGAGGGAGATAGAGAGTGAGTGGGAGAGAGGGGGTTGGAGTGAGAGGGACTTATCTATGTAGGGTGGGAGGGATGGAGAGAGAGGGGGAGAGAGGGAGTGAGAGAGAGAGAGAGAGTTACCTAGGTAGGGTGCTAAAGGGAGAGACCAGAGAGAGAGGGGATGGGAGGGAGACACCTAAGAGATAGGAAGAGAGAGGGATTTTGAGAGAGAGGGAGTGGGAGAGAGAGAGAGTGGGAAAGAAAGTGGGAGTAGGAGAGAGATAGAGGGAGTGAGAGAGAGAGTGGTAGGGATTGATTGAGCGAGAGGGTAGATAGACACAATTAGAGAGGGTAGGAGAGAGGGAGGGAGAGAGAGGTTATATGGATATAGAGAGAGAGGGATAGGGGTTGAGGGTATAGGGTTGAAGGATTAGGGTTGAGGTTCCAATGTATAGGGTAGCAGATTTAAGAGTTTAAGGGTTGAGGGGTTAAGGTTTTAAGGGTTTAAGAGTTGAGGGATGAGGTTGAGGGTTTAAGGGTTTAAGGTTGAGGGATTAGGGTTGAGGGTATAGGGTTAAGTATATAGGTTTGAGGGATTATGGTTGAGGATCCAATGTATACGGTACAGGGTTCAAAATTGAGGGTTGAGGGTTGAGGGTTTAAGGGTTGAGGGATTAGGGTTTAAGGGTTGAGGGTTAAGGGATTAGGGTTTAAGGGATTAGGGTTGAGGGATTAAGGGTTGAGGGTTTAGGGATTGAAGGTTGAGGGATTAAGGGTTTAGGGTTTATGGTTTAAGGGTTGAGGGATTAAGGGTTGAGGGTTGATGGTTTAGGGTAGTGAGTTTAAGGGTTTAGGGTATTGGGTTGAGGGTTTAAGGTTTGAGGGATTAGGGTAGAGAGGGAGGGATGGAGGGAGGGAGAGATGGAAGGAGAAGTGAGATAGAGAGAAGGAGAGAAGAGGAGGGAAGGAGAAAGATAGATGGAGGGAGGGAGAGATGGAGGGAGAAGTGAGATAGGGAGAAGGAGAGAAGATGAGGGAAGGAGAAATATACATGAGGGTATAGGGTTTAGGGTATTGGATTGAGGATAGAGGGTTGAGAGTATAGGGTTGAGGGATTAGGGTTGAAGGTCCAATGCATAGGGTAGAGGGTATAGGGGTTGAGGTTTTAGGGTTTAAGGGTTTAGGGTTGAGGGATTAGGGTTAAGGGATTAGGGTTGAGAGATTAAGGGTTGAGGGTTGACGAATTAGTGTTGATGGATCAAGGGTTGAGGGTTTAGGGTAGAGGGTTTAAGGGTTGATGGTTTAGGGTATTGGGTTGAGGGTATAGGGTTGAGGGATTAGGGTAGAGAGTGAGGGAAATATGGAGGGATAAGTGAGATAGATAGAAGGAGAGAAGAGGAAGGAAGGAGAGAGAGAGATGGGGGTTTAGGGTCCAATGTATAGGGTAGAGGTTTGAGAATTGAGGATATAGGGTATAGGGTTGAGGGTTTAGGCTATTGGTTCAAGAGTGTAGAGGGTTAATGGCTGAGGGTTGAGGGTTTAAGTGTTTAATGATTGAGGGTATAAGGTTGAGGGAGGGAGAGATGGAGGGAGAAGTGAGATAGAGACAAGGAGAGAAGAGGAGGGAAGGAGAAAGATAGATGAGAGTTGAGGATCCAATGTATAGGGTAGATGGTTGATAATTAAGGGTATAGGGTTGAGTGTTTAGGGTATTAGGTTAAGGGTAGAGGGTCCAATGTATAGGGTAGAGGGTATAGGGGTTGAGGGTTGAAGGATTAGGGTTGAGGGATTAAGCGTTGAGGTTTAGGGTTTGAGGGTTAAGGGTTGAGGGATTAAGGGTTGAGGGTTAAGGGTAGAGGGTTTAAGGGTTTAACGGTTGAGGGCTTAGGTTTGATGGATTAGGGTTGATGGTTTAGGGTATTGGGTTGAGGGTAGAGGGTTGAGGATTGAGCTTTAAGGGTTGAGGGTATAAGGGTTTAAGAGTTGAGGGTATAGGGTTGAGGGATTAGGGTATAGAGGGAGGGAGAGATGGAGGGATAAGTGAGATAGAGAGGAGAGTAGAGGATGGAAGGAGAGAGAGATGAGGGTTGAGAATCTAATGTATAGGGTAGAGGGTTTAGGGTTAGGAGAGAGAGAGAGAGAGAGAGAGAGAGAGAGAGAGAGAGAGAGAGTTGAGAGAGAGGGAGAGAGAGGGAGTGGGCGAGAGAGGGAGTGGGAGATAGAGGGATGGGAGAGAGATAAAGGGAGTGAGAGAGGGAGAGGGGGTGGGAGGGAGAGACTAGAGAGAGAGAGATTAGGGTTTAGGGTTTAATGGTTGAGGTATTAAGGGTTTAAGGGTATAGGGTTGAGGGATTATGGTTTAAGGCATAGTGTCTAGGGTTGACGGTTTAGGGATAGGGTTTAGGGTTAAGTGAGAGACCTAGATGGCTAAGGAGGGATGGATGGTTAAGGAGAGAGAGAGAGAGGAAACCTTAAGAAAATCAATATTTTCATAACACGAGTACATTTTGAAGAAGTTGATAAATAGCCATTTTTTATAGCAAGGCAAAACATGCTCATGTTATAACATGAGCACATTTTCGCTTTCTCTAAAAATGGTAAAAAATCTATCACACTCATGATCTAGGTCCACATGCTTTGTTATTCTCTTGGTTATGCACGTGTTTTGACAAAAAGAGGCTTTTTGATATTGTTGGGAAGTGCACATTCAAAATTTTCACATTCTACCACCTTTGCATGAACTTTCCACCACCTTTTTATGGTTTTCCAACTTAGGAAGGAGGAAATAATAGTTTTTTCACATAGAATTTGATATATATCAATTCAAGTCTCAATTTTGTAGTGTTGCAATATTAATTGTGATTGAATTGTAGTAATTGAACATTATACATTGGTTATTTGTATTGTTGTTATTAATTCTATTCAAGAGTGATATACAATTGAAGGTTGAAAAGAAAGCAAGATTGTGAATAACTCAAATTGTTGAGGAGTTTGATGCAAGAAGAAACAAAGAATACATAATTGGGTAGAAATCCTCCATTTGAATCTTTGTTTATTAGGTATGTGAAGTCTTTACACATTTTCTTTACATTTTCCTTGATTCTATTATGTTTCTTTATCATCCCTTATCATACATGATTAATAAAATGCTTTGATTTTTTTATTATGAATATTCCATGTTCATCATTGTTTGTTTTTCATTATAAAATTATCCCCTCTTAGCAACTACACAATTCTTTACACTTGCCAATTACATTTTAAACCACATCTCTTTGATGCATTTTGTTAAACCAAATGACCTACCTTGTGTATGCTTCCATATTTTGTATACACATATATATGAGAGTAGTTATAAGTATGTAATATAATACATCATTTCTCAATCCTTTTCCATGGATGTGCATACCCCTTTCCAAAGCTTCCATTTTGGTATAGGCATGGGGAATGTTGGAAAATGTAGTGGAATTTGGTTTTACACCTAGAAATTTTCTAAATCCTTTTCAACAAATCCATTTTTTGTGTATCTTGCAATAATTGTAGTCCATGAGGACATATCCCATTGAGGTATTTTGTCAAATATTTCTACAAAAGTATTTGATTACCTTGTCTATGCTACCAAATTTTCCATACATGTCTACCAAAGAATTTTATCAAATAGCATAGATGAGGCAATTAGTTGTTTGAAAAAATGACTCAAAGAAATGTGGTCTCATGATGATGTGCATCACCATGAGACAACATTTCTTTGAGGCATTTTTTCAAATAGCTAATTGCCTTGTCTATGCTACCAGATTTTCCATGCATGTCTACCAAAGCATTTTATCAAATAGCATAGATAAGGAAATCAACTATTTGAAAAAATGCCTCAAAGATATGTGGTCTCATGGTGATTTGCATCACCATGAGACCACATTTTACCAATCACCATGAGACCAAATTTCTTTGAGGCATTTTTTCAAACAGATAATTGCCTTGTCTATGCTACCAAATTTTCCATACATGTCTACCAAAACATTTTATCAAACAATCCACCTTTCTTTCAATGATTTGATTGATGTCTGGATACCTTGTTCCAAAGGTACGATGTCAAGACAAAATTTGTGGAATTTGAATTTATACTCAAGCCATTTGTATCTTTTTGAAAGTTTGTAATGTCTTTTAAAAATCCATTTTGTGCATGCCTTGTCCACGCATCCATTTTTTTCCTATCTTGCAATCATGGCATTCCACGAGACCACATTTCTTTAATGCATTCCATCAAAAAATTCATGCGAGCTTTGACAAGCTAGTGAGCTCACATACATCACCGTGAGACCCTATTTCTATGAGGCATTTTTTCAAACAACCCACTAGCTTGTCTATGCTACCATATTTTGCATACATGTCTACCAAAAAAAGTTGTCAAACAATACACATGCCTTGTCCATGCTTCCATTTTGTGCCTATCTTGCAAATCAAGATTAGTTGATAGCTATACCTTTTGTTTCTATATTTCAAGTTTACCTATGTTTTGGTTCTAAGTTTGTACATATGTTTTGGTTCAAAGTTTACATATGAATATTGGGCAGATTATATGTTTTGGTTCAATGCGTAACATAAACAAGGTAGTGAGCATTGAAAATCTCACTACATTATCAATGCGGTAACATAGACAACGTAGTGAGCTGTTTGAAAAAATGCCTCAAAGAAATGGGGTCTCTTGGTGATGTACATTACTAGGAGACCCATTTCTTTGAGGCATTTTTTCAAACAGCTCACTACCTTGTCTATGCTACCACATTGACAATTTGACAAGCACACTAGCTTGTCAATGCGGTAGCGATGAAAAGCTAGTGAGCTATTTGAAAAAATGCCTCAAAAAAAATTTGGGGTCTCTTGGTGCATCGCTAGGAGAACCCATTTCTTTGATGTATTTTTTTAAACATCTCACTACCTTTTCATTTCTTTGAGTTGTTTGAAAAAAATGCCCCAAATAAATGGGGTCTCCTAGTGATGTACATCACCATGACACCCCATTTCTCTAAGGAATTTTTTCAAAAATCTCACTACCCTATCATTTCTTTGACAAGGTAGTGAGCATTGTAAGAAAGAATGCCTCAAAAAAATGGGGTCTCATAGTGTTGTACATCACTAGGAGACCCCATTTCTTTGAGGCATTTTTTCAAACAACTCACTTCCTTGTATTCAATATTTCAAACAATATTCCTTCTAATCCCACTTATAGATATGCAACTTTGCTATTAATTCATTGGTTTCGAATTCATTAAGTAGTCAATTTCAATAATTGATTTTTTATTCATCACCACATTCTATCATTCATCCTATTGATTTTGGCATACCTTTGTGAGAATGAATATTTTTACTCAATGATTAACCACTAGTAATACATCCTTTAAAAATCAGTTTGATTGATCTCTTAAAAAATGTATGTTTGTGCCCTTTCCTCTTACATTTTATACCATTTTAATTAATGTCCTAAATTTAGTAAAGTGTAAATGCATTGTTTCACATTAAAAATCTAAACTCTAACTTTGACTATATTATTCTCATATTGTCCTTTTAATAGTTTTCCTACAAGATAGCAATGACAAGGTGGTGAGCTCTTTGAGGCATTTTTTCTTACAATTCTCACTACCTTGTCAATGCATCCACATTGACCACAAGGACACATCTCATTGAGACATTTTTTCAAATAATTCATGTGCCTTGTCTGTGCATCCGCATTTCACATGTGTCTACTAAGGAAATTGCAAAGATAACACTTAGGAAAATACATCCTTTTATGTTTTAATAGATGTCATACCCCATTCCAACGTCCCATTATTGCTATAGCTAAAATCCTAAAACAAGTGCTTTCCAACAAACTATGGATGCATGGAAAAAATCTATCAAAGCATAATAGTAAGCAAAAGCATAGACAAGGTAGTGAGTTGTTTGAAAAAATGCCTCAAAGAAATGTGGTCTCATGGTGATGCCCATCACCATGAGACCAAATTTATTTGAGGCATTTTTTCAAACAACTCATTGTCTTGTCTATGCTACCCCACATTTTCCATACGTGTTCCATTTTGGGAATATTTCATTTATTTGTATGGAATCATTTTTTAGAAACTAATATTTGTCTCTTTATCATGCTACATATTAAATTATTTGTCATGTCAAGGAAATGATCAAGGATTAAACCAACATAGGAAGAGATAGAAGCTAAGAATGCAAAGAAATCAACATGGATGAGGGAACATTGTGAGAAGAAGAAATTGGAAACAATTGACAAAGACATTCCAATTGAAGAGGTACCTCAACCATCAAGAAGAGAAATAAAATTGGTGGCACAAAGGGAACGAATGTGAAACCTTCATGCTAAGAGAGATTTGAATACCGTAATTGGAGACACACCCTCTATCACAAGCGAATATGGAGGGACACCATCTATTGCAAGTGGATATGAAGGGACACCATCTACCTCATCTCAAGTTGAGAGTACATCATCACTCACATTTGAGGAAGGAGGTATGCCATCATTCCCATCTCAACCTCAAGGTATGCCATCTATTCCATCCTAGATTGAAGGTACACCATCTAGCCCATCTCATTTAAATATTGATGAAATTCCCAATGTTGAGATGAAATTACCTATGAGAACACAACCTAAAATTTTGCATAAAAAGCCAAAGTTTTTGATTAATATTGATGAGAATATTTTGCAGCCAATGGAAGGTAAGACTCCACAACACACTTGTAGAAGATATGCTTATAAGATTTGGATATTGTTCTTTAAAAATTTAAATGAGACCATAAGATGTCAACTATTTGTTGAAATGATTTGAAGTATAAAGTATAGGTCCATCATGAAGATTCTTGGGTTGAGAACATTGGATGCTTCAAGTGAAAAAACTATTGTGAAGAATCTAATGGATGCATATGAGAGTGTGGGTAAGACCTCATGCTCAAAAGATAGTAATGCCACATGACGTGTCATTACATCGACTCTAGTAAGTAATCAAATGAGGAAAGCTCATTTCATTAGAAATATGAGTCAACAATTGAGAATTAATAAAAAACTTTATCAAGAGCCATTCAAAGGTGCCAAAGAATTGAGGACATCGATTCCATTGAATTATGGGCATTCTTGGGGAGACTCCCACGAAAAGATAAAATAGTTGTTGAAGCATTGAGATCACTAATTGAAGACTATTGGAAGAATAACACAAGGGTGTCTTTGAATCAAAGGGATAAGGTAAGAAGGATAATCAATAGTTGAAATCATGAGCCACATCCAAAACATTTTTGGATACGACTCAAACACAGTTTTTTCATAAATTTCTAGAGGATTATCCTCAAATTAAAATTTGTCAAAGATATTTTTAAATGCTTAAACCTTTTTATGTTAAGATAAATCACACATGCACTACTTGTTGTTGTAGATTACATAATGAATTTTCTAACCATTTTGATGTTTATTGTTCTATATGTTTAGATTTGTATACTAACAATGTTTTGTAGGATTGTGACATGCATGCCCCTCCAACATCTTCAAGAGACTTCTTATCAAAAAAATATTTGAAAGAGAGGAAGGTCAAATATTCTATAGGAAACTATGCTTGGATGACACATGTCAGCATTGCGGTGGCTTGCAATGTATGCCAATATGTGAACATATGGAAAGCACACATGTGGTTGGAAAGGAACTAGTAGAGTTTGGAAAGTATAAAACAATGGCCTACAATACAAAAGACGGTAATCAAGCAAAAATGTGTGATTTGGTTATTCAAAAGATTCCAGTGTATTAGTTTATGTCTACATTTCATGACAACATAGTGTATGAGTATGCAAGGTATACCCATAGAGCTTGATGGTTGGAATTGTAGTTCAAGTTATGCAAGGACACCTTTCTAGTTGGTAGTATTGTTCTAGTGTTGACTTTGTAGAGAACTACACTCTACAACCCCAATGTGAGGTGCAATCACAATATTACAACTCCACACAAATTTCTATATTTGTGCACATAACATTCATTCATGCAGTTGATAGTATAGAGGATAATAGGAAGGTATTGAGGGAGTACCACTTTTACATTAGTGATGATTGCACACATTCTATAAAGTTCGTGTAAGGTTGCTTCTAGTTGTTCTACATTAATTTGGCTAGGAGGGGCATAACATACAGTTAGCATATAATATGGTCAGATAACTGTGCATCATAGTTCAAGAACTCATAGATGTTCTATTGGTTGAGTGGGATGCATGTTATTATAGTTATTCAAGATATGTGGAACTTTTGTGAGGTCGGGCATGGAAAGGGGGAGCATGATGGCGTAGGAGCATGTATCAAAAGAGCATTAGCATGAGAAGAGTTAAAGTATAAAGAAAATGCAAAGTTGACAAATGCAAAATAAATCATTGAGTGGTGTAATGCTTCGATGGGTCCAAGTAATGAAGGTAAGTCTTTATTTTGTAAATTTTTTTGGTTTATAGATGATACTAACATTGCACCATATGAGGATTGTTGTATAGTGATAGGATCAAGTGAGCTACACTCTATCCTTAGCTCAAATTTAGTTTCATGGAGTATTCATATGTAGAAGATGGCATGATTTTGTTCTTCATGTACAATTCAAGCTTGGAATGAGTGTGATTCAAAGGAGTGGGTTGGTCAATGGTGGTTAAGTTATCTTAGCCCACTTCACATGTATTGGCCTTCGACAACATTGGAACTAACACAGATGGAATGATCAACTTTGACCACATATCAAATCTAGTTCAAATAGGTAATATATCTAAGTTTTCGTAGTTTTTTGAAATTCCTATTGTTATCTTACTTTGTAGTGTATTTTTAATGTTGACTAGTTTCATTTAATTTGCTGCACATATAAATGTAGGGCATGTTTATGTAGTTATTACAAATAAAGACAATGAAGAGTGAACAGATTATTACTTGTGTCATTGTGTTGAGGCCAAAAAGAAATTGGAGGCCCCAGTTATAGATGAAGAAAAAATTTAATACCCTATAGGATTAGTGGTTGTTACTAGAACATGGCTTAGAAGGTACCCACATAAGAGTGTTAATGTTTGGTTGTTTCAGGACTTTGACATGCATCAAAAGATTCTTCATTACTCAAACCTTTTCATGGAATCCAATGGTCATTTGATCAAATATGAGGGTAGACCTTTGAACAAGACCTTGTGGAAGGTGCATGCGTCTAACCATGAGGCAATACTTGAAACAATAACAAGTAGAGCAAACCCAAATGGTTCATTGGATTAATTTGTAAGTATGCACATTAATTCGTATTAAAATTTAGAGTATGCACATCAAGATTAGTTGATAGTTAGAAATTTCATTTCTATATTTCAAGTTTACATATGTTTTGGTTCGAAGCTTACATATGAACATTGGGAAGATTATATGTTTTGGTTCAAAGTTTACATATGAATATTGGGCAGATTATATGTTTTTGTTCAATGCGTAGCATAAACAAGGTAGTGAGATATTTGAAAAAATGCCTCAAAGAAATGGGATCTCCTGGTGATGTACATCACTAGGAGATCACCAAGAGACCCCATTTATTTGAGGAATTTTTTCAAACAACTTACTACATAGACATCACTAGGAGACCCCATTTCTTTGAGGCATTTTTTCAAACAACTCACTATATTGTCTATGCTACCACATTGACAATTTTACAAGCTCACTAGCTTGTCACTAGCTTGACAAGGTAGTGAGCATTGTAAGAAAAAATGCCTCAAAGAAATGGGGTCTCATGGTGATGTACATCACTAGGAAACCCCATTTCTTTGAGGAATATTTTCAAATAGCTCACCACCTTGTATTCAATATTTCAAACAATATTCCTTCTAACCCCACTTATAGATAGGTGAATTTGCTATTAGTTCATTGGTTGTGAGCTCATTATTTGACTCAATAGAAGCTAGTCCACTTGATTAAGTAGTAAATTTTCCATAGTTGAATTTTTATTCATCACCTCATTCTATCATTCATCCTATTGATTTTGGCATACCTTTGTGAGAATGAATATTTTTACTCAATGGTTAACCACTAGCAATACATCCTTTAAAAAACTAGTTTGATTGATCTCTTAAAAAATATATGTTTGTGCCCTTTCCTCTTACATTTTATACCATTTTAATTGATGTCCTAAATTTAGTAATGTTTAAATACATTGTTTTACATTAAAAATCTAAACTCTAACTTTGACTATATTGTTATCATATTGTCCTTTTATTATTTTTCCTACAAGGTAGCAATGATAAGGCAGTGAGCTCTTTGAGGCATTTTTTCTTACAATGCTCACTACCTTGTCAATGCATCCACATTGAGCACAAGGACACATCTCATCAAGGAATTTTGTTAAATAGTTCATGTGCCTTGTTTATGCATCCAAATTCTGCATGTGTCTACTAAGGAAATTGTAATGATAACACTCATGAAAATACCCCCTTTTATATTTTGATAGATGTCATACCCCATCCCAAGGTCCCATTGTTGTTATGGCTAAAAGCCTAAAATAGGTGCTTTCCAACAAACTATGGATGCATGGAAAAAATCTATCAAGCATAATACTAAGCAAAAGCATAGATAAGGTATTGAGCTGTTTGAAAAAATGCCTCAAAGAAATGTGGTCTCATGGTGATTTCCATTACCATGAGAGCACATTTCTTTGAGGCATGTTTTCAAACAACTCATTGCCTTGTCTATGCTACCACATTTTCCATACGTTTTCCTTTTTGGGCATATCATGCAATCATTCCAATCTTTATGGGAAGATTGACAAATGAACAAATGAAGTCAAAGATTCTTGAATTGCCCATGGTGAATAGATTTTAGTTGATAGAAAATGGGTCAGTTGCATGTAATGTAAGGGTATGTGCAGGATCATGGGGGTCCAAACTAGTCCCCTAAGTGGCAATTAAAATTCAAAAAAATAGAGTTAGGAAACTTGACATAAAAATTGAATAGGTTATTAACGTAATTTGAAAAATATGTAAGAACAAAACTTGTAGAAAATTGAATGTAGTTTCTAGGCTACTAGTCCTTTTTTAGAAAAAAAGGTAAATCTATTTTGCAAAAAAATGAAATTTCAATGCAGTGGTACTAAATTTTCAAGAAAAAGATAAGAAGCAGGTGTATGTCTGACCACCCTAAGTACAAGAAAAAATAATATTTTTTTGAAACTTTCAATATATATAGAGGACACATGCTTGAATGTGTCATTTTTTTTTTTGTATTTTTTTTGCATGTAAATAATTAGTTATGATTTTTTTATTAGACCATTTCAAAATTATTAAAACATGTTTGCCTGACCACCATAACTTGGTCAAAAATTTATGAAATTCAATTTTTTATCCTATAGTATGTGAAGCCTAGAATGTGACACAACTTTTAGGTTCAAAAATATGAAGTAGTTTGAAAGTTATAGAAGTTTTTCAATCAACCTATCAATCAAGACTTTAGTCATAATGTATGTAGAAAATCAACAATAATTATTTATTAAATTCAAAATAAGGCATATCTTATATTGGTGGAAACTTGACAATTTTTTGTATGAACTTTTTTCATTTCATGAAATTTGGATAAAAAAAAGTTGTTAGCCACAAGGGAAAACTTCAAAAACCTAAGCAAGTTTTGTAAACATGTTTTTTGGGTTGAATTTCTAGGTTAGACAATCCTAAACCAAATCCTAAGCCAAATCCCGAGCCTACTGATTTTTTCAGAAAAAAACACATATAGATGTTACCTGTATTATTTATAATACATAATATTTAATATTTTAATATATACTAGTATACTATACTAATATATATTATATATTATATATTATATTATACATTATTCTATTATATATTATTACATTATTATATAATAAATTATTATATTATATATTATATATTATATTATATACTATATATACTATATATTAAATATTATTTATTATATACTACATAGTATATATTATATATGTATTGATGTGTGACCAATTCATAAGAGAGAGAGGGAGGTAGAGAGTGAGACTTGAGGGGGAGAGAGAGACTTGAGAGGGAGACAAAGAGAGACTTGAGAGAGAGAGAAAGACCTGAGAGGGAGGTAGAGATAGAGTTGAGATTGACAGAGAGAGACTTGAGAGAGAGAGAGATCCAAGAGAGAGAGGGTGGGAGAGAGAGGGAGAGAGAGTGGGAGGGAGAGACTTGAGAGACAGGGAGAGAGAGAGAAAGAGAGAGACTTGAGAGAGAGAGAGAAAAAGAGAGAATGACTTGAGAGAGAGAGAGAGAGATAAGAGTGAGAGGGAGAGAGAATGAGAGAATGACTTGAGAGGGAAGGAGAGATCTAAGTGGGAGGGAGAGAGAGACTTGAGAGAGAGGGAGAGAGAGAGGGTGGGAAGGAGGGAGAGAGGGAGAGAGGAGAAGAGAGAGTTATCTAGTTAGGGTGGGAGGGAGAGACTTGAGAGAAAGAGAGGAAGTGAGATGGACTTGAGAGAGAGTTATTTGTGCCTGAAGAGATCTCATCCATGATGCTTATTTTAATACGAGGTGAAGAATGTGGTTATTGTACTATGCCTGATTATTTTAATGATGCATATAAGAGGGCCACAAAGGATGTTGGTAAGATTGCATGCCTCAATTTCATGTGAACAATTATTGAGCCAATGGTCGTAGCTATAACTTATGGCTTCCATGATGTATTCATTGGAGAAAGAAGTGTTCTCATCTTCGATTTGGGTGGAGGTACGTTAGATGTGTCGATTCTTTCTATTCAAAAGGGTAATATTTCCGTTAAGGCCATTAGAGGGGATATGGGAGGTTAGGATTTTGATAACAGAATGCTCAATTACTGTCTTCAAAAGTTCAATACAAAATACAAGTTGGATATCAGTAGTAGTGCTAGAGCTAGAGAGGGAGAGAGTATACGATATATAATATATAGTATATATATTAAATAATACTATATATAATATATTATGATATATTAATATATAATACATTTATTATATATTAATAATACATAATATTGGTTTTATGTGTTATTTGGTTTATAAAAATCAAATGCTAACGAATATCTATTATTTACTATATAGGCTTTGAAGCTTCCCCTATGCATTCATATTGTTCAACTAGTAAAACTCTAAACATAACGGATATCCATTATTTATTGTATAAGATCTAAAGCTTCCCCTATGCATACATATTAATATATAGTATAAATTATATACTATATAATATATAACTTAATAATAATATATATAATATATATAATAAACATAACAGATATATGTTATTTATTGTATAAGATTTGAAGCTTCCCCTATAGCATTTGAAGAGGGACAAACAAGATTCTCATGATTCTCAATAATTGAGTCTTCTAACACCAAGATACCTTCGTCACAAGTAGAAGAGGTCTCAGGAAAAGAACTAGGATTCTCATGGTTGTTTATGATTGCATAATATTGCACCAAAGTTTTAGTGGATGATCTAGGTGACATGAAGTCCTCAAGGGCTTCATCTAACATGTAAAATTCATCACAACTAAAGGGATTGAATGTTATGCTTTCTCCAAGGTTTATCATTTAGTGTATGGTTTTTTGTTTAATGTTTTGGGATAGTTTATGGTTTCCAATGTTTGCAAAATGAAAACTAATCTATCTAAACAATGCAATGATGTAAAAAGTAAATAAAATAACCACAAATCTGAAATAATCTAATTTTGAAATAGAAAATAACTTTTTCAAATTTTCTCAATATTGCACCAAAATAACGACTTTCTTTAACATTCAAATCAGATAGTTTTTGAATTTCAAAATACAGTTCAAAATAGAGACAATAATGTATGTGGTAAGCCAATCTAACCTTGGATCTTAGTTCCTTAGGATAGTAGGAAATATTTGAGATAAATTTGGAATGATTTAAAATTCCTAAACTAAATGGATGATTAGACCTAATGCATAATTTTTTTTTTCCTAAAAATTGACTAACTAAAATAGCAGTTTACCAATGGATCTGGGAAGTGTAGAGGACTATAAAAATGATCAAAAAATTTGGTTTTGATGTTCCCTTAAGGATTCATTCGCCCAAGGGCGAATGGGTCCTTTTTCGGGGTTTTTAAAAATGAAAAATATAAATTCTAAGTTATTGTTTGTGTTCTTTGTTCTAGGTTGCAAACTGTGTTTTCTGTGACACAATTTTCCAAATTTGGGTCTCTAAATTCAAATGCAATAAAAGACAACAAGTGAATAAAATGACACTTTTTGAATGTAATTTTGACTAAATTTTCTAATGTAAATGACTGAAAGACACTAATATGCAAGTACTATATAAAATCAATGTGATTTGTATGCAATTTTTCAGATTTTTCAGATTTTAAATAATGCAAAATAAAAATTTAAAACCCTAGATGAAATACAAACTAATACAATTTTGAAAACCCTAGATGAAATGAAAACTAATGCAAATCCTATATTTAGGGTTTGAATGACCTCCAATTTCAAAATTTTAGATGTATAATGTCGGGTTCACAAAAAAGAAATTATGAGAAAAAGGGGAGGGGATGTGAAATAGGAAGACCTAGAAATGAGGGACCTATGCCAAAAAAGCACAAAGGGGGTGTCCACCTAATCACAAATACACCTTTTATAATTTCATCAGGAAGAGGGAGAGTGTCACAAATGATTATAATTGACCTACAACCCTTAAGGCGAGTCAACCCCAATTTTGAACACTTTGCTGCCCTAACTTATGACAAAAAACAATAAAATATGACTAAACAATAGTTTTGGGGGAAGAATAAAAGTGAATTAACAATCCAATTTATGAGATCTATCACTTGAAACATGAAGTATTATGATAACACTACCGGAAACAACAATCAATTAGAAGATTTGAGAAGGTTAAATTATTGTGTACCTATCACTAAAAATGTTGCAAAGCATCCCGCTAGGAATCATTTGCCCAAGGGTGAATGGGTCTTTGTACAGGGATTTTTCTAAGCTTCAAGGGTCCTCTGGGGATGGATCTAAGATGTTGTTTCCCCCAGGTTTCACTATTGAAAAGTCAAAAATAAATTCAGGATCTAAGTTTTTGTGGCTTGACGATAATGTTGGAAACTTGGACAACTTTACAAAATTACACTTTTGATCAATCTTCAATCCTTCTTCACCTAAAAATATACACATACAAAAAGAGAGGTAAAAATGTTTTTTTTGGGTGAATATGGGTTTTCCTTGGTCAAACCCTAGTTTGGTAATTAAACCTTGATAATGAAATAATGATAAAATGTAAGGAATGATGAATGAACACTAGCTTGTTGCAACTCACCAAACCCTTTAATGGATGCCCTTAGAGGACTGAAGTCTAGCACATCCTCTAAGGATTGGATCTTGCACGAAATTTCTTTATTGCTTGATAGATCTTGATGATTGAATGCTTGTTTGAAGCTTGAAACCTACATCACAATGGTAGCTCCAAAAACATGCATGAATCCACATGAACTTTGACATGATGATATAATTTTGATTTCTACTCTAGATGACTGATAACTATGCTTTCCAATGCTCTTGACAATAATATTTTTTCTTGCAAAAGTTGCCTTAATGATAGAAGTTTTGAATTGATAGAAAAGACTATATTTATAGGTGATTTTCTAATTTCTCGACAATTAAACATCAAAAGTAGACAATTGAAAGTTGAATTTGAATCATTAAAATACCACCAAAAACATAATAAAAATTGGTACCTAAGACCTAAGGAGGACTCATTTTCCCTTGGGTGAATGGGTCATAGGCCCTAAATCTAGGACACTCAATTTCCAATGTGTTTCATTTGATGTTTGCAATTGTTTAATGTAGCATCACCTTTTGGAAAATAAAATTAATTAGGTTTTTAAATGCATAATTGGGCCAATTAAAGGCTTAATTAAGTCTAGTTAATTAAGGGTATGCAAACATGGTGTGAAAATGTAAAGGTGTATATTTTTCTACACTACAACGACAAATGGATATGAAGGTTGACATGCTACAAGTTATATATTTTATTGTTTATGGATGACTTAATTTGTGTTTTCAAAGTGTGTGGATGATATATATAGAAGATAAAAGATAAGAAGAGTTGTTGTTGAGATTACAAGTATGTGTAAATGTATGGAAACATTGTGATAAGGTCTGCCACAAACGTAATGTGTAGAATTGATGACTATCACTAGGTTGAATCCATAAAGTCAATCCTATTCCAGTTATTTTAATCAAGAAGTTGTAAATTCCTATGATGTAACCCTAAAACTATAATCAGGGAGTTGTATCTTCCTTGGGTTGTATGCCTAAATCAAATTTTTAACTATTGCTTATTTTTTGAGGCTAGTTTTGGATAGTAGATCGAAACAACTTGCATTTGCATACATTTAGGTATTTGGCATATTGCTAAAAAGTGAAAATGTGCATTTCTTTCAAAAAGCATATTCATATCACTATTTTTAGATTTAGCATATTAGACTCAGTTAATTTTTACATCTGAGATTTGGAAATTGCATTTACAATTGTCATTTATTGTTCAAGCATTTTCAACATTTTTACATATTTTCATTTTCAATTACATTTCCATAAATTGAGAATTTTTTGGAAAAGTATTCACTATCAAAATTGTTTGCACATAAACACAGAAACCCTAAATAGTATAATAAACATTCAAAATTTTAATTTTAAAAAATCAAACCTAGAGCATATGGGCCCTAGGCACCATTGTCCTACCTTTTTTTCGCTCAATAGTCACATTTTGTACAATAGTCTGAACCTTAGTAAAAACATTATATCATCATGATAGCTCAATATTTTGGTAAGATGTTGACTTCTTTAAAATCCTTGGTTGATGTTTCAAGTTGCATGTTTTGTGATGACCCTATTTCAAATGAGGACATTCATGATCCTTTACCTCCCAACACATGTCCTCATGAGATGGGTATCTTAGGAAAAAGATGAGGATATCATGAATGAATTCCTACACAATTCTTTACGTAATCTTGAGAACAATGCAACCTTTTATCCTTCCATGAGATTTCCCAATCACCCATACCAACAACCAACACCACCTATTGAACAATTCACTTTGTTACATCCAAAAATTGAATTTCAATACATACCTCAACGAATTCACATGGAAGCACCTATCAATAGCGATCACATGGAAGGAACATCAACTAATCCCCCATCATATGGACATAGAGTTACAAACAAACCTATTAACTTGGAACAAAGTTTTGGACAAGGCTTTAGAATCTTGAGAAAACAAGGACATGGCATTGGTAATGAGCATGAAATCCATCCCCTCTTGGAACAAACATCGTTGGAAGAGACTAAGGGATTAGGTTACCAAGGTCCTCTGCCTTTGCATCAAACATTTTCTCCACCAACCAAGAAATACAAAGTCCATGGTCCTCTTAATAAATTACATTTCCTACATCCTATATCCAAGATTAAACAAGCATTAGGTACACTTTTAAACTCAAACTTAATTACATTACCACATGTACTTGAATCATAAACCAATAGACAAAAGAATACAAATACATCCTATTGTGCATATCATAAAATATTTGGACACCATATAAATTAATGTTGTGCTTTAAAGAATAAATTAAGAGAATTTGATCCTTATGGGGATCAAGTTGAATATATGATATATTAATATTCATATGCTTTTCTCCTTGCCATGTGGTAGTTTTAGTATCACACAATGCTCACCACCATGCATGGGGGTATAAACTAGGATTTACACAATCACATTTCACCTTGCAAGGAGCAACACATCATCATTTATTTTGGGCTCATCTTTGTCCCTAAACTTGGGGGGCAAGGGGTTAGGCAACCTTGGTTAGGTGCATTCCTTATTGAAAGGGATCCCTTTGTATCTCCTTAAAACATTAGTGTAGCAAGTACACTAACATTTTGAGGGGGGATATAATCCCCACTCATTGTTTGCATAAAATTTGGTCCTTTTTAGTGATGATAGCATATATCTCCTAGAAATGTGACCTTTTCTATCAAAGTGTGGCCTTCTTGCTTTATGTGAAATGTCTCCTTTTTGGTGATATTGGGCTTGATGTCCTCTAAGTGCGTGACCTTTATTGGCATGCAACATTCCCCTTGATGGTAATACTGTGACTAGTATTCCCTAAGGTGTGATATTTTTATTCCATGATTAGTCCTCTCTTGGTGGTGATGTCATGTGTGATATTCCCTAAGGTGTGACCCTTCATGTATTGTGCAAATCCCCTTTATTATTTTTGTAAATCACCTTTTGTGTCGATGTTATTATAACACCCCTTGAGGTTTTGGCCTTATCCTATTGTCATTTATGTGCCTCCTTAGGTGAGTTTTTGTACCTCCTTAGGTGAATTTAGCATTTTTACTTCACTTTGTTCATAGATGTTGAACTTAGTGATGCTTTGGTATAACATCTTGACCATTTTGAAGCACCTTATTGGATTTATTGGGGAGTATAAATTTTGGTATAGTTGACATGAGTACACACCTAGTGAAAAATGGTCCTCACTAGACCTAGTGTGTTTCTCATTTTTCTACCTTATCTTGGGGGCTCACCTAGTGAATATCAAACTTCACTAGCATGTGTGCCTTTCGATTTGTGATTCACCTAGAAAATATCAAACTTTTCTATTGTGTGTCATGATCACCTTTTAACATGTCCACCTAGCATAAAAAACATTTCTTGCCAGTGGAGCCACGTGTTTCATGAGTGTTGGGCATAACACAACTTGTTAGCCTTGTGGAACCCATCATATTGCATGGACACCTAGCATAATATAGCTTGCTAGATAATATTTCCATGTAGCTCATGAGTGATGTGACATAACACATCTTTCTAATCCTCATGTGAGCATTCATTTATTCAATAGACGACATTTGGTATTTGATACAATTTAAGACTGAGGTCTCTTTGCCTTACCGAATTGAATCTTTAATACTAACCCTTTTTTTTGTTGTGTGAATTTTCTTCATGTTTGCACTGTGTTTACATCATTCCTGTATTTATTTTTTTGTCATTTCTATTATGCTATATCATATGTTCTCTTCATGTATATTTTGTGTCTTTTGACATGTATGTTTGTGTTTGTTATCTTGTTGGATATTATATGTGTACATTCCTTTTGTGCTTATAATTTTTTGCCATGGGATCTTGGATCTTGGGGGCTTGTACACTCCCCCTTGATCCTTAATCATCCCATGTCTTCAAAATTTGTACATTTGGACCCCTCTTGACATATGTTTCTCTCCTTTAAGTTATTCGACCTAACTAAGATCCAAATTTCCTAAATTATCCATTCCATGACTTATTTTAAATATTTTCTAAAAAAATTCAAGCATAAAAGAAATTCTCTCATTTAATACTTTTTCCCCTACACTTTAAACTTTCACAAATAGGGCTAGGACACTTATGCACCTAGGGTGCCTATGTCCCCCTATTTTGGCTCTAAATTCAAATATCTAAAGTCAATTGTTGAGATTTAGTTTTTGTGAAACTAGAATAATAGTGTATAAATACCTAGTTATTGCATCATTTCAAATTATCTAAAAAAAATTGAAGATAATTTATGATCAAAAAATTATCAAGAGCATTATTTAGCAAGTCAAGAGTAGCATTTCAGAGCTTTATTATAGCAATTCAAGATCCAACATCATGTCAAAGTGTATGTGAGTTCATGATGTGTGTTCATGCTATCATTATTTTGTGAAGCCTAACCCTTGTTGTAGGTCTCTAAAGCATTCAAGTAAATCAAGCAAGCAAGATCCAAGACCTTGAAGTGATGTGTGTGACTTCAATCCTTCAAGGGACCCATTGAAAGGTGGTGAATTGAAGCACTTTATGATTTCATCATTCCTTCTTTCATTTATCCATTTATCATTGGCATTGCCATTGTGAAAATGGAAACACTAACACGGGTTTGACCAAGGAAAGCTCGTAAAATGACACAAGATTTCTTCTCTTTATGAATGTGTAGATCTCAGGTTTAAGAGGATCAAAGGAAGCTTGAAGACAAATTGTTCATTATTGCATTTGAAACCCTAGACCTTGATAACTCACAGAAACTCAATTATAAAAATCATCAGATCATTGCATCAATCGAACAATTAGATCATTGCATTTCATCATTAGGAAAATTTTAGATTTGGTTAAAGGTTGGTTGACTCACCTATCAGGTTGTACATCAATCACATACCTTGTCCAAATCCATCAAACCATATTCCATCTTTGCATTACCATCCCTAAAGACATACCTCCCCATGAAATTAGGGAAAGGTGTCAAACCCTAATGTGAAAACTCAAAGGTTCCCTTTCTCTACATTTCAAGTTGTATACAACAAATAAAGTAGAACTAGAAAAAGAAGTATATATGCTCCTTGTTAACCCACACTCGACACTCATCACGGGAGGTAAACCCAATACACAATAAAAAATATAACTTGCATAAAGATCATACAAATAAATAAATAATTATTGTTTTCTTTCTTTCTAATGATTATGTACATCTTCTTAATATTTTAACTATTCATGCAATAATAATAGTAAAATATATATGTTTGACATGCAATTTACTCATTTTTCTTGACATGCAATTGACCTTTCAATAACGTTTCCATACTTCATGCAATTCATAACGTACATGCATTACTAAATTCATTGACATGCGAAATTTAATATAATTGTAATAGTATTTCTTTCATACAATAAAAACCCATGCATAACTATTTTTATTCTATTTAACACGCTGATTTAAAATGTACTATCTCTCTATAATAATGTTTGAAAATTTTATTCTAGGAATTGTACAATAATAGAGAAAAGAAACTTTTATATTTTAATATGCTTATACTATGAATAGTGATATATTGTTGTTGAAATATCTTTAACTTCCTATGTTAACCTCAAACTAAATAGAGGCACTGCACATTTACTAGCCAAAGGAGTGCATTGTTTCTTTTTAACGTACATATAGAATATATTGACTGGCATGATATAGAAATACAAACTTTGGTGCAATTGGAATGAATGATAGCTAAACGTGACAACATATTAAGAAAACAAAGTTTTAGAGTGAATATTTGAACATTGTGGTTGTAGTTAAAATTTGAAATTCGAATATCACCCAAATATTAAGGAATTTTAGCTTGATATTATATTTGTAAGGTTTATTTAAGCAAAGAAAGTGGTTCATGGGAAAAATTTATCACCAGTTTGTTTTCCTTAAGAATTCATACATTTTAATTTAATCCAAATGTCATAATAAAATAGTATATATTTATCATATAACTATTTCTTACATTTAAAGAGAGTGAATAAATACTGGTTTGTGCTAATCTTTGTCAAAGGTTTGTGATCAATCCCTTCACCTGAGATGAACTCCAAAATTCTTCCATAGCCCATAATGATTTCCTACTTATTAATTTAGAATTGAATTCTTTTAATTTCCAAATTTATTTATAGTTTCTTTAGTTTAATTTTTAATAAAATTTCTTTTTAATTTAAGACTTGTTTATTTAGTTTTTAAACTATTTATAATTTTTAACATCTAAATTTTATATTAATAATTATTTATATGTACGTGATAATAATATTTTATTATATTATATATAGATTTTATTGATCAACAAAAGATATTTAGTCTTTTTAATTAAATCAATTTTATTTTTATTTACTAATCTTATTAAAATGTATATTAACTTTCTTTATTTTCAAACAAACACAAAACATACATTCATAGAACATACTTGGCCAAACTTTATGCAAAATGTGAAATAAATGAATTTACATGGTGTGTGCAAGATTCCCATCACACTCATCGATGTCAATCGGCTAATCACCTCTAACTCGTTCATGTTCTCATCTTTGACATGTACCTGCACTGATTTGTACTTAATTTTTCATTAGTAGGGTTAGTCCATAAAATCATAATTGAAATGAAACATGTGCATTATATCATCATATAATCTAACATATGCATCGAAATCAAAATACATATAACTATCATCTACAAAAATCACTCATAGATCAATACGTGTCAAATATCCTATTGGTTATTTTTCAAAAACCAAGTTGATCTTCAAGGAAGTCTATGGACTTTTCCATTTCCAATTCTCAACAACTTGAAGGGATTGGCCAACGAACGAGTAAAAGCAGCAATGCTTTCCTCCTGCACTTCGGGCTCTTCAAGAATCAGGAGGGTAATCCCAAAATGTACCCAAAGACTTAAACAATTCTTGACCAAATACATTGCAAATAACAAATACATTCTCATACAATAGATCAATAAATGGAATATATTAAGAATTTGGCTACTCCTTGATAACACTCAACATTTAGAGCATGAGAATGGAAGAACTTAACATAAAATAATAACAATTGTAGTCCATTTGAAAGTTTGTTTATAAAATTGATTTTCTCTTGAACAATCAACAAGATGTATTATGAGCACACAACTTAGATTAGTGCCTTAACCTAGGAACATAGTCAGTCTCAACACACACATAATTTGCAATAGATTAATATGTAGCATCATTAAGCTTTGATAATAATGCATTACAACATCATATTCATTATATCCTCCACCATAACTTCTTATGAAGATCCTAGTACTTAATTTACATGAACCTATAGCTTCATCCAAGCAATTTCATTAATTCTTTGAATTAAAAACAAGGACAAAACTACAAATCCATTGGATATCAATGAAGACAAATAAGATAACTCTTGATCATTTTATTCATAATCCATGAAACGAGTACAACAGGAGAGAAATGGTCTTAAATTTACACCATTTTTTATTCAATTGCTAGTAGTGTTATCGAAAATTACATATGCATATTGACAAACTCAAAACCTAAGACAAAACTCTAAAATGTTCTTTGTATTCTCTTTAAAAAAATTATTTGTGATCAATTAATAGCCAACCATACATCTGGCCTTGAATTCCTTCTTATAGAAATGAAGGAGCAAACAAGCTTTGGGCTAGAATGTACACATGTCCTATTTCTATTGGACCAATACAAAAAAAATTTCCCATTGCAATTATATTTGTACTTCAAATGGAGGGAAATATCACACGGGACAAAGACCATTTACATTTGTCGATGAAGATTATGTCCCACCTTCCAAAAGGTATCTTTAAGTTGATGTAGAAATATAACTATGTGCTCCCAAAACTGTGTCCACATACTCCAAGATCGAATGAAAGAAAAGAATAAAGTGAAGAAAGATAGAAGAGACAAAATACCTTTCACGTCTACATCCTTGTCAATAATTTGAAACTAGGGAGAAAATAATATTTTATCCGTACTTTATCAAAGGCCTAATCTGTACTGGTTCCAGGCCATGTATTGTTTTTCTCCCATCCGTTATTCACCATTTTTGTAGACTTGAGACCAAATTTTTGTTTATCATTCCATAGCAGCAACTCAATCCTCTAAGACATCTAGGTACTTGTCTTTCCAGGATTGAAATTCTTCTTATGAGGGCCAATTGAAAGAAATAACATTATCAACCTTTAACTTGTATGGAGCATATTTGGTGACAACTTAATTTTCTTCTTTATCAAACTCCTTTAGGGAAATTCCTACATGCATGTCCATGTTATTCTCCAACATTCTCATGTCAGTTCCTTCATAGATTATAGCTACCTGCTTGGCAATTACATTCTTTGATTGCCTTCTCCAATCTTGCAAAGATTTGATTTCACCATTTTCCTTCAATATGTCAGGAAGGAGAACAAGATTCATATCATCAAACCCTTTAACCAATACCCTTATTAGCCTCCAAAGGCTCAATCTTCCCTTGAAATTCCTGAATTCCATTTACCAATCTAAGGGTTGGTTAGATGTTTTCAAGTTTGCTCACATCATGCTTGGATCCTATTGCCACCAATCTCAAATCTTGTAATCTTGGGATCCATTTTTCCATAAGTGGAATTTCCACTTCTTTATCTCTATCAAAATTCTTTATAACATCAACCATGGAAGAATAACTAGTATGGATTCTATTTAATCTCTTTTCAACACCTCAAATACTCTAAGAGTGATGTTACAATTTTCATATTACTGACAAAAATCATCCTATCATGTTGACTACACTTCTCTTCATATGCTTTCAACTTCTCAAGAAACTCCTCTTTGTTGATTTCCTTTGGTTGTTGGGTCTCTGATGTACTATTTTCCTCCATTAAGATGGGCACATTTCCCATGTTATAAGGCACAATTGCCCATGAAGAACTTGTAGGAAGGATGGGGGCAGATGGTGTTGGCTCTTGTGATGCAGAAGGAGAGGCATAATCTATTTGTGTTGGAACACCTTGAGTATTTTACAACTTCTCCTTTAGGAGTGCCACCTCAATTTGCAACTCCATGATCCTCGATTGGCTCTTGCCATAATCAACCAATAAATCATTATACATTTTTTTGAAATTTTCCTTTTTTGTTGTCACCAATTCAACTTTTTCCTTTGTGAACTATGCAAAATTCATTGACATAGTAGCAGCTTCAATAGAAGGGGTATCAGATACCCTCTTTATGGTCAAGCCTCCTTTGTAATCTACAATAGGTTTTGTAACTTGTAGATTTTTTTTGTTAGGAGCTAGATCCCAAATACCCAAAGCATCACACTGGTCACTAAATGTAGATCCTTGCAGTACAATGGTTGCTTCCTCCTCAGAATTGTATAGAGGCCTGTCATGCCTCTTCACCATGTCAAAGGCTATTTCAAAGGATAAATTCCATTCTGGCAATAAAAGAATACAACTTTTTCTCACTAGCTCTCTACCTTCTTGTGCAGTTATTTCTTGGAAGCTTTCTTTCGTCTCCTTTTTTTGGCAATAAAAGAATACCACTTTTTCTCACTAGCTCTCTTCCTTTCTATGCCTTCTTGGGAAGTTATTTCTTGGAAGCAATATATGAGGTGAGACACTTGTGCCACACACCCTCAAGATTGTATAGCTAGGATAAGGGATAATTTCTCCGCAATTATGATCAATATTTAAATTTGGCCTTCTATCCTTGGACCTCAAAAAATCATGCAGAGCAATAGGAATTTTAGGCATATTTAGAATCAAAACTATTCTCATCTTCGAAGCAAATAGATTTTCAAAAACCACATAACTAGATTTGATATCATCTTTATCAAGGACTATGGTCCAACATTGGATAGGTCAATCCATGTTTCCTTCACTTTTCAACAATGTCATATCCTTACCAAAATATGTATCACCCTTGAATAGGAACATATGCATGAACAATGAATACCAATAGAACCTGACCCAATTCTCACCATTTTTTAGTTTAACCAAGCCCTCATGAATCTTCCCAATCAAGTATCCTCCATAATCATAGAGTGTGCACATGTAGGATGTTGGATGTGTGCTGCCATATACATCCAAGCCATGGGCATCCTTGTAGTTGGGTCATAACCTATAATTTGACACAAAGAATAGAATGTTATTTGGAAGTAAGACACAAAATAGTTGATGGGGAAGGGCTCCTTATTTTATGGGCCCGAGATAATCTTTCCTTTTCCTTTGACGGATGCCAAATAGTGTTGCAACACTAAAATTTTGAAAGTATGCCTTACCCTCTCATATTCTGCCCTGAGTGCCTTCTCATCAATTTGCACCATATCCTCACCCCACTCAGTCAACTTAAAAACTTCAACAATTTTGGCCTTGGTAGCCTTAACCATTTCAATCCCATCATATGTTCTTATAGTTCTTGTGATTGGGTTATAGTTTGTAGTCACTACCTTTAATAGGTCAACATCCATATAAACACTTAGGACTATCAAATTTACCATATCCAATCTCTAGGGGTTGCCCACAGGGATGCCACAATTTCAGTTACCAAACCAACAATTGAACTGCACCCATCTAGTGTATGGTAACATGGTGTCTTTAATAGTGCATTGTTTATCAATAATCCCTTCGACAATTTGTGCACCTTGAAATAGAAATTGACCCTTAGGTTTCTTAGAGGTAGATGGTTTTAATGGGTCAGTTAAGTCCTGGACTAGAGGCCTAATAGGAAGTTTTGAACCAGAGTGTTGTTCTTTAGATGTAGATGCTTTAACTTTTGGTGCCATGGTTCTAGGGTTTCTCTTTAGCAAAATAAAATCCTACGACTACAACAAGGGTTTGACACAAAACAATAGCAAGACTAGACAAGCCAATTATTCAAAATAAACATCAAACCTTAAAAGAAAAGCAACAAAATAGAAACCCTAATGACAAAATTATAGAGTGAGCACTTTATAGCAAGTTTCTTAAACAATTGAAGAGCAAGGTGATGATTTCATTTATTGATTTACAATTTCTTTGAAAACCCTAATCTTGGTCGTTGAACGAGCTTGAAAATTGTAGCACGAACCCCTTAGACACATTGAATGCTTTAATGGTTTGTAATTGCGCTTTAAAACAATTTTTATGGCTTTAAAGCTTTCCAATTTGGTATCTCTACATCATATCCAACATTATGGTTCACTCGCGTGAACTAGAATGGCTCATTTTCCATCAATATCAACTTTGAATTTTTATCATTGATCATATAGTGAGATGGCCTAATAGACAGTCCAGATTCAATCAAAGAAGTTTGAAAAATCTAACCATGAACAACTATTACCATCGACCAATCAAAATAGGCCACATGGACCTTGCCTCCAAGTCACCTGTGAGCTCCACCATCTTCATGAACACTGAGAAAATCCATGTGTCGGCCTCCTCACTCCCCCATTGGGCTTAACTTGCATGCAACTTTCAACAATGGGGAGGTGAGGAAGGTCTCAAATTAGATCTAGTGCTTTCAATCTGTGTGCACTTTACATTTCAAAACCTTCTCTTGGGTGTATAACATTAGGACACAACGAACGATCTAGATTAAAAGATCTTGCTTACTTTTAAACCATGTGCTTTAAAGGTTCCTTTAGTAGCATGAGATTTAATGCCTCCATGCTTACGCCAAAATATTTCCTCAATAATTCACACCTTGCTATAGTTCTTTGACAGTTTTGATCATTCCACATGGCATCTCCCCGTTTCTCCATTGAAAGATAGGAGATGAAGGTGGGCCCCCCATGAGTTGGTGAGGAGCAGTCAAGATTGACCCACATCACCTCATCTCAACCGTCAATCTCTTAAAACTTATTGTTCATTGCTTTTGAAAGATAATGGGCCCCTCTAACAAATGTGAAATGTGGTGCTCTCTTGCCAGCCTGCTTGAATATTTTAATGGAAATTAAAATCAAATGGGGATGTGGGGAGCAGTTAGGATGCACTCTCATAGATCCGATGACCTACATAAAATGATTATATTTGCACGTGCAAAAAGTTACTACTTAAAAAGGGGGCCCAACTAGGTAGATGAGCAATGGGGAGATAAAATTAAGACCCAGACATTAGACCAACTCCGAAAAATAAAACCTAGACTTGGGGACAAGGGAAAATAATAAAAGATTTTGAACTTGCATAGTAAAAGGTAATATGTATAATAAACCAATGGGTAACAACCAGGGATATTAGGTTCAAGGGGTCGGTAATAAACAAACTCAATGGCATAAGACATAACTAATATGATAGGGAATTGGTGACATAAGGTCAACAACAAAATAGAATGCTTGCAAAGGGATTAAAAACTTAGGGTTTAAGATACACTAAAATCCTAGAACAAAGGCGAGACCAAGCCGTAAGCCACAAGACTAGTTCCAAACTAGGAAAAACAACCCAATTTTGCAAAGTTTATCAGTGGAACACAAATATTTTTTAGGGGTTCCACCAGTGGCTCCTTTTGGGGATGTTTGTTCCTCCATAGCAGATTGAGATCATAGAGTTGTAGGTTGAAGCAGACCAATCACAGAGAACCAAAACCAAGAAACTCCTTGGACAAGGTAGTCAAACCAAACCAAACCAAACCTATGTATGTTGTCAACATTCATCATATCATTCTTCGTGTCACTAGCTTTAAAAAATGAGATGTTATGATTTGGCATTGGATTGGTTGCAATTTTTAGATCTAACATATAAGGATTTACTGATTTTAGAATGCAAGAATTTAAAAAAAGATGTCTTTTGAATGCAAATTTTATGTTTGAACAATGCACTTGTTTTGAAAAATTGACTTGAATACAAATAATTACAAGAAAGTACAATTCCATAAACTGAAATTGAGATATGTAAACAATAAGATATAAAGTAGACAAAGATAAATTTATGCACAAAAATTTGGAAAATGACTTGTAAAAGGATACATTCGCCCTAAGGCGAATGGGTCTTTACACAAGGGTTAAAAAAATTAAAGTTTGAGTTTTTGAGTTTTTGAGTTGGTGTTTAATGTTTCTGATTTAGGTTGCAAACAAACACTTTCAATTATAGATTTGCAGAAATTTATGATGAAATGCAAGTGCAATTTGATGACAAATAACAAGCAAAATGAAAACATTCTAGATGTAATTTTGTTTGAATTTTTTGATGCAAATGATTGAAAGACACTGATATGTAAACTATTATGTAAAATGAATGCAATATGGATGCAAAACTTTTAGATTTTTGAGATTTTAAATAATACAAAATACAATTTTAAAACCCTAAATGAGATGCAAACTAATGCAGTTATGAAACCCTAAATGAAATGCAATGCAAACTAATGTAAATCCTAGATCTAGGGTTTGAAGAACTACCAATTTCAAAAAGCTTATAGTGCAAGAATGTCAGGTTCACCAAAATGAAGCATAGAAAAATGAAGGTGGTTTGGTTGTGGATGTGTTCACCAAAGTGAAATGGTGGAAAATGGTCTAACACACCTACATTTTTCCTAGTTTCATTAGAAAATGAGATCTCCCAAGGATAGGATTGACTTTCAACTTTGAGGTGAGTCAACCCTATTAAGAGGATCTGATGTTTTCTTATGACAAAAATGATTGAATTGCACTTTTGGGGGATAAGATTAAATGCATTAACAAACTCAATTATATGATGTAATACTTGAAATGTAGATTATTATGATAGCAAAAATGGAAATAGTATCTTTTAGGCAGATCTGAGAAGGGTAGAATGGTATGCACTTGGCACCTAAAGTGGGTTTTGAACACCATTGAAGGACAAATTCGCCCTAGGGTGAATGTGTCTTTGTACAGGGGTCCAAAATCTACTTTTACAGTCCTTTGATATTGGATCTAAGCGTCTAATTTCTCTAGGTTTTACTATTGAAAAGCCGAAAGTAAATTCTATAGATGAGTTTTCATGGCTTGACAATAATGTTGACAACTTTGACAACTTTGAAAAATCTATTTTAATCAATCTTCAATCTTTTTTCACCTATAATTTTGCACATACAAAGAGAGGAGAAAAATGTTTGTTTTTGGTGAATGGGGGTTTGCCTTAGTCAAACCCCATGTTGGTAATTAAACCTTGATAATGAAATAATGATAAAATAGAAGGAATTTGATGAATGAACAATGTTATGTCACAACTCACCAAACTCTTAATGGATGTCCTTAGAGGACCAAATTCTAACACATCTCTCTAAGGTCTGAATCTTGCATGAATTGGCTTGATCTTGGATTCTTGATTTGATACTTTATTTGATGCTTGAATGCTTGAAACCTATATCACAATGTTAGCTCCAAAACATGACATTAACACACATGAATTTTGACATGATGATATGATCTTGATGGCTACTGTAGATGACTGATAAATCTTCTCTTCAATTCTCTTGTGAAAGTTTCCTCTTAATTCTTAGATTATTGCTTAGCTTTAAATTTGATAAAATAACTATGTATTTATAAGCGTTTATCTAATTTCCTAAAAATTAGATTCCAAAGGCCGACATTTGAAACTTGAATTTGAATCATTAAAAGGCCACCAAAAACATATTAAAATTTGGTTCTTGGCACTTAAGAAGGACCTAAATCCAAGACACACAATTTCCAAGGTGTTTTAATTACTATTTGCATTTGTTTAATACAACTTTCCCTTTTAGAAAATGAGAATAATAAGACTTTGGAATGCATAATTCAAAAAATTAGAAGCTTAATTAAGTCCAATTAATTAAGGGACCCAAATATAGTGTGAAATTGTAAAGGTGTACAATTTTCTACACTACACTCACAAAGCTTGAAAGATCAAATAATAGAAAAGAAAGATAAATTTCTAATTTTAAATTAGAAATTAGAACGAACTTAGATATGAAAGTAACACATTGAATGAGTTGCTAGAGGTGAAAAAAAGTGTGGATAGAGGCAATAACTATTAGAGTAATTGGATATTTACTTTATTAATTAAACTATATTTGTTTAATTACGTAAAGTTCCATTTTACCTCTTTTCACTTAAGCTAACATTAGGTGCATAATAATTAATTACTTTATTAATTATTATTGTGCAAGCCTAGGGTTTTCCTTTTTAGGGTTTTCATCTATATGTAGTTGAAAACTATCTTTTGTATCATTATTCATTTTACATTTTCGGGTGAATACATTGCTCCACATTCTTGAGCATTTCCTTTGTTGCTTCTCTCTGTTTCTCCTTGTAACAGGTTATTTGCTTGCAAAGATCTTTTGGGCTTCTGTGGTGTTGTATCTTCTCAACTCCAACAATAACAAGGTCATAAAATACAACATGAAACCCTAAGGAGAGGCATACTTAAGAAGCATAATAAAAATGAAATCTAAACTATAATAAAATTTGAAAATAGAATAAAAAAATAGAAAAAAATGATTTCAAAATCACAAGAAAGATAAACCCTAAAAAAAAATGATAGGTCATGTAAGAGAGTCAAGTTCACCAAAAATGTAAAGAAGAAACAACCACTTACATAAATTATCCTAGAGAAATGAATTAAATCATAATTATTAACAAATCTAACCTTGGGTAATGAGTTGGGACTAGAAATAATAAATACTTCAATTAAATAAATTAAATTGTAATACTTGACTAGATTTTGAAAGTGGGAAAATGAAGTTAGAGATGTCTAGACTGATTCACTACACAATTAGAATTTTAGTGCTTATGCAAATGGTTGTCTTAGAATTCAACAAACTAATTGTTAGAAATAAGCCACATCTAGACTGATGATGGGTTGGTCAAAGAGGGGTTAGTAGCTTAGTTGGTAGAACACTCCAACATCAAATGGAAGGTCCTAGGTTCAATTCCTAGCTGGTCCATATGAGTTGTAGCTCAACAAGTGGTATCAAATCCAAGTTAGGAGTCCCAAGCACCAATAATGCGGCTTAAGGGGGGTGTTGGAAACAATCCACAACCAAACCGACGATGGGTAGGCCAAAGAGGGGTTAGTAGCAAAGTTGGTAGAGCACCCTAACAATAAATGGAAGGTCCAAGGTTCAAGTCCTATCTAGTCCATATGAGTTGCAACTCAACAAGATTATCATGTAGTCCATCTTTTATCACTTGATTACATCTTTTTTCTCTTTTGGAGAGGGGTTTTTTCCCATGTGGGTTTTCTCCTTTTCTCTGTTTGTGAGAGAATGCATTTGCATTTGTACATGGGTACATAAAATGGCCTCATTGTCAAGACCCATTGTTGCATCATTGCTTTATTTTCATAATAATTGCTTCTCCCTAAGTTGCGCTTAAGGGGGGGTGTTGGTGTAAATAGGTACATTTCCTATCTAGTTACTTAGTGGGGTCATATTTAAATATTAAGTCCACTTAGGTTCTAGGAATATTTAATGCTTAGATAAGTTTTCATCTTTTTATATTTTTTTAAATATTAGAGTCCTAGGGTCATTTAATTTTGAATCATGTAATTCAACTAAGACACAGTCATTTAATAGTGGCACTGCATTAGACCTTTTCTATATAAGAAAAGGTCATTGTACACTTTGTAGGACACCTCATCATCATATTTCATAGATCTTACTATCAAGAAAGCTCAAGTCCTTGCATACTCTCTCGTAGAAGGTTGTAATTATTTTTGCAAGTGATCCTAGGGTGTTGAGGAGCTCACCATAAACTCCCACACTAACTATGTTTCTCCCTAGTTCACAACATGCATGCAAAATTGATATTTGTGAGTTTAGGCATGAACCTAATACAAGTATAAATTGTAACTCACGAGAATGATATGGTAGATTGCTAACTATTAGAAGTTATTCACCTTAGTCTTTTAATATTTAATTTGATGTAGGGATTGGTAAACTCATGAGAATGATATGGTAGATTGCTAACTATTAGAATTTATTTACCTTAGTCTTTTGATATTTAAATCGATGTAGGGATTGGTAAAATCATGAGAATGATATGGTAGATTGCTAACTATTAGAAGTTATTCACCTTAGTCTTTTGATATTTAAATTGATGTAGGAATTGGTAATATTTGGGCACACTTTTACGATTTTTCTAGCTTCCAAAGGTCATGTTCTCAGTAGTTATACCTCTAGCTAGATTGATTTTACCACTCTTATCAAGGGTATCAAAGACAACAAACAAGCATGAAATTGACTTAGGGTGATGGTTGTTCATATAATTCTCTAATGACCTATTATGATGCTCTCATAAATTCTATTTGATGTGTTCTTGCATAGCTCCTAGATATGCTCCCAAATGATTTTTAAATAAGTAAATGAATACTTTTAAATTTAACAACCAAACACATAAATCAACACATACATACATTATGTTAGCTTACAATGGCTAATAGGAGGGAGTTGACAAAATTTATTTTAAATTTAGCTTTAATTTTTTAAGGTTTAAATCTACAAAAACATAAATGACCTAGGCCAAGTCCACACCTTCATATTTGATCTAAGATGACAAATGAATAATCTAAGATCAAGACCAAGTTTTTATAATAAATAATAATAATCTATTGAAATAAAATATTACACTATAAAATAAATTCATGCAAAAATATACTTATAAACTTGTTTATATAACAATTAAAACATTTTGACTCCAAAGGTGACACTATCATGGGTGCTACTATTGATATGGGGATGGAACAAACTAGTGTCAGGAGGTCCCACAGACTGGCAAAGAACAAGAACGAGATCTCAGTGGATGATATTTCAAGCAACTCAAAGCGGACTGGTGGTAGAGTTGAATGCAAGAAAGACATTGTTGAGGATATGGAAGAGGAATTTGTGGAGGGCCCTAGCCATTTCTCGGACATGAAAAAAATGCTCAAAGAGCATTGTACCAACTCTTCGGACCCCAAGGCTATTGAGGATGAGATGACCTAGTAGAAGAATGACAAGGATGAGGACATCAATAAGCTGCATGAGCGGGTGGTAAAACTTGAAAGGAAATTCAACAGGTTGGCTTGTTTCACTATTAAGATAATTCATAGATCTATTGGCACACTTTTTGATGTCATCAAGGAGTAGGCAAACAAGAATACCGAGGGAGAAGGCCCCAACTAGATTGGGGATGATGTTTTAAATCTCCTCATTCAGAGATGGGAAAGTGTTGCAAATTAGTGGATGGGTCTGTTTGTTTTTGTTGGTTATCTACTGTTAGTGTGTAGTGTTTGTGTCATTTTTATGTTGTTTTTAGTTTGGTTTCTATAATGGTATGTTGAACTTGGTTCCTTTTTATCCCTGCAGGCTCTTCGTGTAAAGGGTGCAACACCTTGTAAATGCTTCTTAACTTATAAAAACATTTAAAACATTTTGATAAAAACTTTAAATATAAAAAACGTAAAAACACAATTTTTACCATAACAATCTATACAAACCATTGAATTTAACTTATTTTTTTCTCTTCACTAATTTTATTTAATATAGACAAATATCTCATCCTATTACTCATCCCGAAACTTATAATCCAGCTATTCATCAAGAACACATTACATATTAACTAATCAATCAATATCACTTTGAATAACATTATAGAATCATATCTCTACTTAAACATTAATCAATCAACTATTACTATTCTCTTGTAACTTTTCAAGCATTTTATCATAAATACTTTTAAATCATTTTACCAAAAAATATTAATGAAATAATTTTTCTTCAATTTTTAATATTAATGATTAAAAGTCAATTATAAACCACATTTCATAAATTTATGAAATATTAAAAATATTTAATCAAGATAAAAAATTCATTTAAATGCATTTCATTTGACATTTTAAGGAAAAAAATTAGTCAAAATAATATTTAATTTATGATTTTTTTTATATAAAATCTTCTATATTAAAATATTTGTATCTATTTTATTAATCATACATATTAGATATGAAAATAATTTAAATTTCTATCATTAACAAAGTAATGCAAATAAGCAAGTAGAAGATTGATAGACACATGTTTTTTTTCTTCAAATAAATTAAAAGTTCTTGTTGTCATTAGTCATATAACTAGCTTATCTATCTTATTACATAATCTATATAGGAAACACCTATGATATATGAGCTTGTTTGAATCCATTTTAGAAATTTGATTGTTGTGTGCTTATCGTAATGGATTCTTTAGTTGCACAATAATATAATATCATTGGCTTATCTTTAGTTGCACAATAATATAATATCATTGGCTTATCTTCTAGGAATGTACAACACTATGACATGCGTATGATATTGAATAGAGCTGAGGAGAATGAATATTGTCTAAACATGAGGACATTATATTGAATGGATAAGTATATAATTTACATTAGTTGTATTATAAGGCTTGTAGCATATGATTTATCTTAGAACCCCAACCCTAACCCTAACTCTATTGAAATTCAATCCTAATTGAACTATATCCCTAATAATAACCCTAACCTATTGAAGTTCAACCCTAATTGAACCTAAACACTAATGGGCTAACATTAATTCTAACTATAACCCTAATTAAACCCTAACCTTAACCCTAATTGAACCTTGACCCTAAAGTTTAATCCTAACTATAGTTGAATTCCAATTCTAACCTTAGTTGAACCTTGACCCTAATTGAATGTGAACCCTAATCATAACTCTAATTGTATGTCTTAACCTTAATTGAATATGAACCCTAACCATAACCCTAATTAAGTCCAAATTGAATCTTAACTCGTATAATAATTGTAAGCTTAACCCTAATCCTAGTTGAATTCTAACACCACTCCTAACCCTAACCCCAAACTTTATCCTAAAACGCTTACCCTGATTGAACATCAATTGAACCCTAACCCTAACTCTAATTGAATCTTAACCCAAATTAGACCCCAACCCTAACACTAACTAGTCCTAATCTTATCTTGGAAACCCTAACCCTAACCCTAATAGTTATGTAACCTAATTGAACGCAAACCCTAATATTAGGTTCTATATTAGAATCCTAACCCTAACTATAACCCTAATCTTGTTGAAATTCAACCTTAATTAAACCAAACCCCTAATCCTAACCCATTGAAGTTCAACCCTAATTGAACTTAAACATTAACCATATCCTTAATCTTAATTATAACCCTAATTAAATCGTAAACTTAATCCTAAATGAACATTAAACCTAACATTACTTTAACCCTAATTATAATTGAATATAAACCTTAAATCTAATTGAATATAAAGCATAACCATAACCCTGATTAATTCCTAATTGAATTCTAACCCCAACTCTAAGCCTAACCTCGAACTTTATCTTAGAACCCTTACCCTAATTAAACACTACCCTAATGCTAACCCTAACCCTAGCCTAACCTCAACCCTAATTGATCTCTAATTGAATCCTAATTGATCCCTAACCCTATCCCTCATTCAACCTTAATCCTAATTAATCATTAATCCTAACCTAGCCTCAATCACCCAAACCCTAACTTCAAGCTTTATCTTAAAATTCTTATTGAACCCTAACCCTAATTTGATCCTAATCATAATCATAACCAAATTCTAAATAATAAAAAATAAATAATAATTTTATATGAATTATTTTTAAATTATATGATAAAGTGAAAATGTAATTCTTAATTACATTAATTTTTTAAAGACAGATAAGCTAGTTTTAAATATATTATTTTAAAAACTTATTTTTATATGTAATAATAAATTTGATATATTTTCTTTGTATTTAATTTTGTAATTTTAAATTGATTTTAGATGGGCACTTATTATGAAAGACTTTTATATTAGATGTATATTTAAGTTGTTATATTTTTGTACTATTAAATCTTTAATAAAATCTTAAGTTTATAATATTTCTATATGTATATATATATATTAATTTTGAATAAAATAGAATATTAATGATGTTTTCTTTGAACCATTTTCAATTTTAAAATAAATATATATTTTAATGTTTTAAATATATCAATTTAGAAACATATTTTTATGTGTAATAATAAATTTAGAATATTTCTTATTTATTTAATTTTAAATATATATATTTTTTAAGAAGAATAATTATTTTTCATTCTTTATAATTTTATTTCTATTCTACTATTAAAGGAAATTTTACAATGCATTAAATAATATTTTTTTTTTTTTTTTAATTTAAGTATATTAATATAGAAACTTAGTTATATATGCAATAGTAAATTTAAGAAAGTTCTTTCATATTTATTTTATAAATTTTAGAATTTATTTTATGTGTAGTTCTTTATAAACAATAATTATTTTGATTAGAAAAGATTATTTAAATAAATCTCAAGAGATATGTTGTTTTAAAAAGATTTTAATTTTTTTAAAATTTTTAAGTATATTAATTTAGAAACTTACTTAAACGAAATAATAAATTTAGAATATTTGTTTTATAGTTAAGTTTCTAAATTTTAGAAACTTCTTTTTATGTGTAATAATTTAACATATATTTTTTATACTTTAAATCTTTTGAACATATTTATTTTATATATTATATTTATAAATAATAATTATTTTTTATTGAAAAATATTACGTAAATAAATATACTTAAAAAAATCAATCCATAAAAATATTGATTTTTTTTTATGTAAATGGATTATTGAAAAATAAATGAAATTAGAAGAAATGATAATTATTAGTAATAAACAAATAATCTTAAATTCAAGAACAAATCATAGCAGGTTTCTAAATTCATATAAAAAATACTTAAGATAATTTTGCTAAAGATATTGTAAAAGCAAAAAAATATATTCTATTTTAAAAAGATTCTAAATTAATATATATTTTATAATAATTTTAAAAAAATATTATAAAATTGTATATATAGTAATAATTGCCAAAAATTTAAATTTACTATTACATTTTGTAGTAAGTTTCTAAATTCTTGAATATATGCATTCTTTTTAATAACAAATCATATAGAAAACTCTCATAATATTAAGGGGAGCTTTTGAATTTCTCCCACCCTCTTCAACTTCTTGCCTGTTCTTCCTCCTCTCCTCCTTTCATTCCTTCTCTAACAAACCCAACTCTTTCTCTTCTAAAAATCTTATTTTCCAATTAAAATTCAATAACAGATAGTTGAGGTAGGTGAGGGCTCTGATTGAATTCAATCTTGTAATGCTAACTTCAAATTTAATGTCAATATCAACAGTTAATTTCATCTTATTTTCCAGGTTTTATTGGTTGAAGGACTTCTTGTGATTGAATTGAAGATGCCTAAAAGGAGGAGCAAGGAGAGGGAGGTGAAGGAATAGGGAGAGGCTGTTGCAAAAACAAGGAGGCTCAAGCCCAAGATAGAGCATGAGAATGCTGAAGACCACAAAGCTATGGTAAAATATATTTTCTTACATTATGTACATTTTGAGGTGTTGTGTTCTTTAGATCATAATTTTTTGTTTGTTTGTTTGTTTTGGATTTTACATTTTTTCTAATCTTATTTTTTCATATTATTTTTTTCTTAATTCTTTTTGTTTGTTTGATATTAAAATTATATCCATTCTTTTATGAAAAAATTTTTTTTTTTTTAGATTATACCTATTTTTTGTTTCAATCAAAATTCATTATTTATCTTTTGATACATTATATTTTATTTTTTTTAAAGTAAAATATTTTTTTTAAACTTTTCAAATTTTCAAAATTGTTTACTTTCAATTTTATTGACTAAAAGATTTTAAGGTCAAGATTTTAAACTTATAAACTTTTTTAATGACAATTTTTCAAAGATATTTTTAATGTTTGTAAAGTTAAAAATAATTAAAATTAGAAATTGTTAATTTTTAATAATTACAAAATCGTTCATAAATATATTTCTATATAAATAAATGTTACAATAAAATCGTTTTTATTGAAGAATATAATTTTGTAGTTAGAAAGAATTATAATAATTGCCCTTCCGTTTTAATCCTCTTGCATCTCTATATTGTGGCAACTGCAAACAACTGTCCTCCTGAATTGTTTTCTACAAATTGCAATGTCTTCTTTGTCCATTATAGGATCTTCCATTGCAATGTGCCGATAAATTCATGATTTTGAATTAGGTTTTTCCAAGACATGCACCGACAGTAGATTGCAATGCTTGCAGGTGTGGAGGAAATCGAAACTTTTTGTTGAAGTAAAACAAACAAATTTTATCAGGGTTGGAAATTGAATAATTTCTGTTATTTCTGTATGTCGAAAAAATTTGAGGTTTTTATGAGTGCTAATAAAAGCTCTTCCTGTAATTTATATTTGTTTATTTATTTATTGATAAAATACAATTATAAAGAATAAAATGTAGTTATAAAACTGTATAAATAAGTAAAATCATTAAATATATTTTTGTTAGAGTTATTTCTTTAACTTTTTAGACATAGATATAACATGCAGTTTTGTTTAGATAATATTCAGATTAAAAAAAATAAAAAAATTGAGAATAGTTTGTCTTATTTTTAGAAAGTATTTTTTTTGGTAATAAGGATAATGTTTCATGAAAGGGGGTTTTTTAAAAAATTCAATAAGAAATATTTTAAAGCTGGTAGTAAATTTTAAACTCCAAAATTTAAGGAATGAACTGCAGTGTTTTGACAAAAAATAATAAATAAATAAACAAGTGGAATTTTTTTTTTCTATATAGACAATTTCTAACCCCACCCCAATTTAATTTTTTTTTGTTTTTAAAAAAATTCCAATTAATTCAGCACAATTTTATTTTCCCATAAGAATTCCTGCTCTATGGAAATAGAAGATACAGAGGATAATATGACCCTAGGTAATTCTTGTTCTTGTTCTAGAGAAAATGTTGTAAGCAAAATTGTAATGTGTTTAAAGATAATTTGTATTAATTAAAGTCGTCTTCTGTTTGATTTGAACTTTTAGAGTGGTTACTCGAGCCGTGGAGACCTCAGAAGTTTGCTTCCTTTTCTCCATTGCTGTGCTCTGGTTACAGTCAATCGCAGAGCAGCTATTAAAGGATCCCCCTTTCAATTTTTTATATACGAGCTTGTCAATTTTGTCTGTTATATCTTCCTCCAGTTTGCATCTTACACGATTACTGATCCAGGGTTGAAGTAATGTGTGGAGTTGTAGGAATATAGTCTTTACTCTTGACTTGACTGTTTGCGCAGTTTCCTAAATAACCTAGTTGTACTTAGGGTTTAATGTGGGTTTTCCCCATCAGATCTCATGAGATTTTAAAGCTATGTACACTCTAAGTGTTACACAGAAATTATCTTTGTTCCTTTATGCTACAGTTTAATGGATGTGGATCGCAAACTAGAGCCCCACGCGAATTCTTTTTGGGCACTCCTTATCGCTAAAAGGTATCTAGCGTGCCAGGAATCTTCTAGTCACTGAATACTCACAGCCTAAACTTGCCTTCTTTTTGTTAGCCTTACAATTTCCAGGCCGGAGAATAAGACGTTAGATATGCTGATTCCTTACATGACTTGCATTGAGTCTATTATATCCAAATGGCAATATCAATCTCGATACTGTTGCAGGGCTTTTTTTGGTATAGGTTCCACTGGCGTAGAGGTAGGGTTTTAGAGTATATGGTAAACGTATAGCGGGTAGCATGTTTCATGTCAATTGATAGGCATTTAAGACCAACCTCTGAATTTTGAGGCCTAGTCAACAAAATCTGCTTTTTCTGTTTTGTTTCTAGTATAAATCATAGCACATTATATTGACTGTTTTTAGTTTATTAAAGAACAACATTTTTTTAATTGTATTAAAAATAAAATAAATCAGATTACAACAGATTTAAGAACAAAATTGAAATAGTCAACTGGAGGTAGTGGTGCCTAGCAAGGCCACCGTAAAAAAGCAACAACTGCAACATCAGCAATATTTACAGCTGTTCCAGTAACAGAACATACACCAAAAGAAATTTCCTCCAGAGAAAAATTAAGGAAATATACTGAAAAAACAGTGCTGATAAAAGTAGTCTTGAAAGATTGATCAAGGCAAATGGACAGTCACTTTGAAGTAAACATTAGCATCGCAAAACCTACCGATCCAAAAGAGCTTAGAACTGTCGATTACCTCCAAGTTCACCAAGAAAAACACCTCCTTAATAAACCAATTTGTCTATTTTTCAAACCAACTATAGTTGTGCTTTAAATGATTATTATGATTTTATAATATTTTTAGTTTAGTTACGAAATAATGTTCTTGATTGCCATTTTGCATACTTTATTTTGAGGTCATATGGTGTATTTATTGAACTTTGAACATACAGTGTTCACCGAAGGGCCTTTCCCTAACCATTGAAATTTCTTTAACAAAGCAAAAAAATATTGATGGAGTTGGACAATGGTAGATCTTCTCAAACACTAAAGAGCACATAAGGAGTGGTCAAGTTGTACTACTAGAGATATCACCTCATAGGTCTCTTAGTTCCTTGATTGGTAATATATTGATGATGTCATTAGCTTCTCGTGAGCAGCATACACGGGAGAACTTTTCCAATTGATCAATCAAAGATAGGGACTCATTTCATAGTATTAAGCTATCAAGTAGAGTAGGCACTTATAAAACCTATTAACATTTTTTTTGGATTTGTCATTATTAACTAAGTTTCTAAAATCACGAGGACCTTCTTAGGTCTTCCACTACACATTATAATGTTGCTTTGGTAGTGTTCTGAAAAACCATCACCATGGAGATTCTCATTTGACATCAATGCTCTCTCTATTATCTTTTCAAACCCTGTTATTAGAAAAATAAATTCAAAATATGAAAGAGTAACTAAAATTTGTATGTCTTCTATTATATAACTTCTTACAGGGTCAAAAATTGCCTACTTTCTAATCTTCACCTTCAATTTCTACACTCATTTTGGTGTTCATCCCTGTAAACATGTTTAGGAATCATTTTACCTATTTACTGGCATAAACTTGCTATTGATATGTATTTTTAGCACTTTAAAGCTCTCTTATACATCATCAACTTATCTTTGAAATTCTACTATGCTTTACCTAATGAAGTGAGTGGAACGAGTTGCAAAGGTCATATACATAAAAAAAAAAGCATTTAAGGTAAGAAAAGAATTTGGATGTTGTTATCGCCTATGAAAAAATAAATGGATCTTTCTTTCCCTTTGAAATTTTGTTATTCGGTCAAGATTGCGACTAGAGAATGATGCAATGGTGTTCTCATTCCAGCCCTTATCTATGCACTTACAAATTCAAAAGACTAAAAGGATGCATTTTCGCAATGACCATTCTCTTCTGATGATCACAGCATTTGCTACAGTAGAGAATGTATTTTTCATAATGTATGTTTTATTTTTTTGTAAGCAATGTTTGTCACCACAATCTTATATTGATCAAAATGCAAGTACAAAATTGTCCTGCCAGCATTTGACAGGAACTTCGCAGCAATGTGGCCTTGTTTTAAAAGGTTCTTTCAAGCCACACATTTTTTATTTCATATTTTTTAGGCTGTAATATTTTTCATTTCATTTTCTTTCAATAGATATGCCTAATTGTTTTAGGTTCTCATATTGCATGGCTATTGATTTTTACACCGAAGGTATATCCTATGCGAAGTTTGACGAGCTGATTTGGTCCATCAATGACATAGACTCATAGATAAACGATGCAAGATGATAAAAATGAATCTGGCCGTTCGTATTTTCAATTTGACTTATCTACTCCCATTTTTTCTCCGTTGGACGTTCACGACATTAACACCACCAAAGTGTTTTTTAGCGGAGAGACTATATTGTGTGGGCATTGCTCACCAATATTCAATATATCTCACGCATGAAAAATATTCCCGTGCAGTTGAAACATTCCTCACCTCATGCCTGAAAACGAAATTTTACTCGCATTTAATATTTCCATTCAAAAGGCTGAAAAAATCTTGCCGATCTCCAAATCAAATCTAACTTCAGTAGCCCTAAAACCCTGATATTTTCAGATCTACTTTCGTTTACTGTGAATAGATTGAAGCAGCAACTGAAGGGAGATAGGTTTCGGTTCGTCTCATCTTAAAAATATTTTGCCATGGTAGGGTTTCGTAAATTTTTCTTGCAAACTCTGCCCATTATTTCTCATCGGCATTGTTAAGAGCATGACACAATTTGTGCATAATCTTGAGGTAAGTCACTTGCATAGTTTTAGTGAATTTTCCTTTTTTGGAATTTGCACACGATTGTAAAACAATTTTGTTATTTGTTAAATGAAGGGAAAGTTGTCTCATGTCGAGAAAAACAACTTTCAAGCAATTGAATCATTCCTCACCCCATGCCTGAAAACAAACTTTAACTCATAACCAATATTTTCTTCTTAAAAGGCTGCAACAATCTTGTTTTGAGCTCAAGAATTGAGTAACCCCAAAACCTTGATATTTTCAGATGCTTAATTAAGTGCGTGTATGGAACTTGGGCGCATCGACATGTAGTATCCCTCTATTTCTTATGGTTTAATTTTGTTAGGGTTTATAATTACAAGGTTTGAAATCCTATGGTTTGAAACTTTACAGTTTGAAATTCTATGATTTGAATATCTTTTTGGATTTTGATTATGGAGTTAAATTTTTTAGGATTTTCTTATGCGACACTTTTCGTCTATTTTGTTTTGAATGTGATGGCAAATGAAATCTGAAAACCTAGGATTTTGAGTGGCAATATTGTAGGATTATCATGGCACCCTCTTGGCGCAAGCCTGTACCCTTTGAAATGAATGATGGGCTTGAATTTCCTGCAATGACCGCATTTCAATTACCCATAGAGCTCACGCCTGCCCTAAATCTTGCTACAGTCAATCCAACTAGGGTTCAAAATGTCATTTAGGAAATCATACCCCTATGTATTGTTCCACTTAATTTGGCGAATATTGTTGCTTGTTGTAGAGGCCCTTGTGTTTGGGATTCAATCTGCCCTTGCCTTGTAACCCATAAGATGGTAGACCAATAAAAAAAAGGATTTGGAAATTTACATTATTTTGAAGATTTGTTGATTTTGTGCTATCTTTGGGTAATGTAATGTGAATCAACACATATCTTTGCCTATCAATTGAATGAGTGTTGTAGAAAACATTTGTTATGATTGTATTTGGCATCAAGGAGGTTTGAATGATGTTTTAGTCCATGAGATGCAATCTTTCAAAGCTTCTTAATGTGTGATTGCCAATAGGAGAGGATTATTTCAAAGTTCACATATCTCACCTTTCTATGAAGTTAGCTTTTATGTGTTTCACTCACTTTAGATGTTCACAACATTTGGTTATGTTGGTTATCCTTATTGACATTTCAAAATTACCTCGGGTTACTTTATGGATGTTTATCATAAATTTTTATGCCACATAATAAAGACTCACAACAAATATGAGTATCTGATCTACTGGAAAAGCATAGTCAATATTAGAGCCAGGCTAGAGCTGGAACATACAAATGCAATAATGTCTGTAGTTATTCAACCTCGAGCTTGTAGAATAAGATATGCAGACTAACACACTTGCCCCATCAAGGCAAGCAAATTTTTTTAAACCCCTCATAAAATTCAAGTCATATGAGACAATTACTAAATGAACAAGATTTTGATATTATGTATTAGGTGGTATTTTTGTAGTATATCAAATTATGTAATAATGTGTTGACATTTCTGTGTAGTTTCAAGTCAATCTTCATTGACTCATATTATGTTATTATGTTCAAATCAAGACGATCTATGCTTAACTAGATAGTAAAATCCAACTTTTACAACTAAGTTTAGATTCAAAGCATATGTGTATACAGTCATTGCACTAATGCAACAATGCGGCTATAAGTGCAATAGTGTTTGATTCTTAATTTCTCAAGCCTAAGCTTGTAAAGATTATGAAATAAGAAATTGTACTATGATACTTAATTAGATATTAAGTGACAGTCAAGAGAGAAAGAGAACCTAGAGAAGCATTAAGAACACTATATTTATCCTAGAAACCCTTTGAAAAGAGAAAAAACAGATTGTGGCAGTGGAAAAAATAGACTGTGGCAGTTGCAATTGCCTACTACCTATATTATGTAGCAAATTGTCATATTCAATCAGTGTACAAATGATTGGATACAATCTGCCCCTTGTTCCATTCAATAAGACCTTGGCTATATATGTAATCTAGCCCTTGCACCATTTGTTGCATATTTGCCTTTGCTTTTATGCTCCTTTCCTTTGCCTATCTCTTTGAAATACTACATACAATTGTTCTGCTTTATTCTAAAAGAAGATACAACAATAAATTGTTCCCTCTTCCATCAATTTGAGAAGGCACAATATGAAAATTTTCCTCTCATTGCATTTTTACGAACCAATGCAACCTCCAATTTATAGATTCCTATGCACTGCAAGGTTCTCATAGGCCCAAGAAGAAATTCCATCAACTCAAGAAGCTGAAACAGTGACTGTTCAGTTCGGTTTCCAAATTCTAGCATGTGTATTATCCAAGGATGCATTTGCAAATGTGGTACAGTCCAGGGCACTTAAGCAATTGCTCTACAATCTCTATCTTTTTCTTGCTTTGTAATCTTTCCAACACCTACACCTACACATAGTTTTCCTAGATCCAATTAATTGTTCACAAAAATCCATGTCTTTGCATGTTTGTTATATTTTTTATGATCCAGTCAGATCACACCACTATTAAAGAATTTTGGTCTTAAGTTCAGGATATGGGATAATTTCCCCTCATTTATGAGATCTTTGTATTTCAATTGTAATAGCTACAATGTCTCTTGTGATGCTCAAAGCATGCTACAGTGGATGCTATGGGTTAGAAAGAACTAAATAAATTCCTCTCTACTTGCCAAACACAAGTGGTACAATTTTGTTAATGCTATAATGGACTACATTGCCATGGAAGAAAACATGCTACAACTTGGCCATGATGTTATACATGCTCCCAAATTATTCCCTTGCTTCCTTGAGGTGGAATCAGTCTTTTGAACATTACCAGATTCACAGATCCAAGTGACAACAATTTGCATTTTTCCTTTATGCTAATCTAGCAGCACCCTTTATGCAGCTCCACAAATTCCTAGGGTTCACAATCTACTCGATCCATAATTTCTCAACCCTAAGCTTGTAAAAATCAAGAAACAAGAAATCACATTATACTACTTAATTAGAAATAAATGATAGTCAAGAGAGGAAGAGAAGAATTAAGAACACATTTATCCTCAAAACCTCCTAGGAGAGAAAAAACAGATTGTAGCAATGGTATTTGCCTACTACCTATATTAGGGAGTAAATCGACAAATACAATGAGTGTGCAAAAGATATGGATACAATTTGCCCCTTGTTCCATTCAACAAGACCTTGGCCATGGATGCAATCTCTCCCTTGCTCCATTAGGTGCCTATCTACATTGTTTTCCTATGCTTCCATGCTCCTTTCCTTTTGCCTCTCACCTCATGAAAATACAACATAATTATTCTCCTTAATTCTGAAAGAAGAAGATACAACATACAGTTTGTTCCCTCCTCCATCAATCCAGGCAGATACGACATACAATTGTCCTCCCATGCCCATTTTACAAACCAATACAACCTCCTATTTATAGATTCCTATGCACAATAGAGTTCTCCCAGGTCTGAAAAGAAATTATATCAACATAGAAAGCTGTCTTCACAGAGCTAATGGACTTGCTACTAGGACAAAAGTAATTTATCTCCTTGTGAGTGAACTAGAGTGTGCTGCAAGGGGGCATTGTGTAGAGATTGAGAGTAAACCTCCTATATCTAATTATCTTTATCTCATTATCTCTATCTCTCTCTATCTCCCCCCCCCCCTCTCTCTCTCTCTCTCTCTCTTCCTAGACCTCTATAATTGATTATCTTTGCTTCTCTATCTCTATCTCTCTCTATTATCTTTGCTTTTCTCCCTCGCTCTCCTTCTCTATACATCACTTCCTATATCATTATCTTTCTATTTCTCCCTCTCTCATTCTCTCCCTCTTTCTCCCTCTCCCTCTCAATACAACCTCCTATATCTAATTATCTTTGTCTCTTTATCTCTATCTCTCTCTCCCTCTCTCCCTCTTTCTCTCCCTCTCCCTCTTCTTAGGCCTCTATAACTGATTATCTTTGCCTCTCTATCTCTATCTTTCTCTCTCTATTATCTTTTCCTTTCTCCCTCTCCCTCCTTCTCTGGACATCACTTCCTATCTCTATTATTTTATATTTCTCCCTCTCCCTCTCCCTCTCCCTCTCTATCCCCTATCTCTATCTCCTTACCACTCTCTCTCGCTCTTCCCCCCTCTATCTCTCTTACTTTCTATCCTTATCTCTTCCTTTTTCTCCCTCTTTCCCTATTGCAAGGATACCATGAACCTATTGGTAATAGAGCCTTATCATCATCTTGATTCAAAGGTTTTATTTCAATCATGCTTCGATCCTTCTAAGTGGATGCATAGTTGCTGTGAATTTTGTTTCAATCGTGTTTGGATCCTTCTAATTGGATGCATAATTGCTTTCAAGCTATCACTTCTTTAGTGAGAACTTTGTTTCACAAACAAACATCATTTGCTAATCAACCTACCAATTGACCTCATGTAATGCACAAATGTATGGCACAAAATAGACTAATTATTTTTCTAGTTGACCTACCGCACCTCTTCGGCGTACCCATTGCACACCAAGGTGCAATTGCTAGTGAGAATTATGTTATATCATGTTTTATCCAATTTTTTGTTTTATGTTTTTCAACTTAATCCATTTGACGTTTGATGTTCTTTCAGGCCATGCACATCTTTTATCATGTTTTATTAAGGTTATAAATGTTTTATTTGTATGGTTTCCAATACTTTATCCATTTTTGTCTTGGGATTTTAGGGCTTAGTTTGCAATTTCTTGGCATTTAGAGTTCATAAGAGTTTAGGAAATTTGAAAGTGCTTATTTTAATTCAGTTGAAGTTCTCTATAGGCTAGAACCATGGCAATTTCATGTTATTTCAGTCTATGCTCATTTCTTGTTTAGATCTTTAAGGTTTATCCCATTGATTTTCTTTTGGGAGTAGCATTTTTAAAAACGCTCTGTTTAATTCAATTGAAGTTATCTATGGTAATTTATGTTGTTTTAGGCTACACCAAACTCTTGTCTTGGGTTTTCTAGGATTTATGCATTGCATGTCATCTAGTATTTATGCTTTTTGAAAAATAGGGTTTAGGGATTTGGAAGGCTTTGCCTTATTCAATTGATTGTTGTTTTTGCAGGGAGATTTATGGCAAGCTGCATTTCCTGTTGGCACTGAGGTCGGTATGATTTGTATCATATATTTTTTTGTATTAATAATAGGATAATAAGCATTTACAATCTGCCATGGCAGCCTTCAGTTCATCATGCTTCAAGACAAAATTGGGCATTGCTAATGAATAGTTTATACAACATTTACAACTTGATTCTATAGTATGATCTGTGCAAAATGATTACATTATATATTATGCCTTTTCCATCTTATACACAAAACAAACCAGTCCATAACCATTACTTTCTGCAACACTATGGGTGGCTGCCTTTACTAATTGGCAGCATTGCTGTTAGTCTCGTTCTCCTCCCTGTTGGCCCCTCCATCAGCCTGCATAGCCACGGATCTGACTCCTCTAGTTGCAGAAAACACATCTCTCTCCTGCTGAGCATGGTGACAAGGAACCCTATGACTTTCTTGCCTACCACTCCCATGTTTTTATTAAATGCTCTTTGGAACTCATTGAATGCCCTCAGGAATGTATCTGTTTCTTCATTATTGAGGTGACAAGTGTGGCCGCACCTTACATCTTCCCTTCTGATTCTCACTAATCCCTCCTTGCAAAGTCTCAAAAGATTTGGGCAAGGAGATCTCGATGTGGAGTGAAACTTGCAATGCAATAGTAAGAAAAGTGAGTCTCTTTGATAACTCAGTAAGAGCTCTCCTGCAACCCTTGAATTTATCATGATTTTGTGCTTTCCGAATGTGCCACATGGTTTCGGTAGATAAACAATTCCGAAATATATGACATTCCTTACTCATCTTTTTATCACACATTAAAACATTTTTCCAATTAACTCTATCTTCATTATCACAGATATTCAAATTATAACAGAACAATTTCCAAATTTCTTTAGCATAGAAACAATCAAACAAAATATGCAATACAGACTCTGGTGTTCTACAAATGCTGCAAACATCAATATCATCCATGTTAGATTTGAAAGGAATTCTCTGTAGAATAACAAGCCATTTAAAACATGCCTTCTTAGGCTCTACAACATTGTGCCAAATCACAGAAAGTACCTTTTGCCATTTATTAGCAACTAAAGAAATACCCGAACACTTATTCAAATGATCAAAGACAGAGTTATTACAGACTAGATCTTTATAGATTGTTTTATCTTTGAGGTTGACAAGAGCCCCCCATCCTTCCACACAAGATCATTGGCCAAGTCCATTTCCTTCTTAGTGTTTGAAAGAAATTTGGCCTCTTTGCAAGCCTCCATCAAAGTGGAGTAGGTCCTTATGTTGGAAGGAGGGAGGTCAAAGTCAGAACTCAATATATTCCAACTTTTAACATTCCCACCCTCTAAAAAACATCACTGAAAACCTTAATACCTTTTTGATTCCACTTTTTAGCAGAGCAACCTTGCAAGAGGGCAAGGGGTTTGCCATTCTGTTGCAGGTTCCACCAAATGGAGCTGTAGCTTTGGCACATGGTATTGTTATTAAGAGTTATGTTATTTATCTTGTGCTGAGCATTATGATTGGTAAGTTCCCAGGCCTTCCACAGGCTTTTCAAGATCATGGACCCAACAGGTGTCATAGGGTGTTTGCTAATGAAAATGTCACTCAAGGGCAGTAGCTTCCAAGCCTTGGCCCTTTTGGGCACCGCTGACTGAATGTTATTTCTAATCAGAACCTTCCAAGGTTCATCTATGATTTGTATCATATATTTCATTTTATTGCTTGGAAAACCGTGATGGTGTTTCTGGTCACCTTTAATGTGGTGTAGAGTATGCTTTGGATCAAATTGAAATACATGTAAACATGTTTTCACTAGATTTATAAACATTAGTCACACTTAAACTTTAAACGTTTAAAGCCAAGTTGCTAGTTCTAGTACGGGAATGGGCATGGGTATGAAATACGGGTACGTCGATACGACAATTTTTTTCCTTGGGTACGGTACGTTTGGGTACAACTATATATATATATATATATATATATATATATATATATATATGCAAAAAAATTAAAAATATACATAATTGTAAAAATACATTTGATAGTATCATACTTAATCAATCATCAATCATCATTAAATCATTATGGGAATTGATAGAATCAACAGATGATACATATTCATTAATAAGCTCAATAGTTAGCAATGTTTGTGAGTGTGGATATCGTGTGTGATAGTTTTGAAATTTCAAAGTGTGGCTACAACTTACACGATGTATCAAATTACAATATATTTTAAACATAAAATTAAATTTAGAATCCCTTCGAAAGAAATTAAATAAATCTATAACATAAATATGTCAACCTTCTAGATTTCTCATTAAAACACATTAATATTATAAATTCATCATACCAAGAATTAAAACAAAATGTAACAACGAATATTATACAGTAGTATTGGTCTAGGCCCCCAAAGAATTTGATACGCAAATCTATAATCTTGATATGCTTATATTCTAAGCATCATAAATAAATGTATGCATGCTTTGATACATCATGCCTAGTTATGTCTACATGCATGGTTGAATATTATACAGTAGTATTGCTCTAGGCCCCCAAAGTATTTGACACACTAATCCATAATCTTGATATGCTTATATTCTGAGCATCATAAATAAATGCATGCATGCTTTGATACATCGTGCCTAGTTATGTATGCATGCATGGTTTACAAAATTCTAACTATGGGTGATACACAAACTCAAATAAATCTGGCACAAGCTTCATTGTTTAGGCTTATTATTAGCATGGCAATTTGGAGGCGTTAAAAAAACTAATCAATTTCTAATGAGAATATGGCATAGCTCCTGATATGTAGTTGGGAGAGGTCGGGAGCGCCTAGGGAGCGGACCCACAGGGAACTCGAGGATGCCTAGGCGCTACTTGGGCACTCCTGATTGCTCCCCACCTGCTCCCGCTCCCAAATGCTCTCGGAGTGGGTTCTCTGGGCTTTTTAGAAGAACCTGGTAACATAGTATTAAAGTAATAGAATAAACTCAAGGTAGAGAGAATATCTCTAAGAGTGACCCTAGTCTCTCAAAACTCCATAATTGTTTTTATTGTAAGCTTGATGCACGAATCCCATGATCATTTCATCACAACCTTGTTGCATTTACCTCCACCATGACTTTGTGCATGTACTCCATAATTCTTATACCATGACCACCAGATGTCTGCTGGAATCATTGGCATTGTCTTCCTTATTGTGGCACAAGCATTTGAACTTTGCTATTACAAGTGCCCCCCTTTTATGCAACAGTTGGACTCGCATCATATTAAAACCTAGTTTCCTTTATTTTTTCCATAATTTATTGGGCTAAAAGGAGAGTTTTCCAATTATGAAAATCTTTTATGTTCTTATGAACTTAGGGATTTTGTTGCTAGATGAAAATGTAAATAAAACTGATGTTATGCAGTCTATTGCTGCAAATTGTCATTCTCTGAAATTGAATTTACTGTTCTTGATGAACTTCTTATTGGTTGGAACCATCTGAAAAAGAACTAAGTGGCCTAGCAAAGCCATCACTATTTACTAATTTAAGCATCTGCCAAAAATAATAATGCAAGCCCAAAAGTGAAAATAGAGCTGTTTGAGTACATCTTGTGGTGCAACCTGAGAAACAAGTACAAAAGGTAACCATTGGCAGCTACCAACATTCTATTACTTTAACCTGTTGATGGAGTTTTAGGACTTGAAATGCTTTGTTGTAGTTATTTTCCTTCTTGTTTACTTAATGTGGTATATAAATATATGCACTTGTCTTTCTACTAATTGAATTGAGTCCCACGTTTTTCTTTAGTAAGAGGATTGTCTCCCTTTATCTGTAATTATGCAATTTGGCTATCAATTTGTATTTCCGGAAAAGCCCATATTTTGACAATTGGTTAGTTTTTTTAATCAGTTAGAATAAAATAAATGATCTGAATGGTTCATAAAATTTTAATAAAGCATGTACAGACATGGGCAAATCATGGGAACTTGAACAGAAAAGCGGTTTCAAATGCAAGGATAGATATAAAATAATATTACAAGGCAGAAAAGTACTTGTATGGGACTGCAATTGTGGAAATGTCTGGACTTTGTCACGTTTGTGGCAATGGCAGCATCCCTGACTGTGTCAAAAGAAATATGAAATGAAAAGGCAACTTTCCAACTTTGTAATGATCCTAAGCAGATTATTGTTTTATTCCACTTAGAACTGTCTCAGTCCTAGGCAATGATTAAACTCAGATTTACATTCAGATGGTTAACCAGTTCACACAATCACATTTTCAATTATCAACTGAACATAACTCGTAACAAATTCATAGATGATGCAACTTGGCATTGCCCACTGTATGACAGACATATAGTATTGAAAAGAATATATTTTTTCACAACAAAGCTCTAAATCAGAATAACAAATACTTAGGAGCGTGAATGAGAGTGCCTAGATCTACAAGTTTGTGTCTCAGGTGCTTGAGAGACAGATCAACTGAAACTCACAGCACCCAGATCTAGCAGAAAATGTGGCACTCGGTTTGGTGATTTGGTGTGGGCCTGTCACTCTCCCAGATGTCCCCTCACAAGCAATTCGGTCACAACAGGAGGTTTTATATGCCCTTGCATCAATATTTCATAAGAAGGTTATGATGTTCACAATCTTAGAAGAAAAAAACTACACTCTCTTCACAACTTTGGACTGTTTGCATCATTTACACAACCTACAACCTGCAATGTGTTTTGCCTAAAGGTGTTGATAATGAGACACAACATCAAGGATTATCACATACATCAGAAGAAGTTGCATCAATCATTTGATTACACACATTAAAACAGCTTCTGAGAAGGCTAAAATGCTTAAATTTATTTATTGAAAAGTGTTTACAAATAGCTGTTCAAGCTTGAAAATGAGTTACATTTGCTTCTCCAGCTAGAAAGAACTTGAAAGTCAGTTACAATACCAAGCTAAGAGAGAAAATAACTAGTCTAGAATCTACCCTTAGGCTTGCTTTTATGCTGCTCAACAGCTTGCAAGAGATTAGGAACACGTGTTTGCTTTAGTTGGCTGGGTCAAACTTCTAGGGCGTCCAAAACTGTCACCCCTACTTTCCAGCCCCTTAAAAAGCCCCAAAAAGGTGTTTGAATGAAAAAAAATTCATACTTTGACCTTGTCCATCAACCAAGTCCCCAAAATAGCTCCTAAATGCTTGTAAATGCTCCAAAACTGGGTCAAACTGCCTCCTACATTCCCTCCATCTGTTTTGCAACTCCTCAAACTGCCCCTAGATGCTTGGAAGCAAGCATAACTGATCTCCACCTTTGCAACTGCTTATAAACTGCCTCTTGCATGATGATAGGGCATGTGGGAAGAGGTTTGAAGGTGAATAAATGCCCTAGGGGTGTGGGAGATCTTTGAGGGTTAGCTTTTTGCCATTTGTCTCATGTCTTAAAGCTTGTCTCCTAACCACTGCCACTCTTTCTTTTGATGTCCTTAATATTTTCATTGCTCCTGTGAATGAAGGTTGTCTACTAGTTTACCAACATAAAAGCTTCCATTAATGATGGTTTCCCAGTTTGATTTAATTTGTTAGTCTGAGATGCTCTGGCTCCCTAGCAAGCACATTTCCGCCCTTCCGTGACTGTCAGTCTTGTAAGACACATGCTTCTTCTACTTATAGCACTGCCTTTGTCATTTCTCCTTGTATACCTGTAGGTCTAACCATTGTCTGTGACTGGAACTCTGTCGATATTGTTTTCCATGCATTGGCTTGAAGAGACCCCATTGATCATTTGTCAACTGTTATCATACCTAGTCTGCCCCTTGTCATCTTCTCAATAGGTTTATGGATGTTGATTGTCCTTCTGAGCTGCTAAAGAAACATGCACATTGTCATTTTGGTTTGACATGCCATACATAGGACTGTCCCTTTTCACATCACTCATGACTGTAACTTAGCCTCTTTCTTATTCCTTAAAACTCCACCAGCCCTATTCTCTCTGACATTAGGCATCACTACTTTAACAGGTCACTTATTATCTTCTTTTGTTGTCTCTTGTCATAATGGCTTGTAATTTAGTGACAACCACAACACCTTAAGGGTTACCTCTGTACTTCTTCATTATACCTGTCCTTTTGAACATAGGGCTGCCACTACAAGATTATACTTTCATGTCTTCCACTGCCTTTTGACAGTTCTCTTTTATGGATATGAAGTTGTTCTTTTGCATAAATTTGAACCAACAATTGCCTATCCTTATATGGCAATTACTGACTGTCCCCTCAAAAAACATAAGCCCCTTGTCCTTTTAGCTATCACTGTGATCTTTAAAGAATGTTTGAACATGTAACCGTGTTTTCCAATTCAGTATGGAAGGTGAGAGTCAGGGTTTGTATTTATGTCACCCATACCTTGACTTATTCTTTTCATCATAACAGTCTTGCACCTTAACTCTTTTGTCTACTTCTCCAAGCTCAATGTTGTTCAAACCATTTATATATCCCACAGCTACATTATGAGTTGAAAAGAAACAAACTCAAAATATCTATGCTTTGTAGTTGGCATGTTCCACGGGGTCTGCAAACTCACACTGAATACCTCATATATACCTTTGTACCTCTGCATGACCTGCAACTGTTCTACTTTCCTTGGGTATGGGATAGCCAGAGAGAAGGCTCTGTTTCCATCTGCCCTGTTCTCATTAATATGAGGTTTTACTCTTGTCAAAATTTCTGTAGCTGCAAACTTTGTTTGAAGACTTGAACCATTTAGCAAACAAACTTGTGAACAAAATGAAACTCAATCTCTGATTGGTAATTTTATTGCAGACAGATCATCTATAGCAGGACTGCCATTTTTCATTGACTTTTATACTGTGCACTTTCTCCTTAGTGGTTGGCACTTTCAGACTAGCATGACTGAACTAAGACCAATATCACAGGTAAAACAAATCAATAATTTAATTCTCCTGTATATGTATTCTCCAGGGGTGATAAAAGAGCAATAACTAGCAGTTCTTACCCTGTGACATTATTTCCCAGAATTATATACAGAAGACAACCCCATTCAACATAAGAATCATCCCTTCCATCAGAAAACACAAGCTTGAAACTGTGGTAAATGATAAAATGTTATTGCAATCCTAAAGTGTTTCATTTGTTGGGCAAGGTAGCTCACATCCATCACATATGGCATTTCCATCACCAGACAAGATAATTGTAGTATGTGGATTCCTTGTGATGTAACAAAGTAATAGTGCAGATACCTCCCATGAGCCTCATCTAATGTTATGTATCTTCCATATTGCTTTGAAGGAAAACTTCCATAATAGCCAGGCGCAAATATGATATGCACATTTGGTGATGCTGCAAAAACATGATATTGAATATCCAACAATGCAAGGAAAAACCATGTCAAGACAGCCTTGCAAGAAGTCATTGCTAAATTACCTTCAAAGAGTGCCCTAAATATGGGAATTTGGCTGGCAAAGAATATCTTCAAGAACTTCATTGGTCTTACAAAACCACTGATCCCGAACAAACTTCCTTGCCTTAACTGTTATTCTATTATCCATTTTGTGTTCATGGCACAATCCCTTAAATGCTTGTCTGAAACTGTCTTGATCTATTGTCATCATAATCATAAAACTCAACCTTAGGTAATTGATAACTTTTTGGTCCCTTCTCTTGACAAGTCAGTCCTCAATAGCTCTCCCAAACACATTTTGAGTATCTATTCTAAGACAATGCATAAATACTGATAGTAATTTCACACAGATACAGACATCTGTAGGCATGCTGAGTATCTATGGTGAAAATGTTTTCATTTTTTGGAAAGCTATGAGCAACCTCTGTTATATATTCATTTTTAATAGTATCTCCTGCCTCTTGAACTATAGTCTAAACAAGAAGAAACTTGAAAATGATTCTCAGTACTTTGAGCAGCTCAACACTTGATGGGATACATGAATTGGCATGCGTAGTTTTATTTTACCCCCTTTATCACTGTGCCTTCTTGATTGTCACAGTTTGCTGTCCATAACTAACTCTTCACTATCTACAAGAAATAAAAGATAAAAGCTCATCTTGGCTATGTCTTTGACAAAAACTGTACTTTCAAACAAGTTGCTATCATGACTGTCCAAAATGCAGATCCTTTTCATTAGTTCCTTGTCATACACTCTTTGAACTGCAACTTACTTCTTACCATGAAAAAATTCATCACACTGCTGCAATTCTTTCTTGAATGTCTCCCAATGCATTGTTGCATTTGACTCTTCTTCCAGCAAGAGACTTCCAAACATCATATCTATTATGGTCGAATTTCCATCTCACCCATGGCAACCCCCTTTCATCTATCATTTGACAATCTTGACATCTGAAATATTGACGGTATTCTTCCCAAAATGACAATACTCTTGCAAGGACTGTCAACACCACGTGAATTATGATAATATTGACACACAGTCCCCTTTTGACTTAGGTCTATTGATCTTTTCGCATCTTACAAAGGACTATCACTGTAGATCATTGTATCATTTGTCCGTTTCTTGAAGGCTGCCCACCATGACCATTAGAATGTTATTTAACCTATGATTATAGCTTCACTCTTGGACTGTCTATAAAATGCATGCAGAGGACTGTCCTTTTAGAATGGTGATATACCCATTTTTATGATTGTCAAGCTTTACTTGACTATGACTGTCATATTTTATTTTTCTTTCAACTGTGGTTTAGATAGGGATCATTCACCACATCTTCAACACACCCTACTATGCAACACTAACCATACAAAACTAATACAGATGACACAAGCTCTATATGGCAGTTCATATCTTGACAGTCCATTGCTTGACAAGGTTTAGACGTGGACAGCAGCTAAGACCTTTTAAACAAGGGTTTAAATAAATAAACATGGCTTGACAAAGATTTAGCTGTAGGGTTCTTCAAATTTTGACCATATTCATTCAAGATATAATCAGGGTTTAATAAAATGTACACCTTTATCAAGGATTTCATGGTTCCTACAGGTAAATGTTGAGTTGTGAACATTGCTTTTGTATTTGAAACCCTTGCTCAGTAAATTCTGCTACATCAGTATCTATACTATTCTCCATGTTAGTTCAAGTCTATGGATTATCACAGCATGCCTTTCAGGAATATGCAAGGCGTCCACAATATTGCAAAACCATTCTATCCGCACTCTCCACATTGATGAAAAGGGTTCCAAAGAGATAACAAACTTGTCTTTACCTTTGCTTCCTTGACACACAGTCTCATGTGCATGTTTCATACCAACTGTCATATATGCATATTTTCCAGAAAATATACAAAAGAATTGATGCCCAAAATGTGTATAGTATTAATGACCATGAACGCTTCCTTTTTACAGCGATAGAGTTTGAAAGAATGAACAGACCTGGCACTCTTTTTAATCTTCTATGTGTATTCTTTTGTATGGGCCTGATCCTTGAAGAATTTGGAGACATGGGAAGATATTTATGAGACCCCTCATCCTTTGTATCCTGAATGCAATGTGCCACGAGCTAGGTAATAATTTCAAAACTCTTTCTATGCCAAGAATGAAGATGGCTCTATCAATGCTATAAAAGCCTTCCTACAATGTGTTACATTCTTGGACTTGATCTCTGAAATGTGGAGAAATTTTCTCCATGACCCCTCAATACCAGAAAAGAAGACTCTTCCAACGATGTTAAACACTAACAAACCCTAATCTTTCATGCAACGAGGGTGGAGGAAACAAAAATGAAACTTTTCACTTTGGCACCTAGACATAGCAAATAAATTTTTTACTCTTATTCTTTAACAAGTGTTTAGGCTTTGTGAACTCAACTTTATTAATGACTTTTGAAATAAAAATTTCAACAGTACTCAAAACTAACCCCACTTGGTTGTGCATGATAGGAGTAGATTTCACTCATGACAGGGTGTGTATGAAGATGCAAGGTTGCTTGAGAGTAAGCAAGGGAAAGAAAATATGTAAGAAAAACTGCAGTTTTTTCCATTTGGATGAGTAAGGGATGAAGCATGAATGATCAATTATGGGCAGCACTATGAGCATGTGCTTGAGGGCCATGAGCATAGTTGGAAAACTTGGACTTGGCAATCACTTGGCTGACCCAAGATTTTTAAAAACACGAGTCTCGACAAAAACTTGGGGAAAAACTCAACAATAATTCGACAAATTTATCAAATATTAAATGCAATATTTTAAAAAAAAAATTCTTAAAAAACACATATTATTGAATTTGTAGAACATAATACCAATTTCCTTCATATATAAATCAAAATTAGACTTCAATAGGTATCATAGACCAAAAAATGAGTTCAATCTCTCAATACATATGAACTTGAAGTTTCAATATACATGTGGGTGTTGTGGAATTAGATGGTCCAGCTGCAACATCATCAACAAGAGCCTCAAGCATAGGATCAAGTTGTGTATGCCATGAACCTACCACTAATGGCTTACTAACCTTGCTTTCTACCTCCTCATATGTGTTTATATTGAAGTGGAGTCAATTTTGAGGATCTGCGCTTTTATTGAGTTGACTGTCATACATTCAAGTGACTGTCTCATTTTGGTCTCCTCTTGCATCCTATTTTTCTGAGAAAATCCTCTATTGCCTTTTCCAACAGTCCCTATGACTGACATGGGCATATATAGGGTTTGTTAGATATGCTAGGGTTTGAACTTTTAAGGAAACTTTATACATGTTTTGGCGTATACTAAAACAATTGACAGACCCTAAAGTTGTCTTGACCATCATTTATGAAAACTCTGATATAGGTTCTTGACCTTTGTTTCACCTTGCCACAATAAAGGTAACTCCTACTACTGTCCTTTCACTTATAGGGAATTGCCCTTTGTAAATGTAATCAAATCTTTCCTCAAATAAGATCTTAATACCTAAGAACAAAACTAAGTTCGAATTTCTGTGTAAGACAATTATAAGTAAAGATGATATTTCCAGAAATTTTCTCTAACTGCGATTTCCAGATCTTCTTATTTAAATGTGAATGTGCTGATTGTAGAACATTATCTGATTTCTATGTTTGCATATCAATGAAGGAACTCCTATTTGTATGTGGAGAGGCCTGCCTCCAAGGGATGCGTCCCTTGAGAGGATGTGTCTCCACGTGTGGAGACACGTCCGCTCAAGGGATGTGTCCCTTTGCGTGCGGGCTTTCTCTACAGCCGATTACCATTTGTTAAGTATGCATTAACACGCACACACCCTTTCTAAATGATGGCGGATGTCTTAAGAGGATTCCGATTTCAAATAAATGCAGAATATAAAATCACGGGAATGATCGAATTTATATGAATGCTCATAATTTCGATTTTAATTGTTTCCTTTAGAAATATCATAACATGTATGATAATTTCGATCACTTATGAATGACAATGATACTTGCATCACTGTCATTCATATCTGACCGAAGCTATCATCCATTAACACTCCCTCTTAGCTAGGGAAGATATTTCAAATCAAATAAGTCAAGATATCACCTTCACATGTGATATGATATGTTTTCTCAAAGTTGTCAAGTCACATGACATTCTTCATAACACATCTTCATCATTTCAACACTCCCTCTTTAACTAGGAAGAATAACTTCCAAAAGTGATATCACCTAACTCGTGATATCAGAAGATATGACATATTTCTGAAAGTGTCAAGTCACATGACATTCTCCATACACATCTTCATTATGATATGTGCATTGACATCAAGTCACATGATGTCTACCATAATTCATGGCATAACCACGGATATAATCATCCACCATGATTATCTCTTATGGATCACAATGACCTTCAGATATCAAGTCTCATGATATCCATCAAGGTGTCTAAGAGATACTATCATGAAATGTCCACAGATATCAAGTCATATGATATCTATTATGATAGTTCATCATTGTAGAGTCGTCACTTTACAATGTCAAATACAAGTGTTCATTATCAGAAAGATCGTCACCTTTCGATAATGCACACAGGGGGAGTAGGCCCATAAAGTCACGGAGTCACACACATGACAAAAGAGTTTACACATTAAACATCTTTATATATTAGTACAATTTATAAACAATTTGTATTTCAAACATAAATAACAAATTACATTTCAACCATACTAAGTTTCTTCCTGAAGTGCTCTACCTTGATCCAGGAGAGAGGCTTGGTGAGAATGTCTGCAGTTTGTTCATTTGTACTAATATACTCCAACTGAATCACTTTCCTTTCCACCATATCTCTCACATAATGATAGGGGATCTCAATGTGTTTAGATCTGTCATGAAAGATAGGATTCACGGAGAGCTTTATAGTTTATACAACTCTGATTATCACAATGAATAATCGTAGGATTCAAGAGCTCACCAAAGAGTCCCACAATCAATTTACGAAGCCACACTGCTTCTCTTGCTCCCATTGAGGCTGCAATATATTCAGCTTCTGTTGAGCTCAGTGCAACTGATGATTGTTTTCTACAAATCCAGGAGATCATAGCCGATCCCAAACTAAAACAACATCCTGATGTGCTTTTTTGATCTGTTACACTTCCAGCCCAATCTGAATCAGAGTACCCATGTAGATCTAGTGGATCATTCTTGTAGTGGAGACCATGTCCAATGGTGCCTTGAAGATATCTAAAAATATGTTTTACAGCCATCAAGTGAATTTCCTTGGGTTCACACATGAACTGCCTAAGGGCATTTACAGCATAGCAAGATATAAATGTAATCAAGTCTTTCATGTCAAATTCAGAGATTAGACCTTGTTTCCCTTGAGCAATGAGGTGATCTTCTCCTGTTATCAGCAGGTCATCAACATATAAAATAATTATAAGCATATCACCTTTGATTACCTTGAAGTATAGATTGGAGTCAACATCATTCTTGGAAAATCCTAATCCCAAGAGATAGCTGTCAATTCTTTCATACCAGACTCTGGGAGCCTGTTTGAGTCCATAGAGAGCTTTCTTGAGCCTGCACACATGTGAGTTAGATTTATCTATCACAAAACCTTCAGGCTTTTCCAGGTAGACTTCCTCTTCAATGGTTCCATTCAGGAAGACAGTTTTCACATCCATTTGGTGGACCTTCCAACCTTTAGCTGCTGCAATGGCTAATACTACTCTCACTGATGTATAACGGGCAACAGGTGCAAATGTTTCTTCATAATCAATGCCTTCCTTTTGTGAAAAAAACCTCTAGCCACAAAAATGTGCTTTATGTTTTTCTATACTGCCATCAGCAACATGCTTGATTTTGAAGAGCCATTTAGAAGAGACAACAGATTTCTCTTTTGGTCTAGGCATTATGTCCCATACATCATTCTTTAGGATGGATTGATATTCCTCCGTCATTGCATCCTTCCAAGCTTGATGTCAGAAGGCTTTCTCCCTGAACGATCCTTTACGTGCTGCATGATCCTCTGCTTTTTTTTGATCATCTTCGTTGCCCAAAGTGGTCTCTTTCTGCCAATGTCATTCTTGTGTCCTCATTTCAAGTGGTAGGAGATTCAAGTGGCATTTCCTCAGGATGCTCCCTCTGAATCTCAGGAGTAGGTTCCATTTCAGGTATCCTAGGGAAATAGGTTTCTGTCTCACTCGAACTTCATGACTTTTTGAATGGTTTTTAGTTCAAACAACTTGTGAACTCCCTCTTAATTCCAGCACTCATGTAGAGTTCCTTAAGATGTAGATTTCTATTATACGCTTTTAAGGTTTTATTTTCTTTTCTAAGACACAACTTTTACAAGTTCCTCCATGGGATGGTTTTTAGACTTAGGTGCATAAAAGGTACCTTAATTTTACACCAATAGTTTTTTCTTAATAGTTGAGTTTTAGACCATGCTAGAATTTTCCCATCCGTAAGGGTAACTCTAAGTCCATTTGTCCTTTTAGAACACAAGCTCTTTAGATTCATGATCTGAATTTGTCTTTCCTACTTTGGCAAAGGATGCTTGTTGTTTAGATCTGTCAGGGCACTTCATTGCATAGTGACCATATTGATCACATCTAAAGCATTGTACTTGAGAGATGTCTTTCCTTCTAAAAGATTCCTTTCCATTGGAATTTCTCTTTCTTTTAAAATATCCTTTCTTGTAGGAGTTTTTCTTGTTCCTTTTATTAGACGTTGTGTTGAGTACATGAATGTCTTCATCTATGTTCTTCTGTTTATTTTCCTTAGTGGAGAGTCTTGTTTCTTCTTGAAGGCAGTCAGTTCTTAGCCTATCAAATTTAGGGAGTTTAGATCTCGCACTTACTCCTTGAACAAATGACTCCCATGAGTTTGGTAGGCCTCCTAGTGCAATTAGGGTTAACTCTTTGTTGTCAATCTGATATCCAATTGTGGATAATCGATCCCTAACTTCAATAATCCTCATGAAGATGCATTAATGGGCTCCCCTTTGTTCATTTGGGCATTGTTGATTTGTCGTTTTAATGCTAAAGTCCTACACGTGTTGTTGATCTCATAACTACTCTCAAGAGATTTGTACATATGGAATGCAGTTTCATGTTTTGCTAAGATAGGCACTATATGATCCCTCACTGCATCTACAAGGATTTTCATGGCCCTTTCATTGTTTTCAATCCATTGACTTTTCTCAGGTTCAGACTCAGGTTCCCTTTTATTTTCTCTCACAAGTGAGTCTAGTTTATTCTCTTTTAGGATCATCATGATTCTAAATTTCCATGATGTAAAGTTATCTGCTCTTGCAAGATGATCTTCAAATTTGATCATAGTTGACATTATGAAGAATGTGAGTTCGATTTAGAAAATACGAATTTCTTTTGAGCAATCTGATTTTAGATTTGATTTGGATTCGCACAACGTGGCTCTGATACCATGTAAATGTAATCAAATCTTTCCTCAAATAAGATCCTAATACCTAAGAACAAAACTAAGTTTGAATTTCTGTGTAAGACAATTATAAGTAAAAATGATATTTCCAAAAATTTTCTCTAACTGCGATTTCCAGATCTTCTTATTTAAATGTGAATGTGTTGATTGCAGAACATTATCTGATTTCTATGTTTGCATATCAATGAAGGAACTCCTATTTGTATGTGGAGAGGCCCACCTCCAAGGGATGTGTCCCTTTGCGTGCGGGCTTTCTCTACAGCCGATTACCATTTGTTAAGTATGCATTAACACGCACACACCCTTTCTACATGATGGCGGATGTCTTAAGAGGATTCCGATTTCAAATAAATGCAGAATATAAAATCATGGGAATGATCGAATTTATATGAATGCTCATAATTTCGATTTTAATTGTTTCCTTTAGAAATATCATAACATGTATGATAATTTCGATCACTTATGAATGACAATGATACTTGCATCACTGTCATTCATATATGACCGAAGCTATCATTCATTAACACCCTTATATGCTTCAAGTCACTATCTTCCTTTCATAGTCAAAACACTCTTTAGCTCTATCATTTGTCCTTATTCATAAGCCTCTTCACATTTAGAAGACTGCCCTCTTGCTTGCTCTGCCCAACTTCAACTACAACTAGGCCTAAACTTATAGCGCTTCTATCTTCTTGAGTAAATTCATAGTAAGAGAATTTAGAAGTAAACTGGGAATGGTTTGGTTAACACAAAGCTTAAACAAACTTATTTCCAGAACGCACCCAAAGACTCATTGTACTTTTGAGGTTTAGACTGAAATAAAGATTATACAAGTTGTGTTGATGTAATAGTGGCGGGAGATATCTTTCTCTCTAATTCAAGAATATTAAATATTAAACAAATAATTGTTAAGGCAAGTCGGCCTTATTATAATTAATATTTTATTTTCTTTAAGAGGCCGACCAAGTGAAGAGTTGCCTTGCTTGTGAAGAGTCACCTTGCATTGTATATATAAGAGTTGATGATCATCCATTTGACAATCAATTAATTCGTTCTCAAGTCAAGTCGCATTTATCAAGGAGTTCGCATATCTCCAACAGATCATCCTTTGCTTAGAGCAGATCAATATCACGGAGAATTCATAGAAATTGTGTATTCGCATCTAGGAGAGGTGTTGTGTTTCATTATATCAGATCAGCCTAGAGTTTGGCCCAGTTGTAAGCAGATTTCTGCTCTCTTCATTAAATATATAAGAGATATATTTTGGCTGGGTTTTTCTCCCTCAAGGAGGGTTTTCCTAGGGTAAACTGTTGTGTTTATTGTTTATATGTTGCATTATTAATTGCTTACATTTCTGATCCTAAAACTAACAAGTTGAACATAAAACAATATCACTGAAAGATTTGAGACTTTGGATCAAAGCAAGGTGGGCGTATGATTTATTTCCTCAAAGCTTCCCAACACAAATTACACGTTTGGGACAACAAATTGCATCCAAGAAGACAAACATACAATATGCGATCAACCAAATTATACTGAACAAAGTGAACATATACTGAATAAAAATGAACAAGGCTCTAAGGCTTAGCCTTTTGTTATCAGAAGAACGGTCCTATAAACACAAAGTGAACCAACATCAAATAACAAAGTTGCAGGCAAGGTGGGCACAACAATTTGTTATAATAATAACAGTTAAGAAATAATGAGTAAAGGCTGCTCTTATTTATACACATACAAAGGAATGGGGAACCCTAAAATCTCCTTGTGTTAACAATCAATTTTTCCCAATCAACAAGATTTATTTTTATGTCTAAATGTAATGTCCCCTTCTCAGTAGCCACCCCGGAGATTGTTTAGCCTTTGTTTATTCCAGGAGGCTAAAAAGGAAAAATAAGGGAATAATAGTTAAATTAATTGTTTATAAAGTTATCTCCATAAATTAAAATTAAAAGGGTAACTTTATTTATTATTAATTTAATTAAAAGTGACTTAAAATAAAATAATATATCATAAAATCACTTTGAGAATAAAATAATAATATTTCTAGAAGCTTCTTGAAAGCCATTGAGAAATCTTTATAAGGAGTTGTGGGCTTGGCATTTGAGGATGTTTTGGATTATTCTATTCATACCAGTTTGGTAGAAACTTGAATGCTTGCTTGTTCGAGGGTTTGAAGACTCTAGGATACCAAGTTCGGTTGTGAAAGATCAACCCTGGTTGGAAATTGTGGAGGAATCCATCCAGGGTTTCTACAAGTGTTTCATTGAAGAGTTTAATCAATTGCAATAGCTGATGTATTATTGCAATTCTGAATAGGGCTTACTATTTATACAATAGCTGATGTATTATTGCATATTGCTAAGGATTTAGCAACAACTGGTTTATTGTTGCATTTAATTGAGGAATTTGCATAATTGCAACAATTGAGGTATTGTTGCAAATATTATTTCACTTGAAAGGAGTTATTTCTTGGTGACTCGATTTTATCAGAATTTAATGGTCATAGACCAAATTTTGGTAGAGATAAGAAGTGCGATTTGGAGAGATTAAGTGCAGAATTTCTAGAGTGTATTTGCAGCCAGTTTGAATTTGATCTTGTGAAGGCAATTTGGAGAAGGCATTTTCAGTTCATACTAAGTCGATTTCAGCATTGGAAAATCGATTTTACTTGTGGATGGCTTCAAGAAAATCATGGCTCTTCTTGTACTCTTGGTGCAATTTCTAGGAGGACGATTTTTGTAAGATTTTTATTAGCATTTGGGCATAGCCATCACATATCAGGTTCAACTCGATTGGAAGAATTGAAGCACATATTTACAGTTTGCTTTGTTGGGACGAATCACATTACACACAACAACATTTGTGCGACTGCCTAGTGGAAAGAAGAGACGTCTTTGGAGAAATTCGATTGTGTTTTCATCACATTGTCATTGCTGCAAATCAGGTTCCTATTTTTGATTGAATAGCGTTGTAATTGCGTTATTGTCATTGCTGTAATCACAGCCTTGTAATTACATTATATCGCTGCCATCATTTTTGTGCATTAGACATTGAAGAACTGTTCATTTCTAGTGCATTGTAAATCATCATTTCTCGAAGGCGATCTGCTGTAGGTGTCACTGATAGAAAGTTGTAATCAGTTGGAGTCTTTCATTTCCAAATATTATATGGTGTTTGGGGTTTGCACATGAGGTGTTTGACAAAATGTCTCTTGCAGTAACTGTACATTTGCATTTCATTTTCAGTCATATTATAATTTGGAAAGTCAGAAATACATTTGCATTGCATCATACTTTCATTGTAATCCATTGGCATATTTAGACAAGTCTATTAGAAGTCATTTAATGCATCTTTATCATCATATAAAACCAAAACAAAAAGGAAAAGTCATTTATCAGCTGAAAGGTGATCGCTTGCCAACTGTTTGACAAAATTCCACAACACTGAAAACTGAAATTTAAGGCCAGAATTTGCAAGGGTTTTTACAGTGGTATCAAAGCTTAGTTATCCTGCCAGCCTATTGGGTAATTGGTCTATGTTTAATCTTATCTACTGCAGATTAGAAAATTCAGTTGGGTTACATGGCTACTTCTAGTAATTCAATGGAAGCTTTGTTGGAATCATTGAATCAAAATCAGATTTCTATTGAAAAAAAGTTGGAATTATGGAACAAAGAACAGGAGGCAATCAAGGTTTTTCATGAGAGATTGAAGTTTGTTGGTGAGAAGCTGAAATACTTACCTCAGGTTAAAGCAACTCTTCTTAACATTTTGGAGGAGGCAAAAAGTTGTCTGTGTAAGGTTGGTCAATCACCTTCTCAAGCAATGTGTAAAGCTATGAAGCCTTTGGTGCGTTCTTTGGTGAAGCCAAAACTTATACAACATCAGGATGAAGAGGTTAGACTTGCAATTGCCACTTGCATGAGTGAATTTGCAAGGATTACAACACCTGAAGCACCATATTGTAACGACACTATGAAAGTAATACTTCAAATGATGGTGGAAAGTTTTTAGTGGTTACATGATATAAAAGGTCCTACCTTTAGTCAGAGAATGAAAATATTGGAGATTATGGCCAAGTTTAGGGTATGTTACCTCTTGTTCAATTTCGGGTGCAACGATTTGATTCTCCAGATGTTTGACTACTTCATTTATGGAATCAAGAAATGTCAATCAAACAGTGTGAAGACAAGTATGTTCAATATCTTGTCCCTGATCCTTGATGAAGATGAGGATGTTTGCAAACAACTACAATCAGATTTGTTAATCATTTGGAGAAAAGAACATGTCTCGACTCTCAACTATCGCATATGATCTCACAAGAAGATTGGTTGAACAGAAGATTGAGAAGTTTAGGGAACAATTGAATATAGAAGAGTTAATCACATTTGGCTTACAGGTTCCATCTTCTCTACATGTAGATAGCATGCCATCATCGAGTGAATCAGCTGAGTTGGATGATGAAATCAAAGAACAAATTGATCCCTCTTGTGTTTTGACACCTAATCAGGGCATTGATGATGTTTCTACATGTGGAATTAGTGTTGACCTAATTCCAAATCAGGATATGTGCATGGTTGACATCACCAAAGAAAATAGTTGTGTAACTCAAGCACTTCCAGAACATTTTGATGCTTTCTTTGATAAAGCAAAGGTTGTTTGTAAACCTAAGGGTCCGCACAACTTGGAGAACCAGTTAAAGGTGAATAAAGATGGCATTGTGGCAGCACTATCTCATCATGATAAAATGTACAAACTGATTGAGAATCATCTTTGGATGGTTCAATTGGAGAGGACAAAAAGGAGTTGAAGCAAAGTCTTCTCATGATAGATTGTAAGAAATCAAAGAAGGTTTGGGAACAATGAAGTCAAATTACTTATCTTTCAGATCGTGACCACCTTCTCAACCTCGTTGAGATCTATTCAAATGCTTTGATGAGGAAGGAAGAGGAAGTTGATAAGCTCTCTCACGAGCTTCGGGTTTCCAGCAATTCCTTGAGGAGTACTTAGATAGCCCTTCAGGAATCCGAGATTCATGTTGATGAGCTCTGCTTAGAGTTGAGCTTGACTAGATGTTCATCATGTTCAGCAGAAACTCAGTCATCTATGGTAGCCAGGGCATAGGATGAGGAGAGCAGCATGAGATCTCCTAGTGTTCACACTCAGGATACAGGTGCAGTGCTTCTTGTGTTGGATAGGCAAGAGGAGTCAGTTGGTGATGGATGCATCACTCTTGATCTCGAGAGGTATATGCCTGAGTTCCGATTGATTTCAGTCTATGGTTTGGAGATAGACATGTGGGCAGCAGTATCCCCGCACCATCCTCATGGGTTTTACCTCCTAGTTCATTGATTGATGGCTGTCCTACCTTGCCGGTTGGAGTTCTATCAGGATACACTTTGAGGACAACAATTGTTAGGACGGATAGGAGCAGTTGGGATTGCTCCTTCGGAGTTAGAGGATGAATTGATGATGAGATCTATCATCCTTTGATAGTAGAGATACCTTTTGCTCCATCATGGACTTGATTCACAGGCTACATGGTGTTGTTCTAATTTATGCCAACAACTTGTCAAGGGTTGGTATAAGTTTCTTTGCACCTATGTTGGGCATTTTTCACATCTTCAGGAGACCACTTAGGGTGGAATGGATTATTGATGGCGTAGACACATCAATCTTGGCTGTAGGTTTAGGTGTTATGGGAGATTTGAGCACAAGGCTCTATATCGATATTTTAGAGATTGACATTGGTTAGTCTTATTGGAAGAAGATGGTTCCTTCTAAGTCTTGCATGCGGGACCTTGGTGTTGTTCCGACCTCTTTTCAAGAGATTGATGGCATTCATGATGGTACTCTTACTACTCCTGAAGGCAAATCAGGATACTTGCAGTCTAAGTCACCATATTCGGCCGAATTTCATCATGAAATTCGAAATTCGTCAAATTTCAAATAAAACCTTTAAATTCGTTTATATTCGATATAATTCGTACGACAAAAAAAAAATCGTTCAAAATTCTCAGAAACGTTTTTTTTTATGGTTTTTTCACGCGCTTGTTTTTTTAGGGTTTTTTTGGCATTTTTTTGTTATAAAACTACCAGCAGTGTTTGTATTCAAGCCACCTTTTATTTCACTCGATTTTTAAAAAGCGTTTTGTTTTTCAATTAAATCTTCGAGTTGTTTCTTCAGTATCACTCTTGCAAAGCTCCAACGAACTTCGACTATGGCTTTTGCAACTTCGACTGTGGCTTCTGCGACTTCGACTGCGGCTTCGTTGGTCATTGTATCTATGTAGTAACTTCGATGTCACACCAGGGAAGTCTCGAATCACCTGCAAAATCTTCCAGAAATTCTACTCTCAAACCCTCAAGTCTCATCTCGCTTGCAAAAGACTTCGCTTGGACAAGTCGTCGCCATGGAAAGAGGTAGGGATCATGTTTAATTTTTTTTTTAAAAAGTTTTAGGGCTCGGCTACAGTATTTAATAATTTTTATTTCATTTAGTATGTAGTATTTTATTATTTTATTTACTATTTAATATTTGACTTTTACTTATTATTTATTAATATTTACAATTTACACTTTCATGTAAGTTATATTAATATATTATATATTTTTAAAATTATAGACTTTCAATTTATAATTTTATTAATATTTAGTATTTTTATTAATATTTAGGATTTATTAATTTTAGTATTTTATAGACTTTCAGTTGTATTTAATATTTTTATTATTTAGTATTTTGTTTACTTAAGTTATTATAAAAAAATAAAAAAATTACATAAGGTGAATTTTATACTTTTCGAATTTTTTCCTTTTCGAATTTCATTCAAATTTCAATGTTGCCGAACTCGAATTCGAATTCAAACTTGGTGACTTAGCTTGCAGTTGCTTTTTGATAGAGGTCTTGTTGACAAGGTTGCACGGGGTGATGATGATGTTTTGGCAAGATCAACTCATCTTGTTTTGAGTTGAGTCTTCTTCTAATGATGGCAGTATTGGATGGGATACACATGACTACTTTGGAATTCCATTGGCGCAGACAAGGGAGTTTCACCTCGATTGCATTATGAGGTCTGCTCATTAATTTCCTTTCAGCCCACATACATAGGATTTGATTATGTCCTTGAGGAGGCAGAGAGATGGGTTGAATAAGAAGTGTTTGGGTTCACTCTGGTATGATATATTTCCGATTTGAGGTGATAAGTCCAAGTTTGGCAAGTCTCTCACTTTTTTCTCTCTAGTCGGTTGCTTACAGAAGCAAGAGTTTGAGATTTGGTTCAATTGGACTCTAGGGGTTACCAGAGTGGCACAACGAAAGTCAGTTGGTGTTGTGTTTGGAGGACTTCCAGTTTGTTCATGGGATCTAGGTGGAGTTTGCTTATGAATAGTATGGATGCCTGAAGTTCATCACCGTAATTCTTGGGTGGCAGAGTTATTTTTCAGAGAGATCATCAGGTTGCATGGGTTGTTGAGGTTCTTAGTCGGTGATAGTGACAGTAGGTTCCTAAGTGCCTTTTGGTAGGAGCTATTCAGATGGATAGGTACTAACTTGGCTTTTGGGAAGTGTAGAGCTCCTAAGACTAAGTATTAGATTCAAGGGAACTAGGACATCTTGCAAGAACTCCAGGATAATTTGCAAGTGGCATAGTATCAACTTAGGACATACATTGATTGGCATAGGGTTGAGCACATATATGAGATTGGAGACTTTGTCTATCTTCGATTGCAGCCTTACAAGCAGTCATCTTTGAAGAAGAGTAGTGCGGGCAAACTCAAGTCTCGATTTTATGGACCCTTCAGGATCATCAAGAGTGTTGGGGAGGTAACCTATGAGTTGGAGCTGCCAAAGAGCAGTAAGACACATTTTATTTCATGTTTCGTGCCTCAAGAAGGTACTTTGTCAACGGGTTACTTCTTCATTGGAACTGCCACTGTTGGATGAGAAGGGACATTTGGTACTAATTCTTGAGGAGATAGTTGATACCCAGGAGAAGAGATTGAGGAATAGGGTGGTTAAGAGGTATTTGGTGTGATGGAGAGGTTTGCCAGTAGAAGACGCCATGTGGGAAGGAGAACAAATTCTATAGCATCCCAGTTTGCAATTGCTTAGGGACAAGCAATCTCGGGAAGAGAGGACTATAATTTCCCCTTCTCAGTAGCCACCTCGAAGATTGTTTAGCCTTTATTTATTCTCGAAGGCTAAAAATGAGAAATAAGGGAATAATAGTTAAATTAATTGTTTATAAAGTTATCTCCATAAATTAAAATTAAAATTAAAAGGGTAATTTTATTTGTAATTAATTTAAATAAAAGTGACTTAAAATAAAATAATATATCATAAAGTCACTTTGAGAATAAAATAATAATATTTCTAGAAGTTTCTTGAAAGTCATTGAGAAATCTTTGTAAGGAGTTGTGGGCTTGGCATTTGAGGATGTCTTGGATTGTTCTATTCATATTAGTTTGGTAGAAGCTTGAATGCTTGCTTGTTCGAGGGTTTGAAGACTCTAAGATACCAGGTTCGATTGTGAAAGATCACCCCTAGCTGGAAATTATGGAGGAATCCATCCAAGGTTTCTACAGGTGCTTCATTGAAGAGTTTAATCAATTGCAATAGCTGATGTATTATTGCGATTCTGAACAGGGCTTACTATTTATGCAATAGCTGATGTTATTGCATATTGCTGAGGATTTAGTAACAACTGGTTTATTGTTGCATTTAATTGAGGAATTTGTATAATTGCAGCAATTGAGGTATTGTTGCAGTTATTATTTCACTTGAAAGGAGTTATTTCTTGGTGATTTGATTTTATCAAAAATGGTCATAGACCAAATTTTGGTAGAGATAAGAAGTGAGATTTGGAGAGATTAAGTGTAGAATTTCTAGAGAGTATTTGCATCCAGTTTGAATTTGATTTTGTGAAGGCAATTTGGAGAAGGCATTTTCAGTTCATACTAAGTCTATTTCATCATTGACAAATCGATTTTACTTGTGGATGGCTTCAAGAAAATCGTGGCTCTTCTTGTACTCTTGGCGCGATTTCTAGGAGGACGATTTTTGTGAGATTTTTATTAGCATTTGGGCGCAGCTATCACATATCAGGTTCAGCTCGATTGGAAGAATTGAAGCACATATTTACAGTTTGCTTTGTTGGGACGAATCGCATTACACACAACATTTGCGCGACTGCCTAGTGGAAAGAAGAGACGTCTTTGGAGAAATTCGATTGTGTTTTCATCACATTGTCATTGCTGCAAATCAGGTTCCTATTTTTGATTGAATAGCGTTGTAATTGCATTATTGTCATTGCTGTGATCACAGCCTTGTAATTACATTATATCGCTGCCATCATTTTTGTGCATTAGACATTGAAGAACTGTTCATTTCTAGTGCATTGTAAATCATCATTTCTCGAAGGCGATCTGCTGTAGGTGTCACTGATAGAAAGTTGTAATCAGTTGGAGTCTTTCATTTGCAAATATTATATGGTGTTTGGGGTTTGCACATGAGGTGTTTGACAAAATGTCTCTTGCTGTAACTGTACATTTGCATTTCATTTTCAGTCATATTATAATTTGGAAAGTCAGAAATACATTTGCATTGCATCACACTTTCATTGTAATCCATTGGCATATTTAGATAAGTCTATTAGAAGTCATTTAATGCATCTTTATCATCATATAAAACCAAAACAAAAAGGAAAAGTCATTTATCAGCTGAAAGGTGATTGCTTGCCAACTGTTTGACAAAATTCCACAACACTGAAAACTGAAATTTAAGGCCAGAATTTGCAAAGGTCTTTACACTAAACAAAGATAACTAATAGTTAACTAGAAAGACTATATCAGATAACTGATCTAAAACTAAAGAAAGACTCCAATTGTACAATAATTATCTCCAAGGATAGACATGCATGAAAAGAGGACAGTCAGTTAACTTGGAAAAGGCATCAAGTTAACTGCTGTTTTAAATTCTATCCTTGGAGAACGCCACATGCCTCAACTGGTAGTTCACTCCTCGTCAGTAACTTGAGCAATCAAGTTCTCCAGGAAGCTGTTAACTGTCTGTGCGTCCAGACAATTGTTACTCTTCCGAATGACATAATGCCTTTGCAACATCACTTCGCCATCCGCAATCTGATTTTGAAAATATCTCCTTTCAGTTGCTTCATCGAATCTCGTTGACATCACTGCAACTTGACTCAACTTGCAGTCAACAAGGTCACTGTTGAAACTACCACAGACGAGGTCTTGAAATTCTGTATGCACTTCACCGAGCTCAATGTATTCAACATCTCCACGCTGGTACTGGCAAGGAATAGATGACACCGAAGTTCTTACGAACTTGAGAGCACTTGCCACCTTTTCTCTATACTCAGTCATATGCCATTTTCAAGTCTGAAATGGTGATCTCGTTTTTGGGCCTCCTCTCCGCTATGCTCTACTTGGATTCTTGAATTTTTGAGCAAAGGTCGTGGGCATTGTACCTCAATTGGTACAACTTTGCAAGTATGAACTTGCCCTTGGTGACGAACTCCTCCACCTAGTCTCTGAGGTGTTTCCCATAAATAACCAATTGACTCAGCTGATTCTGTTCTTTAGGTAATTCCAGCATCTGTGGGAACAACACGGTGATGTGTGAAGTACCATGAAGAAGGTTGGAGATGTACTGCCACAACTATTGATTTTCTGCCTTGAGGGTTGCCTTGTCTTCTCCATCCTTGATCACTCTTTCCTTCAAGTTTACTACTGCAACCTCAAAGAGACTTACATCAGCTTGTCATGTGCTTTTACCAAGATTGGCTTTGACCAATGTGAAGTCATCGGCATCAACCTTATTGGCGTTTTTGTCAATAGGTGGTGTAGCAATCTCAATGACAATCTCGTTGTCAACAGTCTTCGCCATGTGAACTTGTTGTTTGAGTTTCTTGTCTGATGTGTCTTGGTAGACATTATCAAACTTAGCAAGTTCAATTGGTAAGACAACTTTCTCCTCTTCCTACCCAGGAGGTTCTCAAGCCAAGACGAAGAGTCTCAACTAACTTCACTGGGAGGATTAGTTCTAGTCTCATCAACTCTTGATGAATGAGTTGGTGTAGAGATGTCATGAATCAGTGAATTAGACTCCAAGTCAATGTGAATTGGAGACGACTGTGGTGGTGACGGAAGAATAGGATGTTCTACTTCCACTTCTGGCACTATCTCAACTGTAACTTAAGTTGCATCCATTTGTTGTTCTTGGTGATTTACATCAGCAACCTACATCTTTTCCTTCAAATGTATCGACATCCTGTAGTTCTTGGTACCCTCTGGAGGATTTCTCATCCCCTTTCACTCTGGGTTTCCACTTAGAAGTGGAAGGTAGTGTGGTGGTAATCAGTGGCAGCTTTGTAATTAGAGTGAATACCTTTCGCGTCTTCTTGCTATCCAAGAATAGCCTGCTGTTCTTTACAACCCTGCTTGTCCTTTCCTCAATAGAGGCGCTCTATTTGGCGTACCAGTCAATGGGTTGAAGTGGGTGGTGTTCAATTTGATCTCTAGCATATGTGGGAAGCAAAACTTCTCCATTATCATCGGATAAACTTTCCACATCCTCTAATAAGAAATCAACGATCTATGGAAGAGTAAATCTACTGTAATTACGCCTGCGCACTTCAAACTCATCTTCACAACTATAGCAAAAATCCTCCATGGTAGGTTTATGTGAAGATTTGTGACCAAGGCGAGCTGCCAAGAGACCCCAAGGGTCATATGAGCGCCTTTCTATGAGAAACTTTAGATTAAGCTTCGTCATTTCGTTGCTCATTGACTTGGCATTAGCTGCTGATATGCACCTATATATACCCATCTCAAAAGGAAAGCTGACAGCAGACTTGCATTTATTACGCAGAAAAGTGTGTACCTCGTGCAATTGTCTTAGGAATTCCATGAATACCACCTTATTTGATGGATAACGAGGTAGCATGGCTAGATTGCCTGAGAAACCATATACACAAACACAATAAAATGTGGGAAATTGGATGAACCAATTGGCCCAATCTGCCATTGCCAATCTGGCTTCTGGTGAAAAGCATATGTGTGACTCATGATCAAGGTCTCGTACTGTATGCATGAGGAAGAGATCATTTACTTGCTTGAAGTGTCATTCTGATTGTGAAAATTCTAACTGTGGGAAATGCTCATGAACCTTCTACACGCCCAAAGTTCCAATAGTATTCAACCCTTTAAACTGGCCTTGAAAGGCTATCAGATATACAAGGTACATAAAAGGCCTCACCGAGTACATGAAGGGAAAAAATAATGTTGTAGCCAATGACGCATACTCACAAAATATGCTAAGGACGCATTCTCAAATGACATAATAAAAGGAAAGGTACAAGATGAAAGATACCGAGTTATTGATGATTTCATTGTTTACAAGAATAGGATATACATCACTCCAAGGTTAAAGTTAAAGAAAGAAATTTTGAAGGCATACCATGACAACCCATCATCCGGACATCACAGATACTACAAGACTTACAAACAAATCAAGGAAATATTCTCATGGAAAGGCCTCAAAGGAGATCTACTAAAACATACTAAGGAATGCATGGTGTGCTAGAGAAATAAAGAGGCATACATATCCAGTAGGATTTCTCCAACCCTTGCCTATACCCAATCAAAAGTGGGAAAGCATTTCTATGGAATTCATAATAGGATTATTGGCAAAGACTACATCTATGTGGTGGTAGACCGCCTGACCAAATATGCACACTTCATAGCCATATCGACGGATTTTAGAGCCCCACAAGTGGCATAAGTTAAAAAAAAAAAATATCAGATTACACCGTCTTCCCTGAAACATTGTAAACAATCGAGATGATCATTTCTTAGCCTATTTTGGTAGGAACTATTCAAATTAGTGGGAATAGAATTAACCCCAGCACTAGTTATCATCTGCAAACAAATGGGCAAATAGAGATTGAAAATAAATGGGTAGAGGGGTATTTAAGGAACTACATTACCGAGCAATAAAATGCATGGATTAAATGGCTACATTTGGGAGAGTATTGCTACAACACCACCCAGCATATATCTATAGGGATGAGCCCTTTCCAAGCACTATATGGATATTCAACAACATCTTTTGGAGACTTGATCCGTTTAGAGAGTTGTGTGCTAGGAGCTAAAGATTTTATACAACAAAATGTGGATATCATGAATATACTTAAGGACAACCTATATCAAGCACAAAACCAACAAAAAGTGTACGTGGATAGAAAGAGGACCAAATGGACATTTGAGATTGGGGACTTGGTCTTCTTAAAGTTGCAACCATATAAACATTCATCAACCAAGATAAGTGGGGCCAAGAAACTTAAGCCTAGATTTTATGGGCCATACAAAATTTTGAGGAAAATAGGAGAAGTTGCTTATGAGTTGGAGTTGCCCGCAAATAGCAGAATTCACAATGTATTCCACGTATCTCACCTCAAGAAGGTATTAGGGCAGCACATTTCCCCATGTCTGAAATTGCCACCATTGGATGATGAGGGAAAGTTGATTTTGGAGCCAGAGATGATTCTTAATGTGCGGGAAAAGAGACTAAGGAATAAAATTTTTAAGAGTGCCTAGTTAAATCTTTGATCATCCTAACCTAAAATTGCTTGAGGACAAGCAACCTGGGTAGGGGAGGACTGTCATGCCGAACAAACTAAAAACAAATTAATTAATTTTCTTCTATCCGTTCCAAATAGCAATAACAAAATAATAATAATAATAATGCTATCTTACAGTGAGCAGGTGAGGGAACAAAATGAATCTTTGATCCGTATTTTATTCCCTTAGGCAGCAATTAATTAAGGACAGTTATCAGCGAATGGTTGTGTCTTCAACCCATTAACAGCAGTGATTCTTCAATGGGGTGTAACTTTTAGGAGACGCCACCCTTAGAGGAAGTTGGATTGGGAAGAGACATAACCTTTCAGGCAATATGGAAGTCTATAAATGGGTTCATCCAGTAATGAGGAAGGGATGAAGAGGATCAGATTTAATATAAAAATTGCAGGCATACAAAAATATAATACAGTAAATATAATCTGTTATGAATTATAGAGATAATGTGCAGTAGTTATTATATGAATAAGTTTTGATAATGAATCTAACAAATATTATATTCTTTCACATGCATAAGTCATAGTTACTGCTGTAATAGATTAATACTTAGATTATATTCCTTTAAAATGAATAGGTTTTATATATATCCTATAATCAATCAAATGTAAGGTTGAAGGAAGCAAGTTAGGGAGATGCAGTTTACGGGCTCTCCCGTGCTATGTAAGCCACCCCAAGGGTGGAATTGTCTTAGTTTGAACGTTCCTGCTGCTTGGGGCCAAGGGGCGAGTTGTCTTAGTTTGGATGCTGCACGCTCTTGGGCTTAGATAGGTTGAGTAGTTTACAAGCACCCTTTTCAAGGCTTTCCTATCGAGCCAAACTATGACTGGTTATGGGGTGGTTAGCTAGTACAAAAGATTAATCTCTCCATTTATTTGTTCATTATTTTTTTCTAAGTTTATCAATGATTAAGTGAATTTACTTTAGCATGTTATTTCCTAGAATGAAATGCTGTAATTGTTGAATTTTGTTATAAAACAGGTTAACTTCAATTTGGGGACATTACATCTCTCAATTTTCATCAATGTCATGGCTTTGGCTCATAGACTGCCCTATCTGCCCAACAGTCATCAATTGTCCTTATTGATTTGCACATCACTGCCTACGCCTAAACATTTGGTTTGATTGCCATGCCTTAGATTTCATTGTGATACCTGCCACCTTTCATGGGGTCCTTTGTGTCATACTTTGTATGGTGATTGCCTTCATGTCCACGGTGCGCTTAAAATTTTTTCATGCTCTTCTTGAACTTGACACTGTCCCATGGTCTTTGAATGGTCATATACTTATAAGACTGTCCCCATTTGCTGCTCTTAAGCCTTGCATTAGGCCTTTTGAAAATGGTTGACTGTCTTTCTATGACGCATATCCTTTTGGTCACCAAGATCAATTGTGATTGTCCTTTCATATTGCCTTTTGGATTGTGCTATTGACCGTCTTTGCATCTTATTTAGAAGGCTGTCCTCTACACTATGTTTGCAAGCTGATTATGCTTTTAGGGTCTGCCTTCATCCTTTTAGAAAGTGTTGTCCTATGACAGTCATATAACCATTGATCCTTGAATTTATCACTCAAAAACTTTGACCTCTAAAACCTTCCTGTAGACTACCACTGTCCATGAGTCTTCAAACTCACTGTCCATAAATGGTAACGCCTGTCCTTCTTGGTTTGTATCCTTGTTGAGCATAACCTTGTCTTTGTCTTTTTAAAACACCGGACTCTTTCATCAACCTGGTCATTCTCATTAAGACCCCCCCCTCTTTTCTTATCAGGTCTGTCCTTTGAAAGCTTCCATACTACAGTTGTCCATTAAATTAATGGCATGTTGATCCTTCTACAAACTGAGTAGGTGGTAAATATGATATAGATTCATTCAAAAGAATAGGAGGTGATGGATTAGCTTCCATTCCTTTAGAATGCAAACCTTTTTCTGAAATGATGATAGATCATTGTACATCATATCATTCATCAAAGGCATGTCAACCAACTGAATCAAAAGATTACTGGCATTGTTATACAAGCTGTGGCTAGCTGAAGATATAGTAGACTGTGGAGATAAAAGATTAGGATTTTCATATTTCCAATGGTTGCTAAATAAGGTTGAGAATGAATCTTCAATTGAATATGAGGGTGGACCCATTGGTCTGGATACTGAAATTTTTGATCTTGGCTATGGTGTATCATCCAAAAAAATGCAGTCCAATTTAAAAGTGGATCTGAGACTGAACTCAACAGTTTGGATGGTGAAAGATTTGTTTTTGGCATTGGCATATCAGATGGAAAACATGCTGATGCAGTCCATCCAAATGCCTCAAGTATCTCATTTGATTGTTGAAGTTTTCCGTTAAAAGATCCTTTCTTGTATGACTGTCCTCATGATCTTCTCGCAATCTACTTGTAATGTCTCCTTTTTGGGATAACCCTAAATCTGCCCTAATTTATCAATTTCAAGTGATCACCTTGGTTTTGGGGATGTTTATTGTGCGAGTAGGCCCCTCCAAAACAGAGTTAGATAATATTAATTAGAATGCATATAAGAAAAACAAAAAGAACATGGTTAGGGATACAACTACCTGCTTAAACCTGCAAATATGTTAGTAGACATTTATAACATCATTTTATGAATACATTGAGTCTTCTTTGGTTTTTCCTAATTCATTCTTCCTTGCATATGATGGTCTAATAAGCCCAAGAGCAGTACAACCTTCTTGGCCCATGTGGCCCTTGCCATCCATATGGGTGGTGTGCCTAGTGAGGCATCCTACTGCCATTCCCACGTATCAAAACCATTGTTGCTTAATCACATTGAGAGGTTGAGGGTGCAACTACAGTAGGGTGTCTTAGGTAGTCATTCCCTCCAAGCCCATGAGCAGTACACACCTCTTGACCCATGTGGCCCTTGCCATCCATATGGGTGGTGTGCTTAGAAGGTGACCCACATGCTGTTTCCCCTCCTCGTAGGCCCTTAACTCCTCTATCTTGACTAGTTATTTACAGTCAGACCATATAAATATTATCCATAGTGTAGACACACAGATTTACATATCAAATCAATGAACAAACCCATCACTTATATTGAACAAGATGGACAACTCAGATTTATACAAATGTACATGTTATCATGATCAATAAGTATTGAATCTTCTGCAGACCTATGATGCATACCAAGCTTAAATACATAACTTGCTCATCTTACAGTTTTATATTGTGTTCACAAAATAACACACAAAGCATACCTCTGCCTGCTGCTGTCGTAGTCTCAGTCAAAGTCGTGATTTTCCTTAGTGCTGTCTGAATGCGAACGTGTGATCGTCTTTCCTTTATTGGCTGGTGTTTCTTCTTCTGATGATCTCCCTCTAGCGCTATTCGATTGCCGAATGATGCGATTAATTCTTTTATATTTTCTGATGTTCGATGGTCCTTTACTCCTGTGGACATGCTACGGCTTTCAAAACTCACGACAGGCTTGTAATGGGCTCCGCTGACTGTTCAACCCCAGATATAAACGAGAATGACAGGTCTGCCAATATCTCCACTCAGAATGAAGCGGCTCACAATACTGAGGCCTCGATCCGCCAAGTGATGAACCCCGACTCTACGTGTGCTGCGCCTAACTCCAGGAAAGAGGGGCGAATATGTAGCAATCGTGGTGAGTGATTTCCAATAGATGATGCGTCCGAGTTGTAAACTCACGTCCACCAATTCACGCTCACTTTCCGTCTATCGAGTTTGTTTTTGAAAATATTTTTAGAAAGGTATATATCTGTAAAATTCTCCGATGATCCTTCATGAATCATGATCCCCCTTTAATATCCTCAATATGGCTAAGAGACGGGATCCTTTAGGGGTGTGTCTCTTAGTTTAAAGTTGATCGCTATTGTCTTAACTAAATTATGTTTGCATTCGATCCTTTAGTAAATGAATTAGACAGCTATGTATAGAAAAATATAGAGTAAGCTAAAAACAAAGGCCCACGTCAATCTCCAGAATTAACCGACGACCCCAAATGCTTTCTTACAATGCGTTGAGATCAAATTTCAAGGTGTAATTCAACACATAAAATGTAGTCTGAATTGTATAAGTATCTTGTTGTAAGCCGCAACAGTAGCTTCCATACTATTTCCGGTGCAAAGAGACGCGCAAAGAACTGTGATATCTTGAGCGTACAGATGTGTGTCACTTGATAGTATCGAAAGAAGTTTCCCTTTTCGGCTTGAACTCGCTATACTTATGGAGTGCTGTCGTGCAGCTTTAAAGTTGGGTTTGAATAGCTATAGAACCTTGTAATCTAGCGGTAATGCCTCTTATAATATATTTTATATTAAAATATCGTGAGTCTCTGTTCATCCTTTATATTGATAATCATTGCTCATTATTTATAATTTTGCATTTGATAGTTATAATATATTATTCTATATCTATAAATTGATTTTATCGGTTTATCTATCTTAATTATATATATATTTTTAGTATTTATTATATTCTAGTGATTATAATATTTAATTTGTCTTATATTTTAATGTTTATAATATTATTTTTGATAATTTAATTATAATATTATTCTGTGATAATTATAATTAAATTGCTAATGTTCATAATTTTAATATGTATTTTATTTTTATCTTATTTACTTATTCCAATGCTTATTATGATTCTGGGGACATGACACTACTTCTTTGCATGATACACTGCCTTATTCACTTCTTATGCTTCCCTTTCAATAGACTTTTGACTGTTCAACCTTTTCTACACTCTTCCCATTGTCCCTTAATGCAACCTTGACTGTCTCTTCAATCTATTGGTTCTTTGTTGAGGCTACCTCTTGGTGACTGTCCTTCTGTCTTGGAAGCTTGGAATTTTGTCTTTATCTTGACTATGCTCTAACATGTGGACGTACCTTTGAGATCTGCCCTTTCTCAACCTTCATGACAGTCATATGATGTCCTCTCTCACATTTACACCTTACCGTCCCTTTGACTGTCATTAATAATCTGAAAACTCCCCTTTTCTCTGGCTCTGTCCCTGGCTCCTTTAGTGTACTTGTCATGCTTATGATCTTGTACAGTCATAACTCTGCCCCTTCTAGACTCAAGGTCACTATCAACAAGGTTGTATTCATGAATCACTGCCTTCTCATGTGGTGTTAGTCTTGTTTGTTGGCCCTTGCCATCCTTGTATGAAACTTATCTAACTCCATATGCATAGTCTTCAAATCACCATGAATCTATATTTCTCCTTGGAAAAGAAATAGTGCAAAATACCTTGACTGGATGCAAGTTGTTATAGTTTCCATTGGCTGTAAAAAGTCTGCATAAACTTTTGTTGTTTGGGAAGCATAGGAGGATCATGAATCTATGGTTTGATTATGAGGCTCACTGTGATGCATTTGGCATAGGATTGTGTTCTTCAAATCTACCCCAATATCTTGACCTTGGACTGCTCTCCTTGACCTAGAAGGACTGTCCCATCTTTGACTAACTGCCCTTTTAAATCTGCTGTCCTTTCATCAAAAATTATAGGTCTTGGACTGCCTTTTTGCATCACCCTTCATTTCTCATGGTTTGGTAAGGTCATCAGGGCTAATTTACCTATTCAAGGCAAAAGATACTGCACTTTTCATGACTGTGTATGTGCCTTGGGACTGTGAATGCACCTTTGATGACTGAAGTCTTTCACTGTCTTTTGGCTCTTTTGGTTCACTGCCATGCTTTTTCACTTGGACTGTTATCTTCATGGTTCCTATCACAAGTCTGAAACTATACCTCTTTAGTTGCTCAAGGCTCCAATGTACATTCTTGGATAAGAATGCCCCCACCTTCATAAACTCTGCCCTCTTTGCTCTATCTTGACAAAACTGCCCCCTGATGGTAAACTCATAACTAGAGTTTCATTGTCATTCCTCATTTATTCTTTATACATAAGACTGTCTTTGTCTTTTTGAAACACTGGGCTGCTTTCTTCCTGATGCCTCTGTGCTTTGGAGTATTCTGACATTTGTATTGGCTAAAGGGTTACATAGTTTTCGCATTTGTAAGATGATTTTCACGAGGTAAATACTTTGTTTTCATGGTAACATTCAAACAACGAGGGTTTCATGAAAGCCTCTGTTCAACTCATGCCTTCTCCTCTTAAAAAAGCTCTTTGACTTGCTTACACACATATTTTTTATATATGAAACTCCCTAAAATGAAAACTACAGGCATCTTGTTTGATAGAGAAAAAGGAAAGAAAGGTTACAAATAAGAGGCCTGCCTTCATTTTCTCCATTCATTACTTCCACTCTTTCTCTTCAATCTTGCATGCTTCTTTCTTACTGCCCTTCTTCTATCTCTTGCACACATCTCCATTACTCATGGATTGAAGATAATGAACAGATAAACCCATTGCATGCATCTCCATTGCCCATGGACTTCAATTTTGCTTCCAGCTGAGGCAAAAACCCTAAAACTTTTCCATAACGTGGAGTTTTTTCTTCTGCTTTTGCTTCTTCTTTTTTATTCTAAACTTGGCACCCAACTTGGAGTTTTCACTTTCATTTTTACATGCTTCTCCCTGCTTTTGGCGTGTAAACTTCCCGTTTTCTTGCTTTTGGCATGGGAACTTATAAAACTTTGGGAAATAAAGCTATTTCTTTTAATAAAAGATCAACGCCTCCTTTTTTATTAAAATACTTTAAAACTAAAAGATTATTTAAATGTATTATTTAAATAATGCCAAGTTTATTAAAAATGGACTACAGTAACTATTGCTAGAAAGTTGCCTAGTGAATTGCCAATGGCTTGAAAGAAAGAATCGAACCAAAATTGAAGGAGAAGATTTGGGAGGTGAACCGGATAGGCATAACCTTGAATCATTCAGTAAAGTGATTGAAAGCATTATGCCACAGTTTGTGTATGAGCAAGTACCAACCTTAGATCCAAAGCTTACCACAAAAGATAACATCTCAATCCTTCACACAATTGAAAACTACAATTAAAAATTCACAAGCACTAGGATAAATTTCAAGATAACCTTCCATCAAATGCTGCCATGTTTCAGAAATCCACTTGTGCAAATTTGGGAGCCTAGGCCAGAATTGATTCAGTTGGCTGATTAATCCATTAGTGGTGAAAAACCTTTCTCCTGTAATTAATTTGTTTTAAACATCCACTACAAACTCTAGGACAGAGGTCTTTTTGGCCCATCTGAGAGGCTTGATCTTCTGGTACTCTTTTGTGCTACTCCATGAAACCGGATAAACAATCTATGTTGAGGCCGGATCTGCTCTAGCATTATTAATTAATTCAAAATTTGAAATATTGTTGTCAGATTTGGATTTGGGATGCGAATCCTAAAATGGAAAAATCACACATCTTTATTCCTCTTAGGGGCAGCGTTAACTATGGCATCCTTGTAAGGAGGCCCTAGATTTAGTAATGGGTATGAAGTTTCCTTGCCTTTGTTCAAATCTTGCTGCAACCCTGTAACACCAGTATTGGCCACATGAGATTTGCCCACATCCTTCACAAAACAATAGGGAATTTTGATCTGATCTGAAGCATTCAGGTCATCAACAAGTGGATTTCCATCGTCCAAGCATGAATATCTGTTCACGGATGCCCTAGTTTTGGGAGGTTTCAAAGATATTGGAAGTGCCATTAATCACAATTTTATTTTGTGATTTCAACAAGCATAGGTTTTGGGAAATTACAGATCACTAAATTCTTCAATTGCCAATTTTTTTTGAATCAGTTACTGATTTTGTATATTAATTTTCTAAACTGACTTTATTCAAACACAATTTGCAATTTATTTTTGATAAGTAAATTGTATTTCTCATCCACTTTGAATGCATTATTGAGTTTAAAACATTTTTAGGATTAGAAGTCATGCCTTAGGGGTTTGACTAAGATTTCCACCTAGCCTTGTTCCATTGTGGCCCGCATCAATATAATCAGTTTTACATGGGAAGCATGTTCAGCCTGGCTTTGCATATCACACTTTCATTTTTTCTCCTCTATTTATAGCCCAAAATAATAAAAGTGGAATGATTAGTAACTATACCATATTAGCGCTCTACAAAATCCTTCATTTATTTAGCTTTAAAGATGGACCAGCATCTTTTAGTCTAATGGAACAAAACAAATCATCTATTTTCAATCTAACATGTTTTTTTATAATTTTATTGCAATTAATAGAAGAGAACTTTGTATTCTTCTACTAGGTTTTTCCGCGGAATTTGATGCAGTAGGAATGCATATTCTATAGTAGAAATGAATTCCTTGTGATTTTTACAGGAATATAAAGGAGAACTAATTTACTTTTAGATAAGTTCTTTGAGGTTCTGCATGGTTTGGGGTTGCATTTACATTGCTATTGTTGAAGTGTAAAACAAAGTTATGATGGCTTTTGATCTGCAACTTGATTGATGCAAATCTTTTATATTTATGAATACAATATATCCTCCTTTAAAATAGTTATCTTAATCTACACAGGTCAACTTTTTTAGCTAAATTTTAAAAATTGGAACTTTAGTTGCATGGAGATTCTGATAGTATTGTGGATGTTGGAGGCTTTCTTCAAAATCATGAGATGCCAATTCTAAGCTTGTTCTTAGCTTGTGCATATCAATCTGCTTGTCAAGTTATGACCTCTTGCACTAGACTGAGCCAACTCTTCACTGTTTTGTTTCACTACAGTGGGATAAGATGGATGCTGTTAATAAAATTAATTGGGACTTTTCGAACTTGGAGGTGAGTGTTCAAGTCTTGGATTAGCTTTAGTTTCCATCTTAGATCTCCTTTCTCAAACATATTTCTAGTATGTAATTAATTTTTTTTCATGTATCCAGTTTAGCTGCATTTTTCCAAATATCAAAAGAATAAGTTTCTACAGTCACATCAAATTATCCTTTCCATTAGATGTTTTATGCCCATTATGATTTTCATTTTCAATTACTTTTACTTGAATCCCAGGATTCTTTTGAAGAAGGCGGTGCTCTTTATGGGAAGAATGTTTATCTTTTTGGTTGTACAGAGCGTAAGGCATTTACCCAATCATTATTATTTTTTCTCTCCAGTTTTTAATACGTGCAAGACCGTACAACTTTGAGGTTATGCATAGTTTGACCAGTTTTTGTATTTATTTCTCCATCTTTGTGCAGCTAAATATATTCATAGTCCAGCCGAAATGATTCTTGCAGTTGCGGCGGTAGATATCTTTGGATCTTTACTCCTTTTTCTTTTAGTCTTCTCTCTCTGCCAGTTTTCTCTTTGAAGCACTTTAAGATGAAGGATCTTTGCTTTGAAAATTGTAAACTGATCTGAAGGATTTTCAGTTTTCCCATGAAGAAGTTTGTTTTCTTACATTATTCTTTAATTTAGCAATCCACCATATCTGATAGATGTCTTTACTTTATTTTTAAGCTTTGATTCTTGAAGTACTGCTTGGTTCTTTAATGCATGACCTTTGTGTAATATCACTTACACCTTGGAGCCCTGAACATTCATGCTGCTGTACAGATTGTTTCACCATTTCCTCCATCTGATAAGATTGCGATTACATCCATTCAAATGGGGGTTGAAAAAATAGTACCCATGAAGGAAATGAAGATGGATTGGGTTCCTTACATACCATATAATAAGAGGTATGCCTAGCTATCAATTCCCAACCAATTTCGTATGATTATTACTGCTTAAGTAAAGCTTGAGTTTTGACTTTGTTAAGTTCATACAATTGGACTGTATGTTTTGCATCTCTAGGCATCTTCGATCGGAGCAGTTACAAATTCAAATTCATACATTGAAGTGTACACAGAGGAGGTGAGTGTATTTTACAGGCATACCTTCATTTGTTGTTGATCTTTGATATAAACTGCATAATAAGAGATGGTTTGCATAATGACCTTAAGTATTTTGTAATAGAGAATCAGCATCAGCTGGAGTTTTGTTTGAGTCGTATGATTTTTATGTCATTATCATGCTGGATTAATATTCTATTGTTTTCAACACATCCAAAATCTTTCTAGATTGTGCCTCTAGCTATCTAGTCCTTTTCTAAATATGTTTCTTTCTTAGATGCTTGGTTTATGAACCTTGTACTTTATTCTGATTATTGAGATGTTTGTATTATCCTTTTTGTAATTCATTAACTGATATCAAACAATTTCTTACTGTTCTTCCTGGTGTCTTTTTTGTGTTATATGTAGAGCTGCATTGAAACAGTTGCATGAAGAGCAAATCATGCAGTATAAATATTGTGTACCTTGTGAGCACTTTATCTCTCTATGACTTAAGTATGCTCTTTTTATGCTCATTTGCAGTATAGCTTCTACATGATTTTGAATCACATTAACACACTTTTGGTGATTTTCATTTCTTATTAAACATATTCACGGATGTTTAAAATAGTAACATTGGTTCCTTGAACACAATTCATACCTTCAGCTAATACATTTGTGTAAATTATTATTGTTATTTAATTTTTCTTTTTCAAGGCCAAAAAATTGTATAATGTTATAAGTTTCAGGTCATATTATGTCCAGTGTCTATGTGTAGATGCTTCTATAATAAAACATAAAGCATTCTGTGATTCTTGCCTTGGGACTTGCACCTATGTTCCTAAAAACCATCTGTTCAGTTTACACCAGTTCGGACTGTGATTTGCAGCATATGTGAAACATGTTTATGTAAAATGAAAATACTATCATACTAGAGTCTTGGAATCTTGTGCATTTTATTTATTGGTTTATGTTGTATGGAATTAGCCCAGCAATGAATCTTGCTTGTGTAAATCAGATTTCTATAATCCATTAAAAGAGGACGAGATGGAGACAAATACAGTTGTACACTTTGTGTATCCCTCAGAGCCTCCAGTATGATATGTTTTTTTAATTGTTATTATTTTAATACATTTGTCTTTGAGATATGTCAAACCCCTGAAGATGGTAAAGGCATATTGACTTTGAGCTTGGTTTTCACCTTTGTGCAGGTTGTATGTCGGTTCAATTGGCATCGTCACAATTTTGAGGTGATTATATCTCATTTGAATCTTGCATTGCTTTATACTTATTGTATTAGAAGTTTATTTGGAAGGTCGTTGTATTTAATTTTTACATGCTGAAGTTAAACAATGTGCATACATAAGTGGTTGAATCTTAGGGCATAGTCTGAATACTGTTGTGTTACCTATTTTAAATATTAAGGAAAAGTTACGTGAATTCTATGTGAAGATTCATACAGTCGCTACTTTTGTCTCTATCTGTGTGTATTCTGTTCAATATAGTTTTGTTTAAAATTCTATTTTCATATTCTGTCTTTAATGTCACTAGAAATTTACAACCAATCTATTCGAAGATGAAGTGTTAACAGACGATAATGTCGAAGATTTCAAGGTTAGTGTTGAGACTAAATGAAGTATCCCATTTGCATTTTATTAATTATCTTTTATACTGGTATGTTTAGTGCTACGGTTTTACTTTTGATCATTCCCTTATCGTTTACAGTGGTATGTTCAGGGTTGTGGCTTTGCATTTTTCTATTCCTTTATCTTATGGAATGTCAATGGGCTTGATGTAGAATTTCCTCAAGCAGAGGGTGACGGAAGAGCAAAAGAAGCGACATGAAGTATGTGACCATGACGTGCTGATCTTTGTTTTAGTGTTATTTTTTGCATTAAGTGTTCTTTTAATAGAAAAAATAACCTGATTCTTGGCCAAGTTCTCTCATGTATTATTTTCAAGCTAACAGCTTAAGTTTTGTTGTTTCGGATTTGATGTTCAGTTAAAGCATTTCATCTTTTATCATAAATGTTTAGTTGTTTATGATGATCGAATCTTTGCTTCTCTTAACAACATTCGAATGATTTGATTGCTAAATTTTCTGACTGTTACATCTAGTGTTTTTAAAAACTTTTAAGCTCTCCAAGTAGTAAATTGCAGTAAGCAGATGCGTCATCAGCCTTTGCCTGTTTCTAATACATGCTTCAAAGTCTGTAAGTTCATATTAACTCGTTCTTTTCTATTTTCAGGCTAGAGAGGCTCGGAAAAAGGCAAACGAGGAAATGAGCCCAGAGACCAAGGCTGCTTTTGAAAGCATGCGGTTTTACAAATTTTATCCTGCTCAAGCTCTAAAGAAGGTAATCCATTGCATGATGATCACTGTAACGGTTGTTTAGGTTGACTGTATTGACATTGTGGTATTTTTTTTTAACAGTTTTGTATTGTTCATGCAGGATTATGCTAAAATTAATAGATTCTACGGAAACGCCCATGAGGTTTTGTAACAAAGAACTCAAACACGTCCTATGGGTTTTGTAACTGTGGAATCTTAAATAGTATTCTACATATCTAATGTTTTTTGTTAGCTCCAAAGGAGCATATGAGATACACGAAACAGAACCATGGTGATTATTGTAAGCCGTACACCATGCGGGTACTTAGGAACAATAAAACATTTGCTTCCTTTCTTTTGACATAGCAATATATTGTAACATAGAATATTCCCATAGAGAGAGCTCAGGAGAAATACAGAAATTGCCTCCCTTGCTTTTTGTTATAGAGAAGACATGGGCAGGCACATACATTTTTGGGAAATGGATAGGCGCATATATTTTGGTTTTTCCACTTGTGGACAATTTTCTTTTTGAAGTAACGATTATATGTCATGAACATAGAATAATCCTACATAACAGCCATTTAATCTACTTTGATGTTTCTTGGCATGATTTTTAGTGTTGAACATGGGCTTGTAATTGTGATGCATATACAGAAGTATGGCTGGTTGGAGAGCTTTTCACCGAAGAAAAATGCTAAAGATTGGTAGAAGATGTGCCTATTAAAATACAATTTTGAGCTACATAGGTAACATCAAATGATTGAGACTTTTTACCATATTTGTATTACACCATTTTTGATATTCTTGTTCTTACACTAGAGAAAAGGATTCTTAAGTTATTGCATTAGATATATGAATGGAAAACACCTCTTGAATGATGACCATCATTTCATATAAAGAATCAAAATATGCAGGCTAACTTTATAAAATGGGAAAAATTGTTTTACAAGGATGGAGCGTAATTTCTCAAAAGAAAAATAGATATTTATGCTTATTTTTGCTATTTTGAATTGAAAATTTAACTAGGGAGTGATTCCATTAGGCACTCTATGTTGAAGGTTCTTTTATACTTATTTGCAATTATGACATGAAAAAATAAGCATGCATGATAGAACTCATTTTCCAACTAGGGGTTTTATTTGTCATATATCCTTTGTTTGATCTCTTTGTCATGAATAATATGTTTTATAACCTCAACATCCAAGGAAGAGTTGGGGTCCAAACTTTTATAACTACCATTATAGGAAAGATGGTAAATCATTTTTCTTATTAAGCAATTTAAAGGTGGTCCACTCTTCTTTGGGAATGTTGGACCTTGGTGGTTTGGCATGCCTTGAGGGCCACAACATAGTCCCCTAGACATGATGTTTTATTTAATATCAAATTCAAAAGACTTTGACAATGATTTCAATCTCAACCATAAAATTCTTTTGAGGGATGAAATTGAGATGATAGTAAAACCATAACCCAACTTCAACATAATAAAAGTGGATTTGCTAAAAGGAACATAAAAAAGTTTGATAACCAATTTGTTCTTTCAATCTTCAATTTTTACATGTGAAGGTGGAGATTGTTTGTATTCACTTTAAGGGGGATGAAATTGGGAATTATAGTGAAACCAAAACCCAACATTAACATGTTAAAAGTGGATTTACTTATAGGAACATAAAAAAGTTGATAACTAATTTGTTCTTTCAATCTTCAATTTTACATGTGAAAGTGGATCTTGTTTGTATTCACCTTAAGGGGATGAAATTGGGAATGATACTGAAATCAAAACCCAACTTTAACATGTTAAAAGTGGATTTACTTATAAGAACACAAAAAAGGTTGATAGCCAATTTTTTCTTTCATTCTTCAATTTTTACATGTGAAAGTGGAGCAAGGGGTGTAACCTTGGAATTCTCTTTATGAGGTAAAGATTGAAGTGCTATGGTTAGAAGGCAACATTCCACTAAAGTATCATTTCAAATATTAATAAATAAATATAAGAGGCTCAGTTATGGCAAAAATCGCATATTTGTTAATATCAATACTTTTAAATTGGATATTTATTTTTAAAATTAAATAATTTAAATTTATTGTCTAAAAGTATTTTATAATTCTTTTTACTAGAAGGTAAATAGATTAACATCCATTTTAATTAAACATTAACAATTGTATTGTGATATGTTTGTCCTCCGAATTGTCTTATTAAATATTAGTTATGGATTCTACTATTTAAAACACTAAAATTTAATAACAAAATATGTGATTGTGAAGAATAAGCTTAACTTAGCATAATAGATTGTGTAACTAGCGGAGCGTTTGATTTTGTATTCAATACTTTAGTATATACTATATTTTATTTATAATTATTTAATAAGATGTATTTATTTTGTTTAGAAGGTTGTTTTAACATTTTATTTAAATGTCACATTTTAATTGTTAGTTAATAGTAATATTATATTATATTTTAAAAAATGATAAATAATTATTTTATTTGTATTGATAAAAAAATATATTTAATCATTAAATTGAATGATGTTAAGATTAACTCATTTTAATGGATATTGTTATTCACAATAAAATATATGCAATGAAATTTGATATTAATATTAGATGGACATGTTATAAGGAAGTATTATTTAATTGAAAATTTGTTATAATTAATTTAGGTCAATCTTTCTCTTGTTTTGATTAATCTTTTTATGCAATATTAAAGAAAATAAATTCTTGTTTTTTAAAATTGAGATGGCGAAAATGGTGTGTGAATGATACAAATATTAATGAGTAGCATAGACTTGATAAACTAGAAGAGTTCCATTCTCATCTCAATAGAATAATGGATAACACTTAGTTCTCTAAGAAGTAATAACATGATAATAACATTTCATTCCTTGATATTATTTTTTAAATAAAAGATGATGGTTCCTTGTTATGTCAAGTTTATGGAAAGGTTATTCATATTGGTGTTTTATTGCATGATTTTTCCTATCACTACCACCCTATAAAGTTGGAGTATTAAAACCTCTTGCCATGAGATCCTTTCAAGTGTGTGATGTGAAGATAGAGAAAATTAGTGAATTTAATCAAATAATTGAAAATTATTTAATTAAAAATGAGGAATTAGGCGATAATGAGGAAAATGATGTTGATTAAGAAAATTCAAATGTGTGATGTGATTAGACAATTTTAGGTGTATGCATTTTCCCCTCTTTAAGACAATGTACTTGTTACATTGTTTCAAGAAATGTTGATTTAAAATATTTTTGATGCCCCAACGAAGGAAGGATGGTAGGTTGCCCCTAAAGCATTTGGTCGAAAAAAATAATTTTTAGTTTGAGATCGTGACATGATGACAAGGCTAGTTCAATGAAGAAGAGGAGGAAAAATCAAGTCCCAGGAGGCCTAGAAAATGATCAAGAGAAAAGGTGAAGGATGAAGAATAGGCTGGGCAGGGATGAAGAGATGAAACCTAGAGTTTTTGGGACCATATATGTGTATTTGGAGATATTTCCAACTCATTTGCATCTATTGAGTTTAGGATTCTTAGAGCTCCAAGCCTTCTACCCTTCCAGAGTCCTTAACATTATGGCCCATATAGTTCATTGCCCCACACTAAACAAATGTTGTGCATCAATTCCAGTAGCCCATTGGAATAGAACCCTTGGTACATGTCTAACCATTTTTGCTTTGCACGTAGTTCTAGGTGTCAAAATTAATAGCCAAAGTTAGGGAAAAAATGTGTCACTCTATGTGCGATGCTTATGAAACCCGAAATGACGGGTCTAAACACTAGCATGATGCTTTTTTCAAAAGCAATACGCTTTTGCAAAAGCATTGGGTTGAAAAAATTGGATCGCTTATGATTGTGGTCAAGCAACACGTTTGAGAAAACAATCGCTTCTAAAATGGTAAAGTGATGCATTTGAAAAAAGTGATCACTTGTGAATGTGATAAAGCAAAACATTTGGGAAAAGACACACTTTTGCTAGGGCTTATTAGACAATTTTTTTTGCAAATTTTGATAAAATTGACGTTGTGAGTGCTATGCTTGCAAGTTGTATTAGACCCTATCCTATCACGAGAGCGACGTCTTACTATATTGGAATAGATGGGACACTTCAAAAAGATTGAGGTGGAGTTTCTTGGAGCTATGGGGTTGTACTATATTATGGACATGCATGAGATCAGAGCACACAGAGCATTTATGACTGCTCTAGTTGAGAGGTGGCACTTAGAGATTTATTCATTCATGTTGTCAACTAGAGATGCCACTATCACACTTGAGCATGTAAGACACATATTTTAGGTCCCTATTCATGGAGATAGGGTGCTATAGTGTAGAGAATTGTATACCTTTACAATTTGACACTTTGTTTGTATCCCCTTAATTAAGCTTCTAATTACCTAAAGTATGCATTGTAAAGCCTTATTATTCCCATTTTCAGAATGAGAAACCTATATTAAACAATTACTAGCATTAATTAAAACACCTTGGAAATTGAGTGTCCTAGACTTAGGTCCTAAGACCCATTCGCCCAAGGGCGATGTGTTTTTGGTGGTATTTTAATGATTCTAATTCAAGTTTGAAGTGTCGAATTTTGGAATCTAATTTTTTAGGAAAGTAGATAAACACCTATAAATAAATAGCCTTTTTATCAATTCAATTCTAAGCAACATTATCTAGCATTAAGGAAACTTTCACGAGAGAAAATACTATTGTCAAGAGAATTGGAGAGAAACATTACCAGTCATCTACAACAATAATCAAGATCATAACATTATGTCAAACTTTATGTGTGTTCATATCATGTTTTGGAGCTAACATTGTAACGTAGGTTTCAAGCATTCAAGAAAGAATTCAAGCATCAAATCAATCAGTCAATCAAGCCAATTCATGCAATATCCAAGCCTTAGAGTGATAAAGTTGACTTTAGTCCTCTAAAGGCAACCGTTAAGGGTTTGGTGAGTTGCAACAAGAAAGTGTTCATTCATCAATTCCTTCATTTTATCATTATTTTACTATCAAGGTTTAATTACCAAACTAGGGTTTGACCAAGGCAAACCCCCATTCACACGAAAATAAACATTTTTGCTTCTCTATTTGTATGCGGAGATTTACAGGTGGAGAAGGATTCAAAAGATCTTGAAGGAGCTATTTTGCAAAGTTGCATTTGTTGTCAAGACATGAAAACTCAAATTTAGAATTTATTTCTGACTTCTCGACAGTAAGGTTGCATCAATCTGAAGCTCATATCTTGCACCAGAGGATATCAAAAGTTGGGAAAAACCCATGTACAAAGACCCATTCACCCTTGGGTGAATGAGTCCTTGTAGGAGTCTCAAAACCCACTTTTCTGAGTTATTTTTCCATTCTCTGCACTTCACAAATCTATCTACAAAACTATCATTTCTATTTATGTTATCATATAACTTCACATTTCAAGTGTTAGGTCATACAATTCATTTAGTTAATGCACTTTAAATAATTCCAAAACTTTACAATTTAGTCATTTCTATCATAAGAAAGCAGAGATCCCAATTTCCAAAATAAGGTTGACTCACCTCAATGTTGAAAGGTAATCCTATCCTTTTGTGATCTTCTCTCTTTCTAATGAAACTAGGAAAGTGTGTGTGAACCTAGGTGGACACCCCTGCATCATCATTTTCCAACCTTTTCATCCTGTTTCACCTCTTTTCAATGTTTCATTTTGTGAAGCCGACATTGTACACCATATTTTTTGATTTGGAGATCCTTAAAACCCTATATCTAGGTCTTGAATGATCTTATTTTCATCTCATGTAGGGTTTCAAAATTGTATTTTGAATCATAAATTTACAAAAATTCAAAAATATTGCATACATCTTGCATAAATTTTTCATATTAATTGCATTAAAAATTGTTTCAATCATTTACATCAAAAAATTTAATTAAAATTACATTCAAAAATTTGTCATTTTGTTCACTTTTTATCATCAAATTGCATTCAGATTAATCAAAAAATTCTAGAAAACTTGTCACAGTGGAAACAATCTGCAACCTGAAATAGTGAACATAAACAATAGCTCATATATTGCATTTTTCATTTTCTTGAACCCTAAGCAAGGACCCATTCACCATTGGGTGACCCTGACCTGACAAAATTTTGCATGCATTTCTTTATGTGTTTACCTTTTATTTCTTCTAGTAAATCTGCACTTTAAAATTCTAAAAAATAGTTATTATATGTGCAAGAAAAGTGTCATTTTGTTTGATTTGTTCAAAATTGGGAAAAAATGTTGTGCTGGATTTCAGATCTATAAGACAATTGTTACAACATTTTCTCATTGCAAAATCTCTAGTTATCATAGTTCATGTTCTATTTCCAAATCTTGTTGATCACTTTAAGAATTTTTTGTTACAAGCATACAAATATGAACTTATTTCTCCTCTTTTCTTATTTTTCATTGACCCCTCTCCCACTATCTCTCCTATGTGTGAGGTTAGTTTAGTGAAAGAGAATACAATCTTGGATAATCATGAAATTCCTAGTTTTTCTTCCCCTAACACCTCTCCTACTTGTGACGAAGGTGTATTGGTGTTAGAAGATCCAACCATCAAGCATCATGTGAATCTTGTTTGCTTCTCTCCTAAAACCTAGATCCTATTGAGGAAGATATTAGGGTGCAAGAGGATGATATCATTAATACATGTATTTCAAACAATGGTAATGTGGCTTCCTTAGATGAAGATGATAAGGTGATATTTGACCCCCCCTCGTTAGAAGAACATCAACATGAAGTTCAATCCGCTGACTTTATGAACACACAATTGACCATTAGATGTCCCTTGATTATTAGACCTAAGATTCCTTTAATTATTGGACCTTACAAGTCATCTCCTAAGCCACTTCTTATCATAAGATCACCACAACACCAAACAAAACCTCTTGGCCATATCCTAAATTTTGCAAGATAACTCACTAGTAGCATGTTTCACAACAACCAAGTTATCATACCGTATCTCACACATATAACACTAGAAACAATCAGCAACCAAGACAAACTCTGGCATCCATCCCATTTCCTAAATGATACCTCCCACTGGAACCTAATATCCAACAGTGTAGTGGTAAAGAATATGATCTTTTGGAGAAACTTCATAACACTCTTGCTAAGATCTCCCTTTGGGATTTGATTTAATCATCACCCTTTTACCATGGCATGCTCCTAGTGTGCAACCAAATGACACGGCAACTTTTATTGAGAATATGAATTCACCTAATTTGGATATTTTATTTCATTAAAGTGAATTACCCCCTTTGGAAACATAAAAACAAAATGATGCTTTGCTGATAGTAGCTAAAATTAATAGGTTTGGAATTAAATGTACCCTTGTTGATAATGCTTCAAAAGTTAATGTTTGTAGTGTGAATATTTTGGATAAAATAGGAGTGGATAAGACTAAAATTCAACCAGATAGCTTGTCTATCTGTGGTTTTGATAATGTGGGAAAACAACAACTTGGTGTCGTAATGTTGCCTATTAAAATTGGTAGGGTTATTTTACAAACTCCTATCCATGTCATGCCTAATGATCTTTCATATAATCTTCTCTTGGGAAGACCATGGATTCATGCAATGAATGTAGTCCCTTCAATGTTATATTGTTTACTGAAATACACTTACAACAACAAGGTCTACATGGTAAAAGTTTATCCTAAACTTGAGAGTTTTTTACAAATTGAACCAGGAATGAGAAATCCTCTTACAAAATTAACACCAACTACAAAAGTAGAACCAATATAAGAAGAAGAACAAGAAAATTTCTTGTCATCAATCATGAAACTATTAGATGATGATTGGGGTTCATTATATTTCACACCTACATTCATGGGAGAATACAAGATTACACACAAATAATGAAAAAGGAAAGAAGATAACATAATATCAACATAATCTGAGTCATCAAAACCATGCGAGTTCACAACTTTTAACAAAGAAGAGGAAACCAAATTATACATCCACATATGATGAGTGTGATCATGAGAAAATACCTTCTTCAAAAGAAATGAAATCACTTTATGGAAGGGGTTACGAAATTTTGAAACAACTTGGCTATAATGGAAAAGGATGTGGTGTTAAATAACAAGGTATTTGTGTCCCTATCGAACCTAACACGTAAGAACAAACATGAAGGTCTTGGTAATTACCCTTCAAAAGAAATGAAAGCATCAAAGAGACCTTCACACAATATTAATGTCATCACACAAAACACTCCTAGGAAAAATATTCCTTCATCTCCAAAAACATGTCTTAGTGATAATTGAGGTTCATTAGGTTTTACACCCTCCTTTAAGGGAGAGTACAAAATCTCACAATCCAAACCTAGAGAGTCTTGTGTATGTATGACACCTTGTAGTAAGCAAGAAGTATCTTTTTCACAACAGAAAACAACATCTACTATTGATCAGGGGAGTACCTTGTTGAGGCTTCTCAAGCCCACTTGATATCTCTCCCTCCAAAAATATGAAAGAAATTCTACAACAAAACCTCATTTTGTGCATATCATCGAATGCATGGTCATTCAACCAATGAAAGTAAGGATTTGAGTAATAAAATTCAACATCTTAAGTATTGTTGTGCTCTTACTTGTGTTGACACACCTGATTTCTCTAAATGATAATTATTTTCATCCTACCATGTTGCTCATCACTATGTGGCATTGATAGCCTTATGTGTCTTGATCATTGCCATTCATGGTGGTACAACATTAAGTGCAACCATATTTTTTATGGGAGCAACTTGATAGTTCTTGGTGGTTTTCCTTGTCTCTATGCTTGGTGAGAAAGGATAAATTTTTTTGGGAGACATGATTTTTTTTCAAGGATCCCCTCTTCCTCTCTTTCTACTTAAAATAGGGTATGTGCAGGATCATTGAATGGAAAAAATAGGCTCTTAAGTGGCGATGAAAATTCAGAAAATCAGAGTTAGGAAACTTGACGTAAAAACTTGAATAAGTTATCTATATTATTTCATAAATATGTAAGAATAGAATCTGTAGCAAATTGAATGTAGTTTCTAAGCTACTAGGTTTATTTAAAAAAATAAAAAATCCATTTGGTGAAAATTTGAAATTTCAATGCAGTAGTACTTAAATTTTAGGGAAAAATAAGAAGTAGGTGTTTGTCTAACCACCCTAACCACAATAAAATGATAATTTTTTTTATAATATTTTAGATCTAAGTAGAGGACTCATGTCTTGATGTGATGCATATTTTTTTGTAATTTTTTTCCAAGTAAATAATTAACTATGATTTTTTTATTACAAATTTTAAAAAATATAAAAACTCATATGCCTAACCGCCTTAATTTGGTCAAAACTTCATAAAATTCATTTTTATTTTTTTAATCCTATACTATGCAAAGCATAAAATGTGACACATTTTTCGGATTCAAAAAGTGTGATACCATTTGAAAGCTATAGATGTTTTTCAATCAGCCTATCAATCAGGACTTTAGTCGTAATTCAAATAGAAAATGAATACTAATTATTTATTAAATTCAAATTAAAGCATAATTTATATTGGTGGAAAGATGATAATTTCCTTTAAAAACTATTTTACTTTCATCAATTTTGGATAAAAAAAGTCATCAGCTACATGGGCCATCATATCACTTACATATCCCCACTTTTTGGCCCATCATGATCTTGCACATACCCAATACCAACATAGAAAGTATGTTGACAATTTAAGTGGGGACATATAGTCCCCCGCTCATTGTTTGCATGTTCCCTTCTTAGTGATGCTAGCATACATTTCTTAGGAAGCGTGACCTTTTTATTCAAACTATGGATTTCTTGATCTATGTGAATTGTCTTCTTTGTGGAGATATTATGCTTGCTATTCTACAAGAGTGTGACCCTTCTTGGCATATGGAATTCCTCTTGGTAGCAACACTATGATCATTATTCCCTAAGATGTGAATATTTTTTTACTTGACTAGTCCTCTCTTGGTGGTGATGTCAAGTGTGACATTCCCTAAGGTGAGACCTCTCATGTATTAAGTAAAAACCCCTTTGATTATCTTTTCAAATTTGTAATGTCATTTAAAGTTTTCCATATTCCATGTGTCTAGTATAATGTAGCTTGTTAGCCTTGTGAAGCATGTTCATTTTGTGTAACCTTATCAAAGTTATCAAGGAGTATAAATTTTGGTATGGATGACATATGGGAGCATGTAGACCTGGCACAACTTTCCCATCTTCTACCGTTTTGTGAGTACACACCTTGTAGACCTAGTGTGTGTTTCTCAACTTTGTCTTGGGGGCTCACCTAGTGTATACCAAAATTACACAATCCCTCATGAGTGTATTTCATGGCCACCAAGCATAATGCAACTTGCTTGCTAGTGGATCCATGAGCATGTTTGATGGACAACAGTGTAATCGTGGATAGTCTAGACATCCCTTTTGCATTAGCTTTAACATTACATATGCTTGTGTATCTTGTCTTGCTGCTAATATCTTACACATATTTTGTGTCCCTTTGTCCTTATGTTGGTTTTCCATGCGATCTTCGATTTCGGGGCTTGCACAACCTCCTTGATCTTTGTCATCCTATCTTTCAAAAAAATTACACTTGGACCTCTCTTGATGTATATTTGTCTACTATAGTGTGATTTAAGTTCATACTCTCACTAAAGTGAGGGCTAAATGTAGTGTAGAAAATTGTATACCTTTACAATTTCATACTTTGTTTGCATCCCCTTAATTAATTGGACTTAATTAAGCTTCTTATTACCTAAATTATGCATTTCAAAGCCTTATTATTCCAATTTTCTGAAAGGTAAATCTATATTACAATTGCTAACATTAATTAAAACACTTTGGAAATTAAGTGTCCTAGAATAAGGTCCTAGGACCCATTCACCCAAGGGCGAATGGGTCCCCTTTAAATCCTAGGACCTAATTTTTAATATCTTTTTGGTGGTATTTTAATGATTCAAATTCAAGTTTCAAGTGTTGGCTTTTGGAATCTAATTTTTAGGAAATTAGATAAACATCTATAAATACATAGTCTTTTTATAAATTCAAATCTAAGCAACATTATCTAGCATTAAGGAAACTTCCACAAGAGAAAATATTATTATCTAGAACATTGAAGAGCAACATTATTAGTCATCTATAGTAGCAATCAAGATCATATCATCATGTCAAAGTTTGTGTGTGTTCATATCATGTTTTGGAGCTAACATTGTGATGTAGGTTTCAAACATTCAAGAAAGCATTCAAGCATCAAATTAATCAGTCAATCAAGTCAATTCATGCAAGATCCAAGCCTTAGAGTGATGTACTTGACTTTAGTCCTCTAAAGGTAGCCATTGAAGGTTTGGTGAGTTGTAACAAGCAAGTGTCCATTCATCAATTTATTCATTTTATCATTATTTCATTATCAAGGTTTAATTACCAAACCGGGGTTTGACCAAGGCAAACCCCCATTCATACAATTTTATTTTTATTTTCTTTTTGTATTTTAAAATTTATAAATGGAGAAGGATTCAAAAGATATTGAAGGAGTTATTTTGTAAAGTTGCATTTGTTGTCAACATTGTTGTCAAGACTTGGAAACTTAGATTTAGAATTTATTTTTGAATTTTTGATAGTAATACCTTCATCAATATGAGGCTCAGATCTTGCACTAGAGGATCCCAAAAGGTATGAAAAACCCTTGTACAAAGACCCATTTGAGTCCTTGTAGGAGTCTCCAAAATCACTTTTCTGAGCTGGTTTGTCATTCTCTGCACTTCCCAGATCTGTCTATAAACTGTTGTTTATGTTTTGCTATCATAAAAGCTATATTTCAAGTGTTAGGTCATACAATTAATTTAGTTAATGCACTTTAAATAATCCCAAAACATTGCAATTCATTCATTTATGTCATAAGAAAGAAGAGATCCCAAGATCTAAATTAGGGTTGACTCACCTCAAGGTTGAAAGGAAATCCTATCCTTTTGTGATCTTCTCTCTTTCTAATGAAACTAGGAAAGTGTGTGTGAACCTAGGTAGACACCCCTCCATCATAATTTTCCCACCTTTTCATGCCATTTCACCTCTTTTCTATTTTTCAGGTGGTCTATGATCCTAATCATAATGTAGAGGCTCTAGAGAGAGTGACGAGCGATTACAACCTAGAAATTAATGATGGGCAGATTGACCTATGATGGTACATTAGCATGGTTAGAAAAATTGTGATTATAGTGACCAAATTGATATGTGGGAAGATCATGCCTGATAGGAAATCAAGGGGATTCAGTGTTTGATGGGCCTGAGACCTAGAGCTGATTATGGAGGAGGCTTGAGTCTATGCATGGGGGCCATATATTTTGGCACACTTATACCATAACATACACTAGGTGGTATATAGGTTTGTTACCAATTTGTTTGAAGGAATGTATCTTCTACATATTTGGGCTTGGGAGCACATTATTGTGCTTAGGCCAGTTGGCAAGGTGGATTGAGAGGTAAGATACTCGATGGTGTATAGCTATGACACCATGTTTACCTAGCATAGGTTGGGGGATCTTGCTTAATGGAGATGTCTCATTGCTGAGATGAGAGAGTTTAAGTGGAGACTATGGCTTCAAATCAAGCTATGGGATGATGATGGAGACCATGTTTCATACTATTGCCAGACCAAGTGGCTCATCGATCAAACGTGATATGTTCTAGAGAGATATATTTCGGAAAGGGTTCACCAACAGTTCAGGGAACCACAAGATGTTCTTGGAGATGACTATCATGCAGTGTTTCCATGCACCACCTAGGAGATCGTGAAGTGGGGGCATATGCCCTCCCAATAGGTACCCATCATAGAGTTCAAACAACTTGCCCAACTACATTGGATTTGGGTAGATGGACAAGAGGACCCAGGTGTGTTAGTTGATTATGACACTTGGTGGATATCCAGGAGGCCTTTGAGGTTTACCAACCTTGATGGTGGAGCAGTTGGAGGACACCAATAGAGGGAGGTAGAGATAGGTAGATCCCAATAGTAGAGACAACGTAGAGGTAGAGGTACCAATGGAAGAGGACTAGAGTCAAGGACAAGCACCGACTGTAGCTACTATTTCTATAACACCTGCAAGAGTATAGGGAGGTGGAGGGGGAGGAGATGATGACTAGAGACTACAACTTGCTCTTTAGAAGAAATATTAGGCAAGGTGGGAGCGTAATGGATACTGCACAAAGAGGGATGGTGTGGCAGTTCAACTTGTATAACACGTGATAGAGAGAGATCAAAGAGCCACAAAGAGAGACTAGAGGACCATAGAGTGATATGATGAGATTAAACACCAAAAATAGGTGGGCATTTAGTTGGCATAGGCTTTAGTCAAGAGAGATATAAAGAGGGGTCTACAACAACAACTTGAGGCTACATGGTACGCATAGGCTATTATGATGAAACAATATATGCAAGATATTTGTGCTCTATAATGTGAGGTTATAGACTATCGAACATTATATGAGGTAGCAATACCCTTGCACTAGAGATAACCCAAGTTCTCTACACATAGCGTAATAGTATAGGGATCTTAGAGATCAGATGGGGGATCAATGGGGATACCTTCATAGGTGCCATCACTAGAAATTTAGGGATCATAGGGGGCTCAAAAATAGAATCAACAACCTCTTGTACAATAGGCACCTCCTCTTCCTCCTCCTGATTAGGAGGAGAGAGGGAGCTCCATGTAGATTTTTCATATGCCTTTATATTTATATTTTGATGTACAAATATATCGACGTAGACATATATTTTTGATGTATATGCATTCATCAACTATTGATTGCCTTGTGTACATATAGTTTTGGTTTAGATATTGTATCACACATTCGATGCATATATTTTTTATCATGACATTCATTTTTTGATGATATATATGCGATGAGATTTTTGTGCAGATATGAGATGTTTTATGGTGCTATGTGATGCATTGATTATGGATCTACACATATTATTGTGATGAATGCCTTTGATAAAATCATGATGTGATGATGTATGATTATGCATGATTGTGATGATACTAATGATTTGTGGGTGCAAGATGTTTGATATGATATCATGATGTATGGATATGACTTTTTTTTTATTTTGATATGATATATGATGATCATGCATGATAGATGATATGAGATTCTATTGATAGTTTATAGATGCAAGATGCGATGGAATTTTTTGTGTATTTTATGATACTTGGATATAAATGTTAGTATGATGAGTAGAATAGAAGAATGGATGATTAGATAGATAGAATATGATGAGATGAATGATCAAGTACCAATAGATCTATGATTATTAGATAGATTTGAGATTTTACTGGATATGTGATGAGATAAGATAAATGATTTTTCTTTTTCTTTAGGTTATGCTAAATAATGTAAAGGAATCCTTATTTTGATATAACAAGTAGATAGTATGCACCAAGGTATAAAGTACCAGGGTGGCATTGTATCTATTGTATGGACTTTGACTCTACAAATAGATAGGAGTATCCTTGTTCATACCTAACATATGAAAAACCTTGTTTTATCATATGAGAGAATGAAGCCATCGAAACAAGTATAACTTAGGGAGTAGTATTATAAAAATGACACAAATATATGTCCTAACTATGTGGCCATGTTATGTACCCATGTACATATGCGAATGCAATCTCTCACAAAGAAATAAAAGGATAAAACCCAATGGGGCAAAATTCTCGCAAAAGAGAGATAAAAGTAAGATTCTCTCAATGATGCATGAGAAGGAAAAAAACCATACAAGTAAAATGACTCCCCATAAGAGAGAAGAAGAGAGACCATGCAACCCCTCCCTCAATGAGTTCCTATTGCAAAGATGGTAGATGTTTGACAGTGAATGTTGAAGATGACCCATGACCATTGAACAATGTTACTCCTCTTAGTAAGAAACATGACCAAGATGGTATTCAAGATGTATTCTCATTCCTGAAAGGATGATGCTGGAAGAAGAATGATGTGTGATGTCTTCAAAGAATTCTCAAGTGTCTCCATATTGATTTCAAAATGTGTCACATTCCAAATAGGTGTTCTAGGCCACACTATCGAAGAAGACAATCCAAAATCACCTAGAAAAAATTGTAGAACACAATCCAAAGATAAAGATACCTCCTCTAAATAAAAATAAGCATCCTCTAAATGTTGTCCAAAAGAATCCACTCATGTCAAGCTACAAAGAATGATCATGTAGAGAATGAAAAAAAGGGTCAAAGTGTTCCCTCACAAAAACTAAAGAAGGATTAGATCTCCATCAAAGACAAGATGAATGTAATCAATGATGTCTCCCAAATTTGAAATTTGGGGATCAAAAAATAAACCACTAAGGTCTATCAAGTACTCATCCTAGGTTGTCATCTCTAGAAGATGATGAATTTCTTGTTGCACTGAATCACAAGGAGCCAAATCTATGGATTTACAAGAATCCATAGTAGAAACAATAGATGAAGGAGATGAGATTTTAGTGCATGTCATTTGAATACACTTATTATCACCCATTATGTAATCAACATATGATGAAGTAATAACACTAGATGTTTCGATTGATGTTGGTTTAGGGGAATTAGTCAAACTGATGCCATTGGAAATGCAAAGCTACCGCAACTAATGAATAGAAAAAAGAACAAACTTGTGTCACATTATTGGCGAACAAAAGAGTTTTGATTAATTTTTTTTTACCATAAATAGTTTCACTTGAAACTACATGGCCTACACATAGATTTCGGGTGAAACCCTTTCGCCTAAAACAATAAAACAAAATTTTCCCTTTGTCATGTTAAAATGTGACTCAATTTGTATGTATATTTTCAACTAAAATAGTTTTATGTGGCATCCTTACTGGTAGCCACCTCATCTTTTCAATTTTTTTTGAAACATTCCACTTGAATGTGATATTTCTTTAGTTAAAATGATTTTTCAAAAAAGTAAAAAAATACCCTTTTGTAGAGCTCAAAGTGAATAATCCACATATATATATATATATATATATATTTTGATTAGTTTTAATATATATTTTTTAAATAATGCAAGTAGATTGTTGAAATAAAAAATAAGGTTGATTAGAAATTAAAAAAATATTTAAACATATTAAAAAAATTGAGAAATATATGGTGTACTAGAGGAGAGAATCTTCTCTGAAAGGGTTTTTTTTTTAAAAGGATAAAAATAAATAGACAATAGTTGATGTCAAATGAAAACTATCAAATTTTGGTACATTTTAATTTAACATGTTATTAAGAGGAAAATATGTACATCAATTTTTAAAAAAAAAAATCATGCACTAGATATTATTGAAGTTTTCTATTTATGAAAAATCAAGAAAAAATAAAGTTTTTTTCTATTTTTTTGATGTCAACCCAACGCCACTTTTTCTTGAAATTTTTAGCAATTCAAAATCTACTCTTAAATTTATAAAAAACAAAAAAAAAATCTTTTTAAAAAATTAAAAATTACAAGAATAAATTTCATCGAGTTCTACATTTTACAGGTTTACATCATTTTGAAATTCAAAACATAAAGACCACTTTAATGTGGCCGATGTTGAGAATTTTTTCTTTCATTGGTTGATTCCTTTATAAAAGTGTGACATAATTCTGTATAGGTTTTACCTAAAGTTCATAAAGAATTTTCAAATCATCAAGTTCTTCCTACAAACATTCATCTATTGTATGCTTTTTCTTCCCACAATAATCGCATTTTACTTTCCATGCATTAGAACACATGATTACAACCAACAACACAAGATTACTCCCCAAATTACTCAACTAGGAAACCACCCAAGCAATATATGAGGTTGGAACTTTATCCTTAGTGCGATTATAGGTGTCACTTGCAAGCAACAATGAAGTAGACTTGATCTTAGTGCATATAGATTCCAAATTTGGCTAAAAGCTCAAAGTGAAAATTTTACATAGAACAGGATCAATCTGATCATACCACTAGAAAGTACATGAAAAATTATGTAGTTTCAAAAAAAATCACCCAAAAATGATACTATAGGAGCAAGAACAAAGCCTCAAAATTTCCCAAAATGAGAATGACCTAGCAACATGTGTGTGAATCTATAATTTATATAAAAACAACCAAAAAAATAAAAAACCAGTTGCACCACTATGAAAAGCATAAAATTCTACCCAAAATCAAAAAAAATTCTCGAGAAAAGGAGTCTATATGACTGAACTGAAAGAAATAGGGTTCCACCTTTTGGGAGATGGAACTTGAGGACCTATTTCACTCTCAATTCATTAGGAAACCAAGATAACTCAACCAAGTGACTCAATTAAGGGAAGGAATATAAGACAGGTTTCCTTAGGTGTGATTAAAAGGGGGGTTCACCATTGAAATGAAGCTTCAAAGGAGAAATGCAAACAATCATGCACTAACCCTAGAAACTTAAAACATGAAATCATATTACTAGATAGAGAGATATAGAAAAGTATGCAGAGGATAGGAGATATCTAAACTAAATCTGAAAACCTTAAAATTTTGTGTTTTTGAAGTGCATTGGGACTCATACGCTAGACTAGGTGATTTAGTCTTGCTATAAGAATTTGGGTAGAATCTAGAACCTTCTGCTAGTAAATCAGGATCTATAAAAAACTAGTGAAAAGAGGTATACTGGAACTCATAGACCCAAAGGGGTGATTTAGTCCTAGTATTAGGATTTGACTGAAACTTCTATAGCCTCTAGTGATCTTCTATAGCTTTCATCTTGTTCAATCTCCAAGTCCGAAATTCTAAGTTCTAACCTATAGGCGAGTTTATGTGAAGATGACAAATTTTTGACAAGTTTGACAACTTTCTTCAATCTTGCAACTTTATCCTCAAAGGATCTTCAAGCTCCAAATCACCTAGATCTACAATCACACATGAAGATGTTTATTTTTGTTGTGTTAGGGAATAGGGGTTTGCCTTGGTCAAACCCCGTTTTGATAATCAAACCTTGAAATGAAATGAAATAGAATGAAGAGTGATGAATTAACAAATGCAATGTTGCAACTCAACAAACACAAATGATGCATGAAGACTTTGACATGATGCATGAATGTAGAATGCTGCTCCAAATGCTTAATAATTTGCTCTTGATCTCATAAAATTTCCTTAGGAATTCTCTCTTGAAAATCTTAGGTGAAATTATGTGAAATAACCTTGTATTTATACTTGTTTATTCCAAATTTCCTTAAATTACAACACTACAAGCTAGCATAAGATCTAGGTTAATAAAATCCCGCAAAGAATTTCATTTGAAATAGGTCCTGGTTAAAGTGGGACTCATACACCACCTTAGGCATATGAGTCCCGGTGTCTTAAACATGGGACACAAACTCCAAGAAGTGTCTTGTTTACTGCAATGTTTAAAATCAGGTTCAAAGACCTAGGTGGGACCCATACACCCAAGGCGGTGTATGAGTCCCAGATCACTAGATCTAGAACACACAACCTCAAACATTAAATTATGATTTTTCATTTACTAAATGTCAGGATTATTTTCAGAAAAATGCATTTAATAAGGGTTGTGGATGCAAAATAGGAACAAATAAGGCATAAAGAAGCCCAATTTTAGTAGGGAGGGCCCAAAAAAGTGCGAAAATATAAAGGGATACATTTTTATACACTACATTTAGCCCCCACTTTAGTGAGAAGAGGAACTTGCTTCAAACTCACGCTAAAGTAGACAAATTCACATCAAGAGGTGTCCAAGTGTACCAATGCTAGCAAGATAGGAAAACAATGATCAAGCCCCCATGATCGAGATCCTATGGAAAACCAACATAGGTACAAAAGAACACACATGAGAATGATGTATGAAGCAACAAAAAGCTACAAGTATACACTGAAAAAGACACAAAGAAGAAAGAAAACAAAAAGAGGCTCAGATCAAGCCTCGACCATTTGTCCAACACAATGTGGATTAGATCTAATTTGTTTGTCCAAAAATGTTTATAAATGGAACACAATGTCCACTATACAAATAATACACATTCTCACAAGGGCTAGTGGAACCTCAGGCCATCCACTAGGTGAGCCCCCAAAGACACATACACACACAACCGATATGCACTCACATAGACAAGAAAGTGGCTATGGGAAATACGTGCCTAGGTTGGCTCCCATATGTTAACCATACCAAAGCTATACCTCCTAATAAATTTGATAGGGCATCACACAACATGGATAACATGATTCATGAGGCAAGGAAAACTTCATATGCTAACACCCATGAACAAACCAGATGAATCCATAGGCAAGCAAAGTGTGTTATGCAAGGTGGCCATATAATAGTTATTGTAAATGTAAAATAGTGTAAGGTACGCTCAAAGGAGTTTTTCTTAGTTCATGTAAGGTCTTAACTTAGGGAAAATTGTGCCTAATATCTCCAAAAGAGGACCAATCAAAGAATATAAGATTCACAATTTAGGGGATGCAGTGTGTCACATCAAGCCACTAAGAAGAATACAATATGCTAAGAGAGATCATGCTCTTGAAGGACATCACACCTAATGTCACCAAAAAGAGAAATATGCATCACATGAAGTAAGAAAACACAATGAAACATGAGTTGAAGTATACAAAATAATAATGCCAATGTATGCCCCCACTTTAAAGAAATTACTGAACACCATGTTGCAAGCAATTAATTTAACTAGAAAATGATAACTACTAAAAATAAAGAGGACATGAGAGCTTATTTGGAAAGCCCTATGCTAAGTCATATGTTTCCAAATGAAGCTACGTCATGAAAAGGGGTTGCCCCCAAAATGAAATCCCAAAATCACATAAGGGATCCACAAATTTAGGGTTAGTATGTCTTTGCTACAATATTATTATAGTGTGTGGAAATTTCACCATTCCCAAAATACTCATGGAATAGAAAGAATGATGCAAAGAGATCGAAAACAAAGAAAATATTTTGGGTCAACATGGAAGAGACCCAAATGTCTTGATTCCTTGAATCATATCCAAAAGGAAAACATAAGACATAGAAAATATAAACGGATAAAATGTTTACGACATAGAGAAGAATGTAGATACAAATAGAGGAATGCCACAAAGATAGAGAAACACATCAAATAGAACAGTATAGGGAGATCACATTACACACATGCAATCACACACATAACATGGAAAAGAAAACAAAGGCAATACTATTAAGGCATATGTCAGTCAACATATAGAAAGTCGTCTGCATCCCAATCTTGTTCTTTGTATACAGAAGGCAGGAAACTAGCCAAAGGGACAACAACGAGTGTGGTACTAGTGCAAGGCTATCTAATCCATTTCCCCCACTAAGTGCAAGACAAGGATGAGTTGAGATGAATGATGATATGTTGCTCCTTGCAAGAAGGAAATGATTTGCAATGAATGTTGTGATCCTAATAAAATGCTACTCCCTAATATGAGATGTTAGATAAAAACTAATAATGCAAATGAGAAGAAGCAACAAGATAATAGGGCACCTCAATGATTAGCTTAAGAAAATGAACAATATGAAAGCAAGATAAACAAATAGATTACTGTTATACCTTCATGTTGTTGTCTCTTCCCTTGGTTGGCCCTTTGATGCTTCAAGAATTGTGTGCTCCTTGGATGGCAATAGATTTTGAATGGATGCAAGATAAATTGGTGATGCTAAATGCTATGGTAGATGAGAGTTTGAATGACAATTTTGCAAGAGTTTTGTTGCAAAAGACTTGATTATCCAAAATGAAGGAATTGAAGGGGTATTTATAGGCCAAATTGAATTCTCTAGAGAATTCAATGGTTGGGATTGATCCAACAAAAATCAAGATGGAGGGCTATGGTGAGTTGAGAACTCACAAGCCCTCACATCTTGACATGTGGAAGGTGAGATGTCCTAGGGTGGAGTGATGTGGAAATGAGGTGGAAGAGAAGGACAAGAGGTGGAAGAGAAGTACATGAGGTGGATGAAGGGCAAGTACCTTTGAAGTACTTTGGGGGATGAGAAGATTTCCTCAAAAAGGAACTTATTGTTCCCAAATGAGGATGAAAGAGAATTTTGAGGAATTTTAGAATTCCTCAAAAATCTCCATGGGAAAAGGGAAAATGTGTGGGAAGGTTGACCATAAAAGGTAAGCTAAATATGATTAATGATTCTGATTAAGGTTGTGCAAACACGAGATTAAGGTAATTAATGAGAGATTAGAGGCAAGTGGGAGATTATGGAGGATGTGACACTTAATCTTGATTAAGTGGTGCACATCCTAATCATAGATTAATTAATTTAATCCGGATTAGAAGAGGGTTATGGAGAATGTGACAAGGAGAGAGAAAAAAAGGAATTAGAAATTGGTTTTAATTCAAATGGGTTAAAAGACTAAATTAAATAATTTTTCATATTTATTTAATTTAGAGAAGAACAGGGTAAAAGGTAAAGTATTTAATTTATTTAATTAGATACTTTAGGAACCTTAGGTAGAAAATGAAATAATGATTAAATAAATTATTTAATCACTGTCAATGGAATAGATGAATATAATAGATGATTTTGATCATATGGAAGTGATCAAATTTGGATGTCTATATTTTTCCCCTCTTTGAAGTATCATTAGAATAACAGTGCTTTGAAGAAAAGAAAGTGCAGATGACTAGAAGAAGTGACCGAAAGAAGATGCCCCAGCGTGGGAAAGAGGATCTGAGTCATTCAATTAATGAGGAATGGATGAAGATGCCCCAATCGTGGAAGGTGTTGATTATGGTCAGAAAAATTGGTAAATGCGAAGGGTATGCCCCCTCGAGAGGGTGACGGGGGAAAAAGAAGGGTCCTGGGCAACATATCAATAGGAAGAAATAGATGATATGGTTGGAAAGAGGGCAAAAAATTAGGCAAGTTTTCCTTTTGAACAAAGTCAATCGGACAAATGGAGTGCAAATGGCAACCTCGGGAAGAAAAGAGATTAATTAGAGGAATAAAAGGGTAAATAAAAAGTAAAAAATACCTTTTAAAAGTTAATATAAGGTAATTTTAAAAATTACCTCACCTCATTTGCACTATAGTAGTTGAGAGAAGAAGAGAAAGAGCGAGCAGAAAGAAGTGAAGATGCAAGGAGATAATGACACCGAGATCGTCCACCGAATAGATGAGGTTCGACGGGCGTACCGACAGTAGGATGGGCCCCGCCAGCTAAGCGACAAAACCCCCCATGCATTAAATTGAAATTTTAATGCATTTTCAAATAAGTTACTAAAAAAGTAAAATATGGATTTTGTGGGTGGGAAAAAATGAGAAAATGGGTAGAAGACGAAATTAAAAAATTTTTGGTTTAAAAAAAAAT
>CM021104.1:172399530-172427467 GCA_007115665.2 Sequoiadendron giganteum | reverse complement strand
GGAGGGAAGACAGTGAAAAAGAGGGAGAGAAAAGAAAAGAAAGAGAGGGGAGATGAGATTTGGAGATGAAAAAAAGTTTTTGATAGGGGGGATGAAATTTTTGCAGGATTTTGGCAGAGTGCGGACTCACGAGCAGAGGTCAAAGGCGTTAGCGTCGTCGATTGAGGCGATGAATGGAGCGGACCATGCTGCTCTAAAGCAGGTGGGGTTATTGCACTTGGTGCAATTTCCAGAGATGAGGGCTCACCGGGCGATGTTGACCGCCTTGATAGAGAGGTGGAACTCGACTACATCGACGTTCCATTTGCCAACTGGAGAGATGACGGTTACACTTGAGGATGTGTGGCATATCCCGAGGCTACCGATAGCGGGACGGTTAGTGTGCGAGGGGGAGTTGTTGGATGAGACCATTCTGGTGTTGTTTGGGTGCGATAACCTACCGATACAGAGGGGGGGTTGGATGTGGACAGATGCCTAGATCTGGGAGTGCCGGTGTTACCGCTATTTCTATGTTGTTTGATCAGCGGGATTCTGTTGCCAGACCGGAGTAGATGTTTCTACAGCTTACAGTATATGGGGGTGATTCGACATATTGTCAAGTTGGGGGATGGGAAGTTCTCTTGAGGGTCATGCGTATTGGCTTAGTTATATCGGGATATGTACGTGATCTGCTATCGGGGGGGGGGGCAGAGCTTGACACACTGGACACTACTGCAGGTATGAGGATGGACACACATCGCGGTGACGAGGCCCTTAGTGATCAGGGGAGGGGATTTGGATGACAGAGAGCCAGTGGCATGGCAGTTCGGGGCAACTAGGGGTTGTATCCTTCGGTATGAGACACAGGGAGAGGTGGAGCAATGGAGGAGGGCATTTGATGATTTATGGAGAGAGGACATTATATGGCAGCCATATATATTTCGACAGTTTCGACGATGGAGGACCGAGGAGGAGAGACAGCGAGGGTTCTTCATGTGTAGATGTTACCTGGTTGGGAGCCCAGGGTACACGGTGGAGCTACATCATCCCGACTGAGTGGGACGGTAGTTTGGACTGGTGCAGGATATTCCACGAGCGTCGGTGATGTTTCGTCGGCTTACCAGGGAGGTACCTTGGGGAGCGGCGTTGGCAACGAGAGATGTGAGGGCGTCATGGGTGGTGGCAGGTGAGGTGCCCTATCCAGGGAGGTGGCAGGGTCCAGAGGGTGCCAGAGTGACATATCGGTATGGTTGGTGGTTTCACAACCATCGATGGGGTAGGGTTACATCGGAGATGTTGGCTGTGGGGGCCCTAGAGGGGGGGCTAGGGGATGAGCAAGAGGGGGGACAGGAGGAGGAGGCGGAGCAGGGCGGACAGGAGGATGGGGCGGGGCTGGGTGGACAGGCGGATGAGGCACTTGAGAGATGTGATGTAGAGGAGAGTGTTGCTAGAGATCAGCCAGCGAGGAGGGGGAGAGTTAGGAGGAGGTCGAGGAGGCTGAGGAGGTCGAGGAGACTGAGGAGAGCTGTGGTAGAGGTGATGGAGGTAGGAGGAGCTGATGGGGGGGAGGAGATAGAGATGGTGAGATTGGATGGGGGGGAGGAGATAGAGATGGTGAGATTGGAGAGTGAGCCAGAGGTGGAGATGCTGTGGGTGGTGGAGGGGAGAGCTACTCAGCCAGGGATTGGTGTTAGAGTACGACAGAGGTGGGTGCAGGTGAGAGTTGAGCAGGAGGAGGGGAGAGTCGCAGAGCCATCGGTGGATGCGCGAGCTAGGGATCTGTAGGAGGAGATAGAGAGGTGGTGGATGTTAGAGAACAACCCAGGGAGAGGCCTGAGAGCAGTCGTCAGGGGAGAGTCCAGCCAGTTGAGCAGGAGAGTAGGAGACTGATGAGGGTGGGGAGGAATGGATAGCCGCGGAGGATTCGGTTGATGCGCTAGACAGAGCCGGTGCAGGAAGAGAGAGAGGGAGAGGCGATGGACCTGGGTGTACTGGTGATGGAGCCATTAGCCATAGTGCCAACAACCACAGTTGACGATCCAGTGGTTTTACTAAAAGGGGCCCAGGTGAGGATATGGGTGCTAGAGGAGGAGGTGAGGAGGGTGGAGACAGAGGTATGAAGGATACATGATAGAGAGGATATAGTGTTTGATCGTATGGTGAGTCGGCTCACGACAGATGCATTGGCTACAGAGAGAGAGAGATGAGATGCGAGTAGAGAGGGAGAGAGCACAGAAGGAGCTGGCTTGGGTGACATGGGACTGAGATAGGCTAGAGGCAGCAATGACTGTTGCGCAAATGCGAGGGCAGCCGAAGTCAATAGGAGGAGGGGAGATGGAGACATTGAGACTTTAGGTGGCAGGTTTTTAGGATGAGAGGATGACACTGCAGGAGAGGGCATATATGGCAGAGGCATCTGCAGAGGAGATGAGGGTGAGGGCCGAGGCCACAGAGGTTAGACTAGAGATGGTGCAGTGGGAGAGAGAGAGTGCATAGGGATAGGTGCAGGCTTTATAAGGAGAGAGGGACAGTTTATAGGGACATATGCAAGCACTCCAAGGAGATAGGGATAGTTTACAGGGATAGATGCAGGAACTCTAGGGAGACAAGGACAGTTTATGGAGACAGGTTAAGATTCTATAGTTCCAGAGAGACGCAGCAGTGGGTTAGGCAGAGAACGGTGAGGGGGATATAGCACAGATGCAGGCATGACGAGGGCAGGGTGATGAGGTAGTGCTGGAGATTATGTGGGTAGAGAGAGAGAGGTCTGCAGAGTAGATACGACTTCTGACAGTGACGCAGGAGGAATGGGAGGAGGAGTGACGTGCCATGAGCAAAGAGAGGGATAGGTACAGGCATGAGTAGAATGCCGCTTGGTACCAAGCTGGGTAGAGAGATTTGGCGCAACGTACATCGCGGTATGTTAGGTAGACACCTCAAATGCCAGCACCATCACAGTCATTAGGTACACGGACCAGAGGGTTCAGTGATTTCCAACCGGCTCCTCCTCGATTTGGGACTCTAGGGTGTGAGTCTCAGGGGACTTCGACACATAGGGGGCCAATACCCGAGTCTCCACAGAGGTCAGATGTGGGCAGCTCAGGACATGCAGAGGATAGATGATAGGATGCAGGTGTTTTTTGACAGGTACTAGATGGTAGTGGAGTGCATATCTTTAAATGCACCTTATTTTGAGCATAATATGGAGGTGTTTATGTGATGACCATATTTTGGATATGGATAGTGTATTATTATGATGATGATATGTGATGGTTCCATTGATAGTATGTCACACATTTTGGCGATGGATGGTATGCATATGGTATTTTATGTGATGTTCCTATGATAGTGGATGTATGTTATGCATATGTATATGATGTTTTATGTGATGTTGATGTTTTACTTATGCATGTGTGTATGATGTTTTATGTGATGTTGATGTTTTACTTATGCATGTGTGATTATGTCAAATGATTTATGAAGGGTAATGCAATTGTGTTACTGATGTGAGTAATATGGACCTAATGAATTGATGTGAATGTAAATAGATAAATAAATGGATGTAAATGGATGTTAATGAACTTAATGAATTGATGTTAATGCAAATGGATAAACGAACGAATGTTTAATGTAAATGGATAAATAGACCTAATGATTGTGGATATAAGTATCAATGGGTAGATGATAGGTGTAGGATGTGGGGGTTGCAGTACCTATCAAATATCGTAAGGATCCCGAGAAGGAAAGGTAGTAAGAGTGAATGAGAGTTTGCACAACCAAAACCATAAGTCATAGATGTAGGGGCAAGATAGGATGAAGAGGGAATATGCAACATGAGATGAAATGCAACATGAATGCAATTTTCCATCCTTTAGAGAACTGATTTTTGCTATAGCACAAGACATCGAATGTCAGGGTATGCAAACCAAGACGGATTAATGTCAAATGCATAAAACAAACACAACAAACAAGAAGGATATCCCAATACCGCAAAGTCGTGATGATGTTGGTCGAGCCAGGTATTGGAATATCCACAAGCACAAAGGGATTCCCCCACATAACACGAGGTCCGAAAAGAATCCTGGTGGGTACCATGTGGGGCATCCCAGCAGACAAAAACAAAAGTCAAGAGATGTCCCGATGTTAATTAGGCAAAACACACCACGATATGAAGGATCATGGCGATCTTGACTAGTGATTATAAGGAGCTCAAATGATAAACAAAATCCAAAAGTACCAAAAGATAGTAATCAATTACAAGCGTCCTTTGCCATAAGATCCTAGGGATGGATGGGGTTGATGTGGTCTATTAGGAAGGATGCATCCTGTCAAGACTGATGATGGATACTAAGCTAAAATGACCTAGATGACACAGGATAATTGCCATTGGGTAGATTTATTGAGATGAGAAGACCTTGTTTATGAAGAATCAATGATGATAGGGACATACCTGACAACGAGAGGATGAGACACAACCTAAAGACCTAGGGGCTCGAGGGTTGATCAAAGATCAACCTTACCTACGTGAAAGCACAGAGCCCTCGTAGTTCAGAAAATACCATGATAAAAGAGCGGAAAGTGGTGCATTTTTCAGGACAGACACAGACACAAGACAGACAAACACAAGCCCCAGGGGTAGATCAAAAGATCAACCTTTCCTACGTGCAAGCGTAGGGGCAACGTAGTTTGGATAGGACAAAAGACTGAAGATGGACAAGATCGAAAAGTGGACCATGAGGATATGTGATGAAAGACAAAATGCCTCGAAGGCCGATCCAAAGATTAGCCTTGCCTATGTGCAAGCGTAGAGGCGTCGTAGTTCAAGAGAGGATGATGAGAAAAGAGGAAAGAGGGCAATGATGATAGAAGATGGAGGATGAAGACATGGAGAAGCCCTGGGGGTAGATCAAAAGATCAACCTTGCCTACATGCAAGCGCCCGGGCAACGTAGTTCACAAGGAGACACAATGAGACCAAGAAGAGATGACACAAGCTCAGATTAGGATAATAAGCTCAAGGTGTTGGATAGCGGATGACGGTCATCCAATGCTCAACCAAAATATACCAAGCGACGAGGTGATGTAAGCAGATGGGAGGATATGGGGATTGAGGAATCGGTGGGTAAGCCATAGAGTAACCAGGACGCGAGGTAGATAATGATTCAGCCCTACACGAGAGGCACCCGTTGCCAGGTTTTCACCAATCGTATGTATCCAAGGCACCACACAGGGGTGGTTTTCACCATAGGATGAATTATTTCTCTTTACTATTTTAGATTTTTGGATTTTTTAATTTTTTTGTATTTTTGACTTTTACCAGGAAGGATACCCCAGCTGATCTAAGTGTAGAACTTCTTCATATGCATGATGTTGATGGGTTCCTCCAAAGGCTCACCTTCAGGGGTGGAGAGCCTGTAGACACCAGAACCATACTTCGAGGTGATGACATAGGGGCCCAACCAGTTTGCTTCAAACTTACCTTTCTTCTCTCGATCTTGCTAATTCTGCTGATTTTCTTTTAGGACTAAATCACCAACATTGAATTGGTGAGGGCGGACTTTCTTATTGTAGCTCCTTTTGAGTCGATGTTGATAAGCTTGTAGATGGGTATAAGCCTTGACTCTCTTTTCATCGAGCAATTCCAATTGTGCCAAGCTTGCCACTCGGGTGTCTTCATCAGTGATGAGATTCTTGAGGGAGATGCAGAGTGAAGGGATTTCAACTTCGATTGGCAAGATGGCTTCAACACCATAGACAAGAGAATATGGAGTGGCTCTAGTAGGGGTGTAGATGGATGTACGGTAGGCCCAAAGAGCAAGATGGATATGGAGGTGCCAATCGCGGCCAATGTTTTTGACCATCTTCTTAATGATTTTGATCAATGTTTTATTTGTTGCTTCTACCTGTCCATTACCTTGGGGGTAATAGGGAGTGGACCAACGATGATGGATATGATATGTGTCACAAAGGGATTTCATGCACTTATTTTTGAATGGTTTTCCATTGTTGGTGATGATGGTGGAGGGGATACCATACCTACAGAGAATATGATAAAGGATGAACTTAGAGATCTGAACACTAGTGATTTGAGTGAGTGGAATGGCTTCCACCCACTTGGTGAAGTATTCAGTGGTTGTGATGATAAAGGTGTGACCATCTGAAGATGGAGGGTAGATCTTGCCAATCAAGTCGAAACCCCATTGTGAAAATGGCCAAGGTGTTGTGATGGGTTGGAGATCTTGTGCTGGAGCGTGAATTAGATCTACATGTTGTTGGCACGGAAGACACTTTTTGATGTACTCACAAGCATCATGTTCTATTGTGGGCCAGTAATATCCTGCTCTGAGAATCCGCTTGGCTAAGGCCATACCATTAGAATGGGCCCCACAAATACCACTATGCACTTCTGTTAATGTTGTGTGGGCTTCAGTTTCATCTAGACAACGGAGGAGAGTTCCATCATACCCACGTCGATAAAGCATATCACCGATAATGGTGTAACGGGCTGTGCGTTGGATAAATTATTTACATTGGTTTCTTGTGAGGTCAGGCGGGAGGGTGTTGTCATGAATGTAGGTGTAAATGTCATGGTACCAAGGGGATTCAGGACCTACAATAGCACACACCATGTCATTCTCAGGGATATCATACGTTGGGATTAGGAGTTACTCAACTAGGAATTGACAATTTGTGCAATCCTTCGGCATGTTGAGGAGAGAACCAATGGTAGCCATAACATCTGCTGCCTTATTCTGGAGTCTCGGGATTTGCTCAAATTTGATGGTAGTGAAATATTTCTTGAAGTCATCCACCATTCGTTTATAAGGCATCAAATTTTCATCTTTTGTTAGAAACTCATCGTTGACCTGTTTTATGACCAACTGGGAGTCACCAAAAACATGTAGATGAGTGATGTGCCATTGGACTACAATTCTGAGGCCTGTGAGAAGGGCTTCATATTCAGAGATGTTGTTGGTGCAGGGAAAAGCTAGTCTGAATGATTTTGGTATGTAGTCACCTTGGGGGGTGATAAGAAAGATTCCTGCCCTCGATCCATTATGGGTGTGTGATCCATCAAAGTACAATGTCCAGGTGGTGGTTTCTGAGACTGCAAATACTCCTTCATTTGGGAATTCAATTTCTATGGGATAAGCGTCCACTAATGGGGCATCCACCAACTAATCAACTATTACTTGTCCTTTAATGGCTTTTCTATCCATATATTCTATATCAAACTCACTGAGGAGCATGATCCATTTAGCCATCCAACCGATCAGGGTTGTCTTGGACAACAGGTACTTGAGGGGGTCGACTTTGGATATTAATTTTATAGGATGGGTGAGCATATAGTGGTGTAGCTTTTGTGTGCTAAAGACCACAACAAGACAGGCCTTTTCCATTGGTGAATAGTTGAGTTCATACCCGACCAGTGTACGACTGATGTAATAAATTGCCCGTTCCTTTGAAGATTCATCATGTTGTGTCAATAATGCCCCCAATGCTACTGACGTGGCCGATATGTACAACAAGAGGGGTTTGCCAAGGATAGGTGGCATCAAGATCGGCAGGTGGGCCAAATATCCTTTGAGCATGTTGAAGCCCACCTGACACTGTTGATTCCACTTGAAACTGGTGTCTTTCTTGAGAAGGTGGGAAAATGACTGACATTTATCCACAAGTTGGGCTATAAAGCGGCGGATGGATTGTAGTTTCCCTTGGAGACTCCTTAATTGTCTCAAGTTTCTTGGAGGAGGCATATCCATGATAGCTTTCACCTTAGCTGGGTCAACCTCGATGCCTCTGTGGGACACTATGAAGCCCAAGAATTTCCCTGATGTCACACCGAATACACACTTCTTTGGATTTAGTTGAAGCTTGTATTGTTCTAAGCACTCAAAGATCCATTTCAGAATGGTAGGGTGTTCTTCCCTGGTTCCAGATTTTGCCAATAGGTCATCGACATAGTCTTCCATGATGATGTGAATGAGGTCATGGAATATAATCATCATTTCCTGTTGATATGTTACCCGTGCATTTTTGAGACCAAAGGGCATGACATTATAACAGAAAGTACCCCAAGGTGTTGTAAAAGCAATTTTATGTTGATTGTCGGGGGCAATCCAGATCTGATTATAGCCAGAGAAGCCATCCATGAGGGATAGCATCTCGTGTCCCGCAGTGATGTCGACTAACATGTTGATGTTAGGCAAGGGGAAGTCATCTTTTAGGAAAGCCTTGTTGAGATCTCAGAAATCTGTACAAATCCTGATGTCTCCATTGGGTTTAGCAACAGGTACAATATTGGAGATCCAATCAGAGTAGTCAATGGGTCTGATAAAACCAACATCCAGTAACTTTTCTAGTTCTTTCTTAACCAATAATGCCAATTGGGGGTGCATTTTTTGGAGCTTTTGCTTGACAGGTTTAGTCTTTTGATGGACATCCAAATGGTGGACCACAAGATTGGGATCTAAGCCAGGCATATCAGAGTAAGCCCATGCAAAGTTGATAACCCCTGCACAGAGAATTCAGACAATGGTGGTGTATTCTGCTTCAGATAAAGATTTAGCCACATAGGTTATTCTTGGAATCTCTTCTATCCCTAGGTTCACCTCTTGCGTTTCTTCAATGAGAATCGAAGATTGCTCAGATAGTCATGTTCCTACAAGGGGAAGATGAATGTCCCCATCTTCCAGTGCTGTATCAAGGTTTTCACTATCAGATACATCCTTTGTTTTTACTTTTTCATAGTCAAAAAGTGCCTCGGTGAGGTTTTCACTTGATGACCCATTCTTCTTTTGTTTCTTTTTGTTTTTGCAATTAGGGCGTTCATCTTCCCCCAATCCCATTAGATGTACGTAGGTATCTTGTGAGGGAAAAGTGCTGACTGGTGCGCTACCTTATAGGTCATGATCGATAAGCTCAAGATGTTTAAGGGATAAATTTATGGTACAAACGGATAAGCATTCAAACATGACGGGGAGGTCAATGTGATTCAGATCGTCGTACGCATGTATGATGGATTCCTCCTTTGGTATGTCTTCAAGGGAACTGTTGTAAACACTAACATTGTTAGAGGTGTTAGCGGATGTTGTAAGACCCTTCTGTTTGGTATCATAGCCCAAGCCCAAATTCCTTGGTCGGATGGTAGTTGCTTCGATGGGTAGACGTATTCCTTGTTCTTCTATACCAAGGCCTCCGCCTTGGTAATGGCAATTTTCAATGAATTTGGAGGAATCTGGATAGGCTTCATGAAAGTATTCAATAAGGGGCTGTGGTGGTTCAGGCTCCTCCCGATAAACCCATTGACTGATATCATCGTCCATTAGATCCTGGAGGGATCCCAAATTATTGAATGTTGTGGACCCCACATTCTTGGAAGTGAGGGTGAGTGTCTTTTCTTCTACTTCTGGTAATAGCAGAATCGGTTGCCCATATGTGCGGGGTGAAGGTGGCATGGTAGCCACATTGAGTGTGGTGTGCATTTCGTATTCACCACATCCCTTATCTACAATCTGGACCTTGGTGACGGTGGAAGGAGGTGTGGATGATGGTGGGGATGAAGTGTTCAAAGTATTGGTGGATGGGATAGGATTGGATGTCGGCGGTGCCCCCATTTCGACCCCTGGGCAATAATGTGAATGTGGAAAAGAGGCCTCCAAGGTGCAACAATATTCAAAGGGTTGAGCATCGGCTTGTATGGTGACTTCCATTCCTTGAAATGGGAATTTTAGGCATTGGTGATAAGTGGATGGTACGACTTGCATAGAGTGAATCCATGGACGGCCAAGAAGGATGTTGTATGGGAGTTCAAGGTCCAGAACATGGTACATAGTGTATTGTACAATGGGGCCCACTTGTATAGGGAGGCAAATAATGCCTTCAGAATCTCGCTCTGCATTATCATAGGCCTTGATGGTGATCACTTGATTTCTCAGATCAGCTTGGGTGTATCCAACCTGTTGTATAAACTTTAACGTACATAGATTTAGAGCTGAACCATTATCTACTAATACCCTTTTTACTTTTTGATAGTTGAAATCGACCTCGAGATGGAGGGGGCAGTTGTGGTTTGAATCGAGATGCAGCATGTCCTTTTGGATAAAGGCTAGCTGATAGGTCGATGAAAGATTGCCTACCAATGCTTGAAATTGGGTAGGGTCAATATTATCAGGTACTTGTGTGCTTTGCAAAGCCTTATTTAGGATATCTTGATGTACGAGAGATGACTTAAGCAGATCCATAATGGATATTTGGGCTATAGTTTTACCTAGATGGTCTAGGATATTATACTGGGAATTGGCGGATAGTCGTTGGGTGGATGGAGATGCTGCTGGGACTGTGATGTGGGTTCACCGAGTAGTAACAACACATTGTGGATCTTTTCCCTTAACGTGGATCATGGATACACGTGGTTCCACTTGTTCTACATATGAAACCACACCTTGATAATTGTATGGTACATTTTTGTAGTTGATATTATTGGTACTGTTTCTTGGCTGGTTGTTATTGCTAGGTCCAGGATTTGAGTTGGATGTACTAGGACCCTGATTATGATTAGGAAAGGCATTTTGGTATATTTGTAATTGAGCATTGGATGAAGATGCTGCATTAGCATCTACATGTATTTCACCTCAATCAATGAGACCTTGGATGTAGGTTTTTAAGCCTTGACATTTATCCAAGGTATGTCCTTTAATTTTGTGGAATTCATAGTATTCATTGTCTTTAAACCAAGCAGGCTTGGGTTTAGACGTATCAAGCGGTTTGGTGATAGGGTATGTTATGGGGTAATTGGCTTGAAGAAGCTTATTAAACACCACATTGACGGGTTCCCCCAACTGAGTGAATTGTCATTTATTCCCACCTTGGTTATTTTGATTGGCTTGTTGTCGCGGTGCCCCTTGGGGAACAGGTATGGTGTTTTGAATGGACGGTTGTTGCTGGGAAGGATATCTTTATGTGGTGTTGGCCACTTGGACACGTCTAGTGTCAATGACACCATCATTGATGGCATTTTTGTTTCTATTCCAAAAATGAGGTTTATCCCCGAAGGACTTCTCTCTATAGGAATTGAAATGCTTGACTTGTCCTCTTGCGACAAGGGCTCATTCTAAGATGGGGCCTTTCTCCACAAGTCCCGCAAAAGTAGTGATGCAATGGAGTTGGAAATTATTTGCCATATCCGGGTGAGAGTTTTCGATAAACAACGTTACCATGTCTTTCTCTGTCGGTGGGGATTTCATCCTACTAGCCAAGGCACACCATCTTTGCAAGTAACTTGCAAAGGTCTCTCCATCGCGTTGTTTTTCTTTGAGGAGATCAAGTGTGTCAATATCTTTCTCTAAGTTAAAAGAGAATTGAGTGACAAACTATTTAGATAACTGTGTGAAGGTCTTGATAGATCCTTTTTCCAGACCCATAAACCAATTGAGGGCGACCCCTTGCAGACTTTTAGGGAAAAGTCAGATGAGGTAATTGTCATTGTGCATGTCCTCTTAGCAATGAGCATAAAACTCTTGAAGGTGAGCTCTAGGGTCCTTAGTTCCTTTGTATTTGTCAAATTTGGGTATCTCGAAATGTTTAGGAAAAGGAACCAAGGAAATAGCGGGATCAAACAGATAAGGGCATATATCCTCAAACTTGAAGGATTGTTTTCCAGTTCCAGCTTGTAAGTCCTTTAATGCGGCTTTTACTTCTTCCAAATCTTTGTTGACAGGAGTCAAAGTGGATTGAGTGTATGGATAATGTTGTGGGTATGATGGGGATGGCCCTCCCATTGTTGGATCATAAATGGGTTGAGTCGGGTATGAATGTATTGGTTGATTGTAAGAAGGTTGATGGTTGGATGATTGGTTGTGTTGAGTGGGAGCCACTTGTTGTTGATAGTAAGACATAAGAGAGGGGGCCTGTTGCTGCATAGCATTTTGATAATGCGTAGTGGTAGGGCCTCTTTGTTGATGTGATGATGTTTGTTGATAATAGGAAGTGTAAGGTACCCCATGTTGGTGAGCTGGTTGTTGTTGAAAATAGGGTGGGTAGGATTGGTTTTGTTGTGCAATGGTGGTTTGTTGCATGGCATATGGATATGGGTTTAACGTTTGTTGATGAGGATTGTGTTGAGGTTGCGTAGGGTTGGTGTAAGGTGGCGGTTGGGTACGTGTTTGGTTTTGCACATTCTGAGGAGGGTTTGTATGGGATGGAATAGTGTATGTGCTAGAGGGATGATAAAGGTATTTGGTGAGAATGTTATGGTGTGTTTGCGTAGGGATGTGCACATGTTGTTGTGGAGGTTGTTGTGGAGGTTGTTGTTGTTGTTGAGGAGGTGGATGAGATAAGATTTGTTGTTGTTGAGGCGGGTGAAGTGGGATGTGTTGTTGTTGTTGAGATGTATGTTGCACCACTTGATTTGGTGGTTGTGTGAGAACGGAAGGGTGTTGCGGATGTTGTTGATGTAAGTGTTGAGATGAAGCTATTGTAGTAGCAACATATTATGGTGGTGTTGGTGGTGTGGTGGATTGGTGTGGATTATTTGGGGGTTGTTGAAATGCAAGAGGTAATGCATTGGTAAGTGGAGGTATGCCCTCAATATTAGAATATGGGGGAGAAAGCGGTGGAGCAGATGGGATGTATGATGACATGCCATAGGTTTGGGGGTCATTAGGATCAGGTGGTGGAATGGTAGATGTTGTGGTTGGAAGACGAGGATATTCTTGGAATTGATGTATGACAACATTTCCAAGTTCGGGGTGGTACCAATTTTCAGTGGGTGCACCCTCAGGAATGTAGGAACTTGGTGGAACATTTTGTGAGGTTTGTGGATCAACCAACGAGGGAATGGCATATTATGATGTATCAAAACCGGATGGTGGTTTGACTCCCTTCATGAGTAAGGTGGCAAGGATCTTATCCCCATGTTCATTTAGGAGGCGATCCGTCATTTGGACATTGGCAGGATTGCTAAGATATTCGTCAACAGTGACTTCGGGTTGATTGACCATGTTTTCGTCACTAGGTGGTGTGATATTCTGGATGTCAGTGTTTGATTGGGATGGCATGCCATTATGGGGATCATGTGGAATGTTATTAGTATCTTGAGGGACATTTGGTTGGGAACCTTGTGTTTGCTGGTTTGCCATTTGCTTTTTTGTTTGTGAGCGGGTTTGAACGGGCATGAACGTGCAAAATGACCAAGTGGTTTTAAGATTCAACTTCTAGAGGATGATGATTTGGATTGATTGATTTGAATTAGATGACGATTGATGTTGGGGTTGATTGGATCAAATGATGATGTATCAATTTGCTGATTCGGATGAGGATTGGATTTGATTTGGATCAAGTGATGATGTATCACTTGATGATTGAATGATGATTGGATTGGTTTGGATCAAGTGATGATGTATCAACTTGATGATTGGATGATGATTGATGATTGGTTTGGATCAAGTGATGATGTATCAACTTGATGATTGGATGATGATTGAACTTGATTTGGATCAAGTGATGATGTATCAACTTGATGATTGGATGATGATTGATGATTGGTTTGGATCAAGTGATGATGTATCAACTTGATGATTGGATGATGATTGATGATTGGATCAAATGATGATTTGGATTGATGATTGGATTGGATTGGACCAAATGATGATTTGGATTGATGGTTGGATTATGGAAGGGATCCTAAAACTTGATTTGAAGACCACCCTAGGTGACTTGTAACGTTGGTTGATTGGATTAAATCAATGATTATGACACCTAATCCACCTTGAGATGGAAGGGGATTGATTTGGGCCAATGATGTTGACTTACAACACAATTGCATTTCAAGATAGAAGCGGATTGATTAGGTTGAAGACAAGGATTGATTATGTAGGATAACGATTAATTTAACGCCTTGGTCAATTTGGGAAAATAACTCCTAAAACAAGGTTTTAAAGGTTTTTGTGTTGAGGAATAATGATGGATGCAAAGGGAAGATATGTTGTTGAAGATATTTAGGTCTTGTGATAAGGCGGATGTTCCAAATGGTGGAATGGTCAATGCGAATTATGGTAAATGGATGTTTTTAGAGAGGTTAAATGGAGGTTTGGAATGGTCAAATGAGTGTTTAGGATGATCAAATGGTCAAATGGAGGTTTCAGGAATTCAAACGGAGATTCAAAATGATCAAACAGGTGAAATTGTCTGTTCAGGGGGCGTATTCGCACTTCTGCAAAAAAAGCTGAAACAGAGGGCAAGGTCGCTGCTCTGCAGTAAAAAGGCTGAAACAGTAAAGGGCAGATTCGCCCCTCTACAGAAAATGGCTGAAATAGAGGGAAAGGTCACCCCTCTGCAGTGGAAAAGGCTGAAACAATAAAGGGCAGATTCACCCCTTTGCATAAAATGGCTGAAACAGAGGGCAAGGTCGCCCTTCTGCAGTGGAAATTTGAACTTGGTTTGGGTAAGAGATTTTGGCAAGAAATTAAAATGGTTTAATGACAGTTTGACTTACCAAAATTTACTGGTTCTTCACAAAAAGACACTTTGAACAAGCACAATCCTATGATTAATGTTTTAACGGGTATGGCCAGCAAAGGTCTTACTCTACGATGAACAAGGTTTCTAGGGAGTCCTCAATATACGCTTCGTACGTGAGGCACAACCGTGAACACCAGTCCATCACAAGCGTGAGTCAAGAGCCCCAACGAGATACTGAAAGGTTCGGACCAACTCTTTACGTCTATCTAGGTATCACCCTAGCTTCGACGTTTCACTAATTACGATGCAATTAGATTGGGGTACAACTTTGGCTCTCCCCCCTTTATATACCCCGCCGGTATGCATGGTTGGGATCATCCTTTGGGGTGATGAAATCCCCAAGTAGGTCCCGCTAAGAAGAAGACACTAATCATTTCCAACTACCCCCTTCGGATCCACACAAAAGTGCAAAGGGAGGAGGTGAAAACGAATTAATGTCCCCTTAGGGTAATACAAATAGAACAAACATAGCAAGTGGCCAATTTACTTTCCCCTAATTATACTAAGTAAATAGATAAAACAATAAAGAAAGATTTTCAAAGAATGAAACAAAGACCCTGCAAGCAAATGTTAGTTGTTTATCCCTTTTTTTTTTTGCCCCTTTTGTGATTTGTAGCAAATCCGATTTCACTCACCAACAAACAAGATTAGTGGATTAGAGCATGAAACAACAAAAGAAAGAAGATGAAAACGAAGCTAAAATGCCATTTTTTACCTTCCCGAATGTGCTGCTAAGGGTAGGTTCGCCCTTTTGCAAAAAACAGTTAGAAATAGTCAAAAGGGCAGATTCGCCCCTCTGCAAAAAACAGTTAAAAAAAAAAGCCTAAAGGGAAAATTCGCCCCTCTGCAGAAATAGTCAGAAAATAGCATAAAGGGTAGATTCGCCCCTCTGTAGAAAACAGTCAGAAAATAGCCTAAAGGGCAGATTCGCCCCTTTGCAGAAAATAGTCAGAAAATAGCCTAAAGGGTAGATTCGTCCCTCTGCAGAAAACGGCCAAAAATAGCAAAGGGCAGGGTTGCCCCTCTGTAGAAAACAGTCAGAAAAGAGCCTAAAGGGCAGATTTGCCCCTCTGCAGAAAATGGCCGAAAACAGTAAAGGGCAGGGTCGCCCCTCTGTAGAAAACAGTCAGAAATAGCAAAGGGTAGGGTCGCGGCTTTGTAGAAAATAGTCAGAAACAGAGGGCAAGGTCACCCCTCTGCAGAAAACAGTCAGAAATAGAGGGAAAGGTCGCCCCTCTGCAAAAAACAGTTAGAAACAGAGGGCAAGGTCGCCCCTCTGCAGAAAACAGTTGAAACAGGAGGGCAAGGTCGCCCTTTTGTGACGTCCGGGAGGGTAAGTTCGCCCCTCTGCAACCTGAATCTGCAAACAAACTAACAACAAAAAACGTGAAAAAAAGAGACCCCTTTGTGGGTCCCACCGGGCGTGCCAGAAATGTGATCCTAATAAAATGCTACTCTCTAATATGAGATGTTAGATAAAAACTAATAATGCAAATGAGAAGAAGCAACAAGATAATAAGGCACCTCAATGATTGGCCTAAGAAAATGAACAATATGAAAGCAAGATAAACAAATAGATTGTTGTTATACCTTCATGTTGTTGTCTCTTCCCTTGGTTGGCCCTTTGATGCTTTAAGAATTGTGTGCTCCTTGGATGGCAATGGATTTTGAATGGATGCAAGATGAATTGGTGATGCTAAATGCTATGGTAGATGAGAGCTTGAATGACAATTTTGCAAGAGTTTTGTTGCAAAAGACTTGATTATCCAAAATGAAGGAATTGAAGGGGTATTTATAGGCCAAATTGAATTCTCTAGAGAATTCAACAGTTGAGATTGATCCAACAAAAATCAAGATGAAGGGCTATGGTGAGTTGAGGACTCACAAGCCCTCACATCTTGACATGTGGAAGGTGAGATGTCCTAGGGTGGAGTGATGTGGAAATGAGGTGGAAGAGAAGGACAAGAGGTGGAAGGGAAGTACATGAGGTGGATGAAGGACAAGTACCTTTGAGGTACCTTGGGGGATGAGAAGATTTCCTCAAAAATGAACTTGTTCCCAAATGAGGATGAAAGAGACTTTTGAGGAATTTTAGAATTCCTCAAAAATCTCCATGGGAAAAGGGGAAATGTGTGGGAAGGTTGACCAGAAAAGGTAAGCTAAATATGGTTAATGATACTGATTAAGGTTGTGCAAACAAATGATTAAGGTAATTGATGAGAGATTAGAGGCAAGTGGGAGATTATGGAGGATGTGACACTTAATCTTGATTAAGTAGTGCACATTCTAACCATAGATTAATTAATTTAATTCAGATTAGAAGAGGGTTATGGAGAATGTGACAAGGAGAAAGAAAAAGAGGAATTAGAAATTGGTTTTAATTCAAATGGGTTAAAAGACTAAATTAAATAATTTGTCATATTTATTTAATTTAGAGAAGAACAGGGTGTAAGGTAAAGTATTTAATTTATTTAATTAGATACTTTAGGAACCTTAGGCAGAAAATGAAATAATGATTAAATAAATTATTTAATCAATGTTAATGGAATAGATGAATATAATAGATGATTTTGATCATATGGAAGTGATCAAATTTGGATGTCTACAAATGTAAAACATGAAATAGTGAGTATGTTATGATCCTACAACTATTACAAGGAAAGGAGAAACATCTATTGTTATTGATTATAATGAGTAGACAAATTATAAACTTGATTCCTATCTAATGAAATATTCCCACATGGAGTATCTATCAGTTCAGGATGCACCAAATTTAAAGTTGTCTCAGAAGAATCTCTTGTGAGGGTGTTGATATTGAGTGAAGGCTTGTTTGTTTGTTTCAAGGGATAATAACCAAGACCATTAGTCGTTTCTTGCATGTTAGGATCTATAGGGACATAGATACCTTGTTCTCTAGCACCACATCATTTTCCGCTATAACCAAGTTGTTTCATAAGTTCATAACCTTTTCCATAAATATTTTTCATTTCTTTTAGATTTGGTGGTTGTTCGTAATCAAATTCATCAAATCTTGTTGTGTAATTTGTTTCTTCTTCTAAAGTGGTTGAAGTGGATGCTTTCAAATTTTGTGTTGAAATTACTTTTTCTTTTCTCTTTTTCGGATTCTTTTGTTATGATCTTGTATTCTCTCATGAATGTAGTTATGAAATCAATGGAACTCCAAGCATCTTCCAATAGCTTTATTACTTATTCAATAGGCTTTTCTTTTTCTTTCTCGGTATGCAAACAACTTTTAGGTTCAAGGTCGACCTTGATTGTATACACTTTGTTATATATATGAGCAATGGTATTGTAACTCGATTGCTGGAAAACATTATCATTATCAAGTTTCCTTCTAGGTGATTCTAAGATAAGGACAAGTTTATTCTAAACTTGTGGTTGTTGTGAGGGTGGATAAATGATAAGCTTAAGCTTGGGATATTGCTTCATGGGATATCTAATGCACATAACATCAAAAATCTTGTCCTTATTTTCATGATCTCTTAGTGAAGGGGAGTCGAATGTCACTTCATAATCTTCATCTAGGGAATCCATGTCACTAATGTTTGAAAAACATGTCAATTCTATCATTTTATTCCACCATGATATTCTCGTAGTAACAAAGTTTTTAGGAGAGCAACAAACTAGATGTCCATGACATTCAAAGGTTGGTTCTTCTAAAATGACTTCATCACAAGTAAGGGAGTTATGAATGTTTGGATTTTATTGCTTATTAATGATAGAATTTTCATGTTCAATAACGTTTTTCCTAGGATTATCATAGCTTTGATTGGTTTGATCTTCTAACACCAAAATATCTTCTTCACAAATAGTAGAGATATTAGGAGAAGGCCAAATTTCATTGTTACGATTGTCCATGATTTCATCCTTTTTCTCTAAGGTCTCATTCTCTTGTGCCATAATATCTACTATAGTAGGAGAGTTTTTAGGAGAGGAGAAAACAATAGGCTCATCACATTCCATGGTTAGATTTTGTAACGTATCTTCATCACAAATAGGGGAGGCATCAAGAGAAGAATAATTATGAGTTTCAAGCTTACCAATGATTGGATCCTTTTGTTTGAATAGACCTTTCCAGATGTTAGAGACATTAGGAAAGAGAGAAATAATTCTATAACTCAATCATTGGATCTCTTAACACCAACATATCCTCTTCACAAATGTGTTTTTCATGATCGTTCACGATTGTACCCTCTCACTAAAGCATTCTCACAAGTAGGGAATATGTTGGGAGATGAATGGAGATTAGGTAAAGTAGTATAAATGATCTCATATTATTTTATCTTAATATTTTCCCAAGGGGGAGAAGGAGAGGGACAAACAATATTTTCATGATTCTCAATTATTGTATCTTCTTTCACTAAGATACCTTCGCCACTAATAGGAAAGGTATCGAGAGAAAAACAACTAGGATTATCATGATTGTCTATGTGTGTATCCTATTGCATCAAATTTTTAATGGATGTGATCTAGGTGAGATTAAGTCCTCAAGGGCTTCATATAACATGTCAAATTCATCGCAACTAAAGGGTCCAAGATTCACCATTTAGTTTTTGTTTTGTTTTGTTTGATGTTTTTAATTTTTGATTTTTTTTGTTTTCTAATGAATGCCAAATGTAATCTAATATTACCAAACTATGAAATAATACTAGAAATGAAACAAAAGTGTAGTAATATAATTCTATCCACAATTGAAACATGTACTTTGAAATGAACCAAATTATAGCTAGATCTAATGAAATGAATGAAACAAAAAACCAGCTAACTGAAACAAAGATCTAACAACAACAAACATAAGCACAAAAAATGAAGTTTTTAATTTTGTAAAAATGTAGATTCATACCTGATACAAGACTAAATTTCCCAGATGGGTGAATGAGTCTCAATTAGGGTCTTTGGAATTTTCAAATGTTGAAAAATAGTCAACACAAAATTCCTAGAGATCTAGAAAAACCACCTATATAGGGACTAAATCACTCAAATGGGTGAATGAATCCCAAATTAGGGTTTTTGAACCAAATTTAACAAATTCTGAGTTGATATTAAGGTTTCTAGTTTGTATACTCAAATGAATATTTGCAATTATAATTTTCCAATGAAATTTAATTGTGCATAAAAATGCAACTATATGAACTTTTCACTAATGCAATATTTAGGAATCCTAAATGCAATTCAACTAATGCAAATGTAATGCAAAGTTAACCTAGATCTAGGAATACAATGTTCTCCAAATTATAAATGCAAGTGTCCAAAGGTTGGGTTCATCAAAATGAACTGAAGGAAATAGTGTTCCACCTTTTGGGAGATGGAACTTGAGGACCTATTTCACTCTCAATTCATTAGGAAACCAAGATCCCTCAACTAAGTGACTCAATTGAGGGAAGGAATATAAGTGGGGTTTCCTTAGGTGTGATTAAAAGGGGGGTTAACCATTAAAATGAAGCTTCAAAGGATAAATGAAAAAAATCACGCACTAACCCTAGAAACTTAAAACATGAAATCAGATTACTAGACAAAGAGATACAAAAAATTACCCAAAGGATAGGAGATGTCTAAAATATATATGAAAACTCTAAAATTTTCTATTTTTGAATTGCATTGGGACTTGTACGCTAGATTGGGTGATTTAGTCCTACTATAGGAATTTGGGGAAAATTTAGAACCTTTTGCTAGTAAATCGAGATCTACAAAAAACTTGTGAAAAGAGGTATACTGGGACTCATACGCCCAAAGGAGCAAGTTAGTCCCAGTATTAGGATTTGAATGAAACTTATATAGCCTCTAGTGGTCTTTTGTAGCTTTCATTTTTTCCAATCTCCAAGTCTGAAAGTCTGAGTTCTGACCTATAGGCAAGTTTTTGTGAAGATGACAACTTCTTCAAAACTTTGACAACTTTGACAACTTTCTTCAATCTTGCAACTTTATCCTCAAAGGATCTTCAAGCTCAAAATCACCTAGATCTGCAATTACACATGAAGAGGAATTTTTTTTTGTTGTGTTAGGGAATAGGGGTTTACCTTGGTCAAACCCTATTTTGGTAATCAAACTTTGAAATGAAATGAAATAGAATGAAGGAATGATGAATGAACAAATGTAATGTTGCAACTCACTAAACCCTAGGAATAAAGGATACAATATTGTGTGAAATGGATCCAATGGATGTGGATCTTGACTCTTGATCTTGATATGAGATAATTTATTTGAATGCTTGCTTGAATCATGGAAACCTATATCACAAATGTTAGCTCACAGACACACATGATGCATGAATACTTTGACATGATGCATGAATCTTGAATTCTACTCCAAATTCTTAATAATTTGCTCTTGAATGCTCTTGATCTCATAAAATTGACTTAGATATTCTCTCTTGAAAATATTATGTCAAATTATGTGAAATAACCTTGTATTTATCCTTGTTTATGCCAAATTTCTTGAAATTACAACACTACAAGCAGACATCAGATCTAGGATAATAAAATCCCACCAAGAATTTGATTTGATATAGGTCTTGGTTAAAGCGGGACTCATATGCCACCTTGGGTATATGAGTCCTAGTGTCTTAAACATGGGACACAAACTCTAAGAATTGTTTTGTTCAATACAATGTTTAAAATCAGGTCCCAAGACCCAAGTGGGTCCCATACGCCCAAGGTGGCATATAAGACCCATATCACTAGATCTAGAACACATAACCTCAAACGTTGAATTATGATTTGTGATTTATTCAATTTTAGGATTATCCTCAAAAAAATAGATTTAATAAGGCTTGTGGATGCAAAATAGGACCAAATAAGGCCTAAAGAAGCCCAATTTTAGCAGGGAGGGCCCAAACAAGTGTGAAAATGTAAAGGGATAGATTTTTCTACACTATAATGACCAAGTTATGGGCCTCCAAATTTGAACAAAAAAATGAAACCTACCAAAAGAGGGGAAACAAATTCTCGATTGTTGATGTCACGCTAATGTGATGCTGACATGAACAAATCCCTAGATTGAGTTTGACTATCGATTGGTCGTCACTAGTTAGTGTGGGCCTAGGGTCGATGAGAATATCCCATAGAATATTATATTTGGAATAATATTTTGATGCTTTGGAATATTTTGGAGTCAATCGAAGGTATGGGGAACTTATGGGGAAATCTATTTGATGTTCCTGTATAGTCATAAAATTGCACCCCTCGCAATTTCACATACATTCTTGCTTTTTCTTTAGTGTCCACTCCCCTAGCATTTGTGTAGGCTCATTTCAGCCCCTGGATCAACCTTTTCCCCTCTCAAGATGCTCCAACATGCCTTTTCAGTAGCCACTCTTGCGTTTCAGTTTTGTGTTAAACCTGATGCTTCTCCCTTTCTCATCATTTCACAGTGTGATGTGTTCAGACACTAGCATGTCACGCAGACGTTTGTGCACTGCGCTAGTGTCCTGCAAAATTTCAACATTCAAACAGTTGTTTTCGTGCATGTTTTCCACTTGTCAGCAATGGTTGTTGGTGGTAATTTTTTGAGACAACCTAAAATGGCTCGGGAAGCTTCTTTTTTCTTCTCTTCTCTCTTTTAATGTGATCTTCTCAATTCCATTGTTGCTTCTAAGTTCTCCTAACTTCATTCTAGCTTCTTTCTAGCCTTGGCTCTAGCATTTTCTCTCTTGTTATTTTTCTTGCACAACTCCATACAACTTGCTACAACAAAACCTTCAAGTTCTCTTGGCAACACTCTTTGCAGCCCTTGGCTCTTGCATGTGATACCTCCCTTGTCTTGTGCTTGTGAGCATCTTGGGATTTCACACATCCTCTGCTCATTGCATCTTTGTTTTGTGATACAAATTCTCCTCCTCGAGTGGGGATTTCTTTTATCACCTCTTTTGTGATACAAGTTCTCCTCCTCGAGTGGGATATTCTTTTATCACTCATACTCGGTGGTGTGGGTTCTACTCCTGAAGTGGATTTTTCTTTCACCACATGCTTTGTCCATTTCGGTTACACTCTCTCTTTCTATCTAGCTGTCTGTGGAGGTGGGAACACTAAAATGAGGGTTTGACTGAGGCAAACCCCTATACAACCCCAAAAATTTCTCTAGATATTACGCATGCAGGTATTGAAGACATTCACGTGTTGGAGGGTTCATTACTTGGCTAGTTGTAAGTGCTTTCTTTCTACTCTTTATCTTTATTATTTAATCTTTACTTTACTTTAGTTCTATTACATTATGTCATTTTCCCACATTTTGTAAGTTCTTAGAAATATTATTGCTAGTAGTTACTTAGCTATTTTGTAAGATATTCTCGTCCTCTGGTCCATACAACATGCCAACGTGCCCGTGGGACACCAGTGCGCTGCACTATCATCCATATTCTACGTTGTCATCCTTTGGTCGAGAGCTTGTCAGTTTATCCAGAAAATATTTGTGACCTACTCTTTCAGATTCTAGAACTCTCATTATTGTTCCTTGAGGTAGTTTAGGGAAGTTCGCCTTGTGAGGCTCTCTGAATGAAGAGAACTTGTGAGTAGAAAATCCCCCTTCTCTACAGTTCCAAAATATATTTAACTCACCATTGTTGAAATTTCTTGGCCTCCTACTAGTACGTTAAAGGAGGTAGTGCACCTACCTACCCTTGACACATGGCATAGGGAGGGGCCCTATGTACACTACTATTGTACCTTAAGGTACTAAAAGGAATCTATAGATGTGTAGGACACAAAGTAACTTTAATATATATTTTTCATTTTTACAATAAAATTTCTAAAAAAATTAAAACTAGAAATTAAAAGTTTATTTTCATCTCAAATTTTTCTTGCAATGGATATTTTTTCTACTGACTTTCCCTTTTTATTATGTTCATACAATTTATGACACATGTAGTAATGATAGTTGTATATTTGTATGGACAGTGAAGGAGGGGGATTTTTTTCCTCAAGCATGAGGCAAGCCATCAAATTTTGGAAAATTGACAGTTGATCTTATGATTTTTAGCCTTTTGGATGCAACAAAAGGGGTGATTTTGGCCCAAAGTGCTTTGAAATTTCAGCTACATGCTAGATCTAGTAACCCTTTCCCAACATAAAACCCTTATAAATCAGATAATATATGAAAAAAATTGATGAAACAAAAGGAAAATCTAACTTTCTTTGATGTACAAGATTCATTGGCGATGTCCTTGAAACCTCCAATCACACCCAAAAAAAATTCCATGCCAATATTGGTCCCTTAGATTTGGGAAGAAGTCTGCATTATTGAAGCTCTCATACCATGTAGGAGTTTATGGGTGAACTTCTCAACACCCTAGGATAACTTGCAAAACAACAATAAATTCTACAAGAGAGAAATGGAAAAAAGTATCATACTATGATTAAGGATGAAATATTTCTATATTGAATTAGATTGTACATATGATGCCTTTCTTATAAATTCAAGATGTGAGATAGGATTAGACAAGATCATGACATGTGTCTCAATCCCGTACAATGAGATAACTTACTCAAAAAATATTAAATGACTTAGGACACAAGCATTAAATGCCAAAAGATATGATAAGATATAGTGACAACTAACACTAACTAGAAAGATTACATCCTAAGACCTAGGTAGACTTAACATGTAAATAAGACCTAGATAGGTAAAATACCAATTTACACCAAAAAATACTTTCCTCATATAATAATGGGAATGCACTTCTCCAAAACCTTTTTAAAACTCCAAATGAATTATCAAAATCCAAACCATTTTTTATAGCTATTTAATTCTTGAAACAAATAACAAATTAGTCTCAACTTAAATAAGACAACTATGATCATTATACATGGGCTATGGAATTCAAACACATACATTCTCTTAATGTGAACTTACTCAACACCATGGTTCTAGAATAACATATTATATATTGGGAAAGTTTGTGACTATAAGGCCTATATAAATCAAGTACATACAAAATACTTCATTGTAGCCAAGGTTTAAGTGTGATGGTTGTATTGAAAGGTTTTCATTATAATTTATTTACTATATGTTAATACATTTACTTTATTTTAGAAAAAAATTAATGTAATGAATATTAAAATTTTAATATATGTGTAGTGTAGGAAATTGTATACCTTTACAATTTCACACTATGTTTGGCTCCCTTAATCAATTAGACTTAATTAAGCTTCTAATTTTCCAAATTATGCATTCGAAAGCCTTATTTTCCTCATTTTTTGAAAGGGAACCCTATATTTAATTAATACAATTAATATTTTAATCACCTCAAAATGAATGTGTCTTAGAATTTTGGGCTATGAACCATTTTACCAAGGGTGAATGGGTCCTCCTTGGGTCTATGTCTCAAATCTTAATTTGTTTTTGGTGGTATTTTAGTGATTCAAATTTAGATTTTGGAATCTAATTTTTACGAAATTAGATAAACACCTATAAATACATACTCTTTTTATCAATTCAAATATAATGTATGCATGATCAAATATTTCTATGAGAAAATATTATTGTCAAGAGCATTCAAGTGTAGGTTTTTTAGTCATTTTTTGTAGCATTCAAGATCCTATCATCATGTTCAAACTTATGTGTGTTCATTTCATCTTGTGAAGGCTAATATGCATCGTTGATCCTAAAGCATCCAAGCATTCAAGTATCTAAGAAATCAAGAAAAGAAATATTTAATTCCTTCGAGTGATGTGTTTGAATTTAGTCCTCTAAGGGAATTCATTAAAGGTTTTCCGAGTTGTAGCAAGAAAGTGTTCATGTTCATCATTCCTTCCATTTATCAATTGTCATTATCTACCTATCAAGGTTTAACTAATAAACATGGGGTTTGACTAAGGCAAACCCCCATTCACAACAAAAAAGTTCCTCTCTTTGTATGTGTAGATTATAGGTTGAAGAAGGATTGAAAGGATCTCAAAGAGCAATTTTACAACATTGCATAAGTTGTCACCATTGTTTTCAAGACATAGAAACTCAATTGCAGATTTTATTTCTAACTTTTGACAGTGGGACCTGTGCAAAAAGGAATCCAAGAGCCAACATTATAGGACTACCAAAATTGATTTTGGACACCCTAACTAGGACCCATTCGCCCTAGGGTGAACCTGTCCTTCAACGGTGCTTAGAACTAAATTGTAATGCCATGTACATGTGTCTAGGTTCATATATTCTTATAAAATGTGATTTTAGTTTTTGTATCTTCAAGATGTTGCATTTGATCATCTAGGTCTTATTGTTCATTAGGTTTGGTTGCATCAAATCATTTCCATTTAATTCCAAATCTTGTTATCCTAAGAAACTAGAGATTCAGGTCTAATTGGCTCACCTTAGGGTTGAAATTCAATCTCTACACCTTGCAATCTCTTATTTTTAATGAAGTTTGGGAAGAGGGACACCATTAATTCCTAAGTTCTTTGTATGAAGAACCCAAGACACCCCATTTTAATCATCCCCCTTTTCCCAACATTTCAATTTTGGTGAACTCAACATTGTGCATCATATTTTTTTTATTTGGTTATCATTGAAACCCTAGATCTAGGTTTTGCATTATCTAGTTTTGCATTGCATTTAGGGTTACAAAATTCATATTTGTATCATTTAAATTCACAAAAATATAAAAACATTGTATACATTCTATATATTAGATTTCATAAAAGCGTGTTTTAGTCATTTAGATCAAAGTTTCATCAAAAATTGTATTCAAAAAGTTGTCATTTTTCTCATACATTATCATTAAAATTGCATTTCGATTTCATCTAAAAATCTAAAAAAATTGTCACTATTTAACCTATTTGTAACTGGAGAAACAAACATCAAACAACATAAAACTTCAATTTTCACTTTTCAAAACCCTTTCCAAGGACTCATTCACCCTAGGGTGAACCTGTCCTTGTATAGGTGTCTCAAACAACTTTTTCACAACCTTTTTATCTCTATATTATCAGTTTGTTCTAGCTTCCAAAAGTCTGTTTTGAAATTCTAAAAAATTGTTATTGAATGTGCAAGAAAAGTGTCATTTTTTTTTATTTGTTGCAAATTTGAAAAAAAATATTGTGTTTTAGTATTAAAAATCATCAAATTTGTAGAAAAATTATTATGTTTCTAAATCATAGCATATTTTGGATAGACTGTTGAACATCCAAAATGGGGGTGGGGGGGGTGGGGTGGGGTGAATCAGTATTCCATAAAACAATATTAACATCCATTTAAACATTATCCCAATTATGACTAAGTTAGCAAGAAGGAACATAAAAACAAATCAATGCAACCATACACATGAACACCAAGGTTTTTACGTGGAAAACCCAAAAAGGGAAAAACCATGATGAGGGTCAACTCACAATATATTATATCCATATACAAAATATTACAGGGCTCACTTCCAAAGTATTGAATTGATGAGATACACCTTCAATGTGCAGGGTTCAGTTCCAATGAAGCTTAAAATATGAAGTGCTACCTCACGTAGTAGTCACTCAAAAAAATTGCACTGATCCACAAGTGATAAATCATTTAGGATCAGATCTTCACATACCCCTTAATCCTTTTTGCACTCACACTTACTTCTCATTTCACATTTGTTGCTCATGTGTGTTCTTCCTCATTCCACTACTCATTGTCATCTCATTCCTCAAAACATCTTATATATATACAAGTATATCTTAATAATCAATTAGGTCGGTCTAATTAGATGAAACCAAAAATAATCAAACTCTCTTCTTTGTTGGCACCATATATGATTTAATTTTTTTATCCATGTAGTACATTATACCAAGTTGGCTATCATCCATAAAGCATAACCAGTCTTCATAATATATTGCATACGTCGAGTTGGCCAAGACTAGAACACAATTCTCCAAACCAGCAAATAATCCTCAAAGAAAACACCTTCCAGATCTAAGAACACATTAATTTCCCATCATACTACGACATAGAGACTATAAAAAAAGCCACAACATAAGAATGTTCACCTTAATAAAATGTGGAGTCTCCCACCTAGTATGCCACACAAAGAACAACAATAGAATACATAGTTGAACTCTATCAGAGATACTTGTTTGCTCACAACAAAAGATGTCTCAAGATCCAAGATATAGTTGTTTGAATGAGTCAAGAAAATGTGGTTAAGAGATTAGAGCCATATTAGATCTTGCAATAAATTTTAGACTCAGATATCAACACACTGATCCATCACAAAAGGGTACTATCGGTGGAGAAGAACTTCCAGTAAACCAAGTAGACTTCCCATATTGTTATCACCATGCTGACATCGATGATAACATAGGGACAACCAACACAAACCATCCATACTTCATTCTCATGTTGTAAGGCTCCCAACAATCTCCCCCTTTGGAATTGATGGCAAAATCCATGACAAAAACATTTTCCAGTATACAACAACAAAATACTCTGAATACTCCCCCTATCAAAATAGTTCTTCAAAA
>CM021104.1:172262725-172399430 GCA_007115665.2 Sequoiadendron giganteum | reverse complement strand
ATTGGATGATGATTGGATTTGATTTGGATCAAGTGATGATGTATCACTTGATGATTGGATGATGATTGGATTTGATTTTGATCAAATGATGATGTATCAATTGATGATTGGATGATTATTGGATTTGATTGGATCAAATGATGATGTATCACTTGATGATTGGATGGTGATTGGATTTGATTTGGATCAATTGGATAAATTGATGATGTCCCAATTGGATGATTAGGTGGTGATTGGATTTGATTGGATCAAGTGATGATGTATCACTTGATGGTTGGATGATGATTGGATTGGATTGGATCAAATGATGATTTGGATTGATGATTGGATGATGGAAGGGATCCTAAAACTTGATTTGGAGATCACCCTAGGTGACTTGTAACATTGGTTGATCGGATTAAATCAATTATTATGATGCCTAATCCACCTTGAGATGAAAGGGGATTGATTTGGGCCAATGATGTTGACTTACAACACAAATCCGTTTCAAGATAGAAGCGGATTGATTAGGTTGAAGACAAGGATTGATTATGTAGGATAACGATCAATTTAACGCCTTGGTCAATTTGGGAAAATAACTCCTAAAACAAGGTTTTAAAGGTTTTTGTGTTGAGGAATAATGATGGATGCAAAGGGAAGATATGTTGTTGAAGATGTTTAGGTCTTGTGATAAGGCGGATGTTCCAAATGGTGGAATGGTCAATGCGAATGTGGTAAATGGATGTTTTTGGAGAGGTTAAATGGAGGTTTGGAATGGTCAAATGAGTGTTTAGGATGATCAAATGGTCAAATGGAGGTTTTTGTGGATTCGAACGGAGGTTTAGAATGATCAAACGGGTGAAATCGGCTGTTCAGCGGGGTGTATTCACACTTCTACAACAAAACTGTTAAAAATAGTGGGGCAAATTTGCCCCTTTGTAGTGGAAAAGGCTAAAAACAGTGGGGCAAGTTCGCTCCTCTGCAGTGCAAAAGGCTGAAACAGAGGGCAGGTTCGCCCCTCTACAGCAAAAAGGCTGAAACAACCGAGGGCAGATTCGCCCCTTTGCAGCAAAAAGGCTGAAACAACAGAGGGCAGATTCGCCCCTCTACAGAAAATGACCAAAAACAGAGGGAAAAATCGCCCCTCTGTAGTGAAAAATGTATCTTGGTTTGGACAAGGGATTTTGGCAAGGACTTAAAATGGTTTAATGACAGTTTGACTGACCAAAATTTACTGGTTCTTCACAGAAAGACACTTTGAACAAGCACAATCGTATGATTATTGTTTAACGGGTATGGCTGGCAAAGGTCTTACTCTAGGATGAACGAGTTTTCTATGGAGTCCTCGATATACACTCGGTACGTGAGGCACAACCGTGAACACTAGTCCGTCACAAGCGTGAGTTAGGAGCCTCAGCGAGATACTGAAAGGCTCGGACCAACTCTTCACGTCTATCTAGGTATCACCCTAGCTTCGACGTTTTGCTAATTATGACACAACTGGATTGGCGTACAGTTTTGGCTCTCCCCCCTTTATATACCCTGTCGGTATGCATGGTTGGAATCATCCCTTGGGGTGATGAAATCTTCAAGTAGGTCCCGCTAAGAAGAAGACACTAATCGTTTCCAACTACCTCCTTCGGATCCGCACAACGTGCAAAAGAGGAAGATGAAAACAAACTAATGCCCCCTTAGGGTGAAATAAATAAAATAGACACAACAAGCAGCAAATATTACATTCCTCTACTTATACTAAGTAAATAGATAAAGCAGTAAGGAAATACTTTTAAAAATTAGAATAAAAAGGAAGGCCCTGCAAGCAAATGTTAGTTGTTTATCTTTTTGCCCTTTTTGTGATTTGCAGCAAATCTAGCTTCACTTACCAACAAACAAGATTAGTGGATTAGCGCATGAAACAACAAAAGAAAGAAGACAAACACAAAGTTCAAATGCCACTTTTTACCTTCTCGAATGTGCTGTTAAGGGCAGGTTCGCCCCTCTGCAGAAAACAGTCAGAAACAGAAAAAGGGCAGGGTCGCCCCTCTGTAGAAAATAGTCAAAACAACAAGGCAGGTTCACCCCTCCGTAGAAAACAGTCCAAAACAGCAAGGCAGGTAGCTAGAAACACCAGGGCAGGTTCGCCCCTCTGTAGAAAATAGCCGAAAATAGAGGGCAAGGTCGCCCCTCTGCAGAAAACAGTCAGAAAATAGCCTAAAGGGCAGGTTCGCCCCTCTGCAGAAAATAGTCAAAAACAACAAAGGGCAGGTTCGCCCCTCTGCAGAAAATAGTCAGAAATAGAGGGCAAGGTCGCCCCTCTGCAGAAAACAGTCGAAAACAGAGGGCAAGGTCGCCCCTCTGCAGAAAACAGTCGGAAACAGCAAAGGGCAGGGTCGCCCCTCTGTAGAAAATAGTCAGAAACAGAGGGCAAGGTCGCCCCTCTGCAGAAAACAGTTGGAAACAGAGGGCAAGGTCACCCTTCTGCGACGTCTGGGATTGCAAGTTTGCCCCTCTGCGACCTGAATCTGCAAACAAGCTAACAACATAAAACGTGAAAGAAACAGACCCCCCTTGTGGGTCCCACTAGGTGTGCCATAAATGTGATCCTAATAAAATGCTACTTCTAAATGTGAGATGCTAAATAAGAAACTAATAATGCAATGTAAAGAGAAGCAACAAGATAATAGGGCACCTCAATAAGATTAGCCTAAAAAAATGAACAACATAGAAGTAAGATAAACAAATTGATTGGTGTTATACCTTCATGTTGTTGTCTCCTCCCTTGGTTGGCCCTTTGATGCTTCAAGAATTGTGTGCTCCTTGAATGACAATGGATTTGAATGGATGCAAGATGAATTGGTGATGCTAAATGCTATGGTAGATGAGAACTTGAATGACAATTTTGCAAGAGTTTTGTTGCAAAAGACTTCCTCCCTTAAAATGAGGGAATTGAAGGGGTATTTATAGGCTAAATTGAATTCTCTAGAGAATTCAACGGTTGGGATTGATCCAACAAAGATCAAGATGAAGGGCTATGGTGAGTTGAGGACTCACAAGCCCTCACATCTTGACATGTGGAAGGTGAGATGTCCTAGGGTGGAGTGATGTGGAAATGAGGTGGAAGAGAAGGACAAGAGGTGGAAGGGAAGTACATGAGGTGGATGAAGGACAAGTACCTTTGAGGTACCTTGGGGGATGAGAAGATTTCCTCAAAAATGAACTTGTTCCCAAATGAGGATGAAAGAGACTTTTGAGGAATTTTAGAATTCCTCAAAAATCTCCATGGGAAAAGGGGAAATGTGTGGGAAGGTTGACCAGAAAAGGTAAGCTAAATATGGTTAATGATACTGATTAAGGTTGTGCAAACAAATGATTAAGGTAATTGATGAGAGATTAGAGGCAAGTGGGAGATTATGGAGGATGTGACACTTAATCTTGATTAAGTAGTGCACATTCTAACCATAGATTAATTAATTTAATTCAGATTAGAAGAGGGTTATGGAGAATGTGACAAGGAGAAAGAAAAAGAGGAATTAGAAATTGGTTTTAATTCAAATGGGTTAAAAGACTAAATTAAATAATTTGTCATATTTATTTAATTTAGAGAAGAACAGGGTGTAAGGTAAAGTATTTAATTTATTTAATTAGATACTTTAGGAACCTTAGGCAGAAAATGAAATAATGATTAAATAAATTATTTAATCAATGTTAATGGAATAGATGAATATAATAGATGATTTTGATCATATGGAAGTGATCAAATTTGGATGTCTACAAATGTAAAACATGAAATAGTGAGTATGTTATGATCCTACAACTATTACAAGGAAAGGAGAAACATCTATTGTTATTGATTATAATGAGTAGACAAATTATAAACTTGATTCCTATCTAATGAAATATTCCCACATGGAGTATCTATCAGTTCAGGATGCACCAAATTTAAAGTTGTCTCAGAAGAATCTCTTGTGAGGGTGTTGATATTGAGTGAAGGCTTGTTTGTTTGTTTCAAGGGATAATAACCAAGACCATTAGTCGTTTCTTGCATGTTAGGATCTATAGGGACATAGATACCTTGTTCTCTAGCACCACATCATTTTCCGCTATAACCAAGTTGTTTCATAAGTTCATAACCTTTTCCATAAATATTTTTCATTTCTTTTAGATTTGGTGGTTGTTCGTAATCAAATTCATCAAATCTTGTTGTGTAATTTGTTTCTTCTTCTAAAGTGGTTGAAGTGGATGCTTTCAAATTTTGTGTTGAAATTACTTTTTCTTTTCTCTTTTTCGGATTCTTTTGTTATGATCTTGTATTCTCTCATGAATGTAGTTATGAAATCAATGGAACTCCAAGCATCTTCCAATAGCTTTATTACTTATTCAATAGGCTTTTCTTTTTCTTTCTCGGTATGCAAACAACTTTTAGGTTCAAGGTCGACCTTGATTGTATACACTTTGTTATATATATGAGCAATGGTATTGTAACTCGATTGCTGGAAAACATTATCATTATCAAGTTTCCTTCTAGGTGATTCTAAGATAAGGACAAGTTTATTCTAAACTTGTGGTTGTTGTGAGGGTGGATAAATGATAAGCTTAAGCTTGGGATATTGCTTCATGGGATATCTAATGCACATAACATCAAAAATCTTGTCCTTATTTTCATGATCTCTTAGTGAAGGGGAGTCGAATGTCACTTCATAATCTTCATCTAGGGAATCCATGTCACTAATGTTTGAAAAACATGTCAATTCTATCATTTTATTCCACCATGATATTCTCGTAGTAACAAAGTTTTTAGGAGAGCAACAAACTAGATGTCCATGACATTCAAAGGTTGGTTCTTCTAAAATGACTTCATCACAAGTAAGGGAGTTATGAATGTTTGGATTTTATTGCTTATTAATGATAGAATTTTCATGTTCAATAACGTTTTTCCTAGGATTATCATAGCTTTGATTGGTTTGATCTTCTAACACCAAAATATCTTCTTCACAAATAGTAGAGATATTAGGAGAAGGCCAAATTTCATTGTTACGATTGTCCATGATTTCATCCTTTTTCTCTAAGGTCTCATTCTCTTGTGCCATAATATCTACTATAGTAGGAGAGTTTTTAGGAGAGGAGAAAACAATAGGCTCATCACATTCCATGGTTAGATTTTGTAACGTATCTTCATCACAAATAGGGGAGGCATCAAGAGAAGAATAATTATGAGTTTCAAGCTTACCAATGATTGGATCCTTTTGTTTGAATAGACCTTTCCAGATGTTAGAGACATTAGGAAAGAGAGAAATAATTCTATAACTCAATCATTGGATCTCTTAACACCAACATATCCTCTTCACAAATGTGTTTTTCATGATCGTTCACGATTGTACCCTCTCACTAAAGCATTCTCACAAGTAGGGAATATGTTGGGAGATGAATGGAGATTAGGTAAAGTAGTATAAATGATCTCATATTATTTTATCTTAATATTTTCCCAAGGGGGAGAAGGAGAGGGACAAACAATATTTTCATGATTCTCAATTATTGTATCTTCTTTCACTAAGATACCTTCGCCACTAATAGGAAAGGTATCGAGAGAAAAACAACTAGGATTATCATGATTGTCTATGTGTGTATCCTATTGCATCAAATTTTTAATGGATGTGATCTAGGTGAGATTAAGTCCTCAAGGGCTTCATATAACATGTCAAATTCATCGCAACTAAAGGGTCCAAGATTCACCATTTAGTTTTTGTTTTGTTTTGTTTGATGTTTTTAATTTTTGATTTTTTTTGTTTTCTAATGAATGCCAAATGTAATCTAATATTACCAAACTATGAAATAATACTAGAAATGAAACAAAAGTGTAGTAATATAATTCTATCCACAATTGAAACATGTACTTTGAAATGAACCAAATTATAGCTAGATCTAATGAAATGAATGAAACAAAAAACCAGCTAACTGAAACAAAGATCTAACAACAACAAACATAAGCACAAAAAATGAAGTTTTTAATTTTGTAAAAATGTAGATTCATACCTGATACAAGACTAAATTTCCCAGATGGGTGAATGAGTCTCAATTAGGGTCTTTGGAATTTTCAAATGTTGAAAAATAGTCAACACAAAATTCCTAGAGATCTAGAAAAACCACCTATATAGGGACTAAATCACTCAAATGGGTGAATGAATCCCAAATTAGGGTTTTTGAACCAAATTTAACAAATTCTGAGTTGATATTAAGGTTTCTAGTTTGTATACTCAAATGAATATTTGCAATTATAATTTTCCAATGAAATTTAATTGTGCATAAAAATGCAACTATATGAACTTTTCACTAATGCAATATTTAGGAATCCTAAATGCAATTCAACTAATGCAAATGTAATGCAAAGTTAACCTAGATCTAGGAATACAATGTTCTCCAAATTATAAATGCAAGTGTCCAAAGGTTGGGTTCATCAAAATGAACTGAAGGAAATAGTGTTCCACCTTTTGGGAGATGGAACTTGAGGACCTATTTCACTCTCAATTCATTAGGAAACCAAGATCCCTCAACTAAGTGACTCAATTGAGGGAAGGAATATAAGTGGGGTTTCCTTAGGTGTGATTAAAAGGGGGGTTAACCATTAAAATGAAGCTTCAAAGGATAAATGAAAAAAATCACGCACTAACCCTAGAAACTTAAAACATGAAATCAGATTACTAGACAAAGAGATACAAAAAATTACCCAAAGGATAGGAGATGTCTAAAATATATATGAAAACTCTAAAATTTTCTATTTTTGAATTGCATTGGGACTTGTACGCTAGATTGGGTGATTTAGTCCTACTATAGGAATTTGGGGAAAATTTAGAACCTTTTGCTAGTAAATCGAGATCTACAAAAAACTTGTGAAAAGAGGTATACTGGGACTCATACGCCCAAAGGAGCAAGTTAGTCCCAGTATTAGGATTTGAATGAAACTTATATAGCCTCTAGTGGTCTTTTGTAGCTTTCATTTTTTCCAATCTCCAAGTCTGAAAGTCTGAGTTCTGACCTATAGGCAAGTTTTTGTGAAGATGACAACTTCTTCAAAACTTTGACAACTTTGACAACTTTCTTCAATCTTGCAACTTTATCCTCAAAGGATCTTCAAGCTCAAAATCACCTAGATCTGCAATTACACATGAAGAGGAATTTTTTTTTGTTGTGTTAGGGAATAGGGGTTTACCTTGGTCAAACCCTATTTTGGTAATCAAACTTTGAAATGAAATGAAATAGAATGAAGGAATGATGAATGAACAAATGTAATGTTGCAACTCACTAAACCCTAGGAATAAAGGATACAATATTGTGTGAAATGGATCCAATGGATGTGGATCTTGACTCTTGATCTTGATATGAGATAATTTATTTGAATGCTTGCTTGAATCATGGAAACCTATATCACAAATGTTAGCTCACAGACACACATGATGCATGAATACTTTGACATGATGCATGAATCTTGAATTCTACTCCAAATTCTTAATAATTTGCTCTTGAATGCTCTTGATCTCATAAAATTGACTTAGATATTCTCTCTTGAAAATATTATGTCAAATTATGTGAAATAACCTTGTATTTATCCTTGTTTATGCCAAATTTCTTGAAATTACAACACTACAAGCAGACATCAGATCTAGGATAATAAAATCCCACCAAGAATTTGATTTGATATAGGTCTTGGTTAAAGCGGGACTCATATGCCACCTTGGGTATATGAGTCCTAGTGTCTTAAACATGGGACACAAACTCTAAGAATTGTTTTGTTCAATACAATGTTTAAAATCAGGTCCCAAGACCCAAGTGGGTCCCATACGCCCAAGGTGGCATATAAGACCCATATCACTAGATCTAGAACACATAACCTCAAACGTTGAATTATGATTTGTGATTTATTCAATTTTAGGATTATCCTCAAAAAAATAGATTTAATAAGGCTTGTGGATGCAAAATAGGACCAAATAAGGCCTAAAGAAGCCCAATTTTAGCAGGGAGGGCCCAAACAAGTGTGAAAATGTAAAGGGATAGATTTTTCTACACTATAATGACCAAGTTATGGGCCTCCAAATTTGAACAAAAAAATGAAACCTACCAAAAGAGGGGAAACAAATTCTCGATTGTTGATGTCACGCTAATGTGATGCTGACATGAACAAATCCCTAGATTGAGTTTGACTATCGATTGGTCGTCACTAGTTAGTGTGGGCCTAGGGTCGATGAGAATATCCCATAGAATATTATATTTGGAATAATATTTTGATGCTTTGGAATATTTTGGAGTCAATCGAAGGTATGGGGAACTTATGGGGAAATCTATTTGATGTTCCTGTATAGTCATAAAATTGCACCCCTCGCAATTTCACATACATTCTTGCTTTTTCTTTAGTGTCCACTCCCCTAGCATTTGTGTAGGCTCATTTCAGCCCCTGGATCAACCTTTTCCCCTCTCAAGATGCTCCAACATGCCTTTTCAGTAGCCACTCTTGCGTTTCAGTTTTGTGTTAAACCTGATGCTTCTCCCTTTCTCATCATTTCACAGTGTGATGTGTTCAGACACTAGCATGTCACGCAGACGTTTGTGCACTGCGCTAGTGTCCTGCAAAATTTCAACATTCAAACAGTTGTTTTCGTGCATGTTTTCCACTTGTCAGCAATGGTTGTTGGTGGTAATTTTTTGAGACAACCTAAAATGGCTCGGGAAGCTTCTTTTTTCTTCTCTTCTCTCTTTTAATGTGATCTTCTCAATTCCATTGTTGCTTCTAAGTTCTCCTAACTTCATTCTAGCTTCTTTCTAGCCTTGGCTCTAGCATTTTCTCTCTTGTTATTTTTCTTGCACAACTCCATACAACTTGCTACAACAAAACCTTCAAGTTCTCTTGGCAACACTCTTTGCAGCCCTTGGCTCTTGCATGTGATACCTCCCTTGTCTTGTGCTTGTGAGCATCTTGGGATTTCACACATCCTCTGCTCATTGCATCTTTGTTTTGTGATACAAATTCTCCTCCTCGAGTGGGGATTTCTTTTATCACCTCTTTTGTGATACAAGTTCTCCTCCTCGAGTGGGATATTCTTTTATCACTCATACTCGGTGGTGTGGGTTCTACTCCTGAAGTGGATTTTTCTTTCACCACATGCTTTGTCCATTTCGGTTACACTCTCTCTTTCTATCTAGCTGTCTGTGGAGGTGGGAACACTAAAATGAGGGTTTGACTGAGGCAAACCCCTATACAACCCCAAAAATTTCTCTAGATATTACGCATGCAGGTATTGAAGACATTCACGTGTTGGAGGGTTCATTACTTGGCTAGTTGTAAGTGCTTTCTTTCTACTCTTTATCTTTATTATTTAATCTTTACTTTACTTTAGTTCTATTACATTATGTCATTTTCCCACATTTTGTAAGTTCTTAGAAATATTATTGCTAGTAGTTACTTAGCTATTTTGTAAGATATTCTCGTCCTCTGGTCCATACAACATGCCAACGTGCCCGTGGGACACCAGTGCGCTGCACTATCATCCATATTCTACGTTGTCATCCTTTGGTCGAGAGCTTGTCAGTTTATCCAGAAAATATTTGTGACCTACTCTTTCAGATTCTAGAACTCTCATTATTGTTCCTTGAGGTAGTTTAGGGAAGTTCGCCTTGTGAGGCTCTCTGAATGAAGAGAACTTGTGAGTAGAAAATCCCCCTTCTCTACAGTTCCAAAATATATTTAACTCACCATTGTTGAAATTTCTTGGCCTCCTACTAGTACGTTAAAGGAGGTAGTGCACCTACCTACCCTTGACACATGGCATAGGGAGGGGCCCTATGTACACTACTATTGTACCTTAAGGTACTAAAAGGAATCTATAGATGTGTAGGACACAAAGTAACTTTAATATATATTTTTCATTTTTACAATAAAATTTCTAAAAAAATTAAAACTAGAAATTAAAAGTTTATTTTCATCTCAAATTTTTCTTGCAATGGATATTTTTTCTACTGACTTTCCCTTTTTATTATGTTCATACAATTTATGACACATGTAGTAATGATAGTTGTATATTTGTATGGACAGTGAAGGAGGGGGATTTTTTTCCTCAAGCATGAGGCAAGCCATCAAATTTTGGAAAATTGACAGTTGATCTTATGATTTTTAGCCTTTTGGATGCAACAAAAGGGGTGATTTTGGCCCAAAGTGCTTTGAAATTTCAGCTACATGCTAGATCTAGTAACCCTTTCCCAACATAAAACCCTTATAAATCAGATAATATATGAAAAAAATTGATGAAACAAAAGGAAAATCTAACTTTCTTTGATGTACAAGATTCATTGGCGATGTCCTTGAAACCTCCAATCACACCCAAAAAAAATTCCATGCCAATATTGGTCCCTTAGATTTGGGAAGAAGTCTGCATTATTGAAGCTCTCATACCATGTAGGAGTTTATGGGTGAACTTCTCAACACCCTAGGATAACTTGCAAAACAACAATAAATTCTACAAGAGAGAAATGGAAAAAAGTATCATACTATGATTAAGGATGAAATATTTCTATATTGAATTAGATTGTACATATGATGCCTTTCTTATAAATTCAAGATGTGAGATAGGATTAGACAAGATCATGACATGTGTCTCAATCCCGTACAATGAGATAACTTACTCAAAAAATATTAAATGACTTAGGACACAAGCATTAAATGCCAAAAGATATGATAAGATATAGTGACAACTAACACTAACTAGAAAGATTACATCCTAAGACCTAGGTAGACTTAACATGTAAATAAGACCTAGATAGGTAAAATACCAATTTACACCAAAAAATACTTTCCTCATATAATAATGGGAATGCACTTCTCCAAAACCTTTTTAAAACTCCAAATGAATTATCAAAATCCAAACCATTTTTTATAGCTATTTAATTCTTGAAACAAATAACAAATTAGTCTCAACTTAAATAAGACAACTATGATCATTATACATGGGCTATGGAATTCAAACACATACATTCTCTTAATGTGAACTTACTCAACACCATGGTTCTAGAATAACATATTATATATTGGGAAAGTTTGTGACTATAAGGCCTATATAAATCAAGTACATACAAAATACTTCATTGTAGCCAAGGTTTAAGTGTGATGGTTGTATTGAAAGGTTTTCATTATAATTTATTTACTATATGTTAATACATTTACTTTATTTTAGAAAAAAATTAATGTAATGAATATTAAAATTTTAATATATGTGTAGTGTAGGAAATTGTATACCTTTACAATTTCACACTATGTTTGGCTCCCTTAATCAATTAGACTTAATTAAGCTTCTAATTTTCCAAATTATGCATTCGAAAGCCTTATTTTCCTCATTTTTTGAAAGGGAACCCTATATTTAATTAATACAATTAATATTTTAATCACCTCAAAATGAATGTGTCTTAGAATTTTGGGCTATGAACCATTTTACCAAGGGTGAATGGGTCCTCCTTGGGTCTATGTCTCAAATCTTAATTTGTTTTTGGTGGTATTTTAGTGATTCAAATTTAGATTTTGGAATCTAATTTTTACGAAATTAGATAAACACCTATAAATACATACTCTTTTTATCAATTCAAATATAATGTATGCATGATCAAATATTTCTATGAGAAAATATTATTGTCAAGAGCATTCAAGTGTAGGTTTTTTAGTCATTTTTTGTAGCATTCAAGATCCTATCATCATGTTCAAACTTATGTGTGTTCATTTCATCTTGTGAAGGCTAATATGCATCGTTGATCCTAAAGCATCCAAGCATTCAAGTATCTAAGAAATCAAGAAAAGAAATATTTAATTCCTTCGAGTGATGTGTTTGAATTTAGTCCTCTAAGGGAATTCATTAAAGGTTTTCCGAGTTGTAGCAAGAAAGTGTTCATGTTCATCATTCCTTCCATTTATCAATTGTCATTATCTACCTATCAAGGTTTAACTAATAAACATGGGGTTTGACTAAGGCAAACCCCCATTCACAACAAAAAAGTTCCTCTCTTTGTATGTGTAGATTATAGGTTGAAGAAGGATTGAAAGGATCTCAAAGAGCAATTTTACAACATTGCATAAGTTGTCACCATTGTTTTCAAGACATAGAAACTCAATTGCAGATTTTATTTCTAACTTTTGACAGTGGGACCTGTGCAAAAAGGAATCCAAGAGCCAACATTATAGGACTACCAAAATTGATTTTGGACACCCTAACTAGGACCCATTCGCCCTAGGGTGAACCTGTCCTTCAACGGTGCTTAGAACTAAATTGTAATGCCATGTACATGTGTCTAGGTTCATATATTCTTATAAAATGTGATTTTAGTTTTTGTATCTTCAAGATGTTGCATTTGATCATCTAGGTCTTATTGTTCATTAGGTTTGGTTGCATCAAATCATTTCCATTTAATTCCAAATCTTGTTATCCTAAGAAACTAGAGATTCAGGTCTAATTGGCTCACCTTAGGGTTGAAATTCAATCTCTACACCTTGCAATCTCTTATTTTTAATGAAGTTTGGGAAGAGGGACACCATTAATTCCTAAGTTCTTTGTATGAAGAACCCAAGACACCCCATTTTAATCATCCCCCTTTTCCCAACATTTCAATTTTGGTGAACTCAACATTGTGCATCATATTTTTTTTATTTGGTTATCATTGAAACCCTAGATCTAGGTTTTGCATTATCTAGTTTTGCATTGCATTTAGGGTTACAAAATTCATATTTGTATCATTTAAATTCACAAAAATATAAAAACATTGTATACATTCTATATATTAGATTTCATAAAAGCGTGTTTTAGTCATTTAGATCAAAGTTTCATCAAAAATTGTATTCAAAAAGTTGTCATTTTTCTCATACATTATCATTAAAATTGCATTTCGATTTCATCTAAAAATCTAAAAAAATTGTCACTATTTAACCTATTTGTAACTGGAGAAACAAACATCAAACAACATAAAACTTCAATTTTCACTTTTCAAAACCCTTTCCAAGGACTCATTCACCCTAGGGTGAACCTGTCCTTGTATAGGTGTCTCAAACAACTTTTTCACAACCTTTTTATCTCTATATTATCAGTTTGTTCTAGCTTCCAAAAGTCTGTTTTGAAATTCTAAAAAATTGTTATTGAATGTGCAAGAAAAGTGTCATTTTTTTTTATTTGTTGCAAATTTGAAAAAAAATATTGTGTTTTAGTATTAAAAATCATCAAATTTGTAGAAAAATTATTATGTTTCTAAATCATAGCATATTTTGGATAGACTGTTGAACATCCAAAATGGGGGTGGGGGGGGTGGGGTGGGGTGAATCAGTATTCCATAAAACAATATTAACATCCATTTAAACATTATCCCAATTATGACTAAGTTAGCAAGAAGGAACATAAAAACAAATCAATGCAACCATACACATGAACACCAAGGTTTTTACGTGGAAAACCCAAAAAGGGAAAAACCATGATGAGGGTCAACTCACAATATATTATATCCATATACAAAATATTACAGGGCTCACTTCCAAAGTATTGAATTGATGAGATACACCTTCAATGTGCAGGGTTCAGTTCCAATGAAGCTTAAAATATGAAGTGCTACCTCACGTAGTAGTCACTCAAAAAAATTGCACTGATCCACAAGTGATAAATCATTTAGGATCAGATCTTCACATACCCCTTAATCCTTTTTGCACTCACACTTACTTCTCATTTCACATTTGTTGCTCATGTGTGTTCTTCCTCATTCCACTACTCATTGTCATCTCATTCCTCAAAACATCTTATATATATACAAGTATATCTTAATAATCAATTAGGTCGGTCTAATTAGATGAAACCAAAAATAATCAAACTCTCTTCTTTGTTGGCACCATATATGATTTAATTTTTTTATCCATGTAGTACATTATACCAAGTTGGCTATCATCCATAAAGCATAACCAGTCTTCATAATATATTGCATACGTCGAGTTGGCCAAGACTAGAACACAATTCTCCAAACCAGCAAATAATCCTCAAAGAAAACACCTTCCAGATCTAAGAACACATTAATTTCCCATCATACTACGACATAGAGACTATAAAAAAAGCCACAACATAAGAATGTTCACCTTAATAAAATGTGGAGTCTCCCACCTAGTATGCCACACAAAGAACAACAATAGAATACATAGTTGAACTCTATCAGAGATACTTGTTTGCTCACAACAAAAGATGTCTCAAGATCCAAGATATAGTTGTTTGAATGAGTCAAGAAAATGTGGTTAAGAGATTAGAGCCATATTAGATCTTGCAATAAATTTTAGACTCAGATATCAACACACTGATCCATCACAAAAGGGTACTATCGGTGGAGAAGAACTTCCAGTAAACCAAGTAGACTTCCCATATTGTTATCACCATGCTGACATCGATGATAACATAGGGACAACCAACACAAACCATCCATACTTCATTCTCATGTTGTAAGGCTCCCAACAATCTCCCCCTTTGGAATTGATGGCAAAATCCATGACAAAAACATTTTCCAGTATACAACAACAAAATACTCTGAATACTCCCCCTATCAAAATAGTTCTTCAAAAAAATGTTTTTCCTCTGTCTCTCTATCTCTCCCAATCTCTCCATCTATCTATCTCTTTATCTCCCCTTCTCTCTATCTCTCCCCTTTTGACATCAATGACAAAGGAAGGGGTCCGGTATATATGTATATATGCATCAAAGCGTAACCAGAAAGATATGAACACAAAATTGAATTAACTTGAAGAAGAACCTTTGAGACTCTCCAGGATAGCCTTCCAAAATGCTTTACATTCTTCCCATGAAACTTTTGCACTTATCAGAGTCTTGTGAAATAGCTAAAGCTTAGTTAAGGACTCTATACCATCTGCTAAAGTATTGGGACTAAGATTAATCTATGATAATTCACCAATACAACCAAGAGCACTAGAAAAAAAAGTATGTTTGAGTTTAATCATGTCTCTGAGTGCCACAAACTTCTTGATAACATTTTTCCTTTGATCCTGTAGAGAAAATAATTTGTCTTGAAGCTGTACAATATAGGACCACCTTTGATTATATTTATCTTCTTCTATCTTGTATGTATCTACCTAAGTTCTCATCTGGGACTCACTCATCCTTATCTCATTTATTATATCCAATGTACTACCAAACCAATCTAGGAAAAAGGAAATTAGTTTGTGTGCCTCTCCTTCACAAGCTTGTACACTCTCCAATTCCTTCATCAATCAACTATGTGCATTCACACATTTTTCCTTGATATCTTCCAAATTTCCTTCATCAGATTTGATTCTAGGAGAAAATTCAAGTCTGGAGATGTAGACCTTCAATGAATAAATCATGCCACAAAGATTATCCACAACATAAATATATGAATCAAAATTAGCGTTGAGAATAAACTTCTAGAATTCTTCCAAAGCTCTCTAAATATTTATTCTTTCATGCTCATGTTCAAGCTCACTTCCTTCTGCAACTTCTTTCTTAACAGCACTCTTCCTTTTCTTCCTTGTTTTGATCACGCTACTGGAGGTACCTTCTACATTGAGATTCTTAGGGCTTTCCAAAAGAATTTTAGCATAATTATCAACTTCAACCTCTGACACTTCATAATCCAATTTAGATATCCAAACTAACCTTGATTCAACTACTTCCATGTGACAAAAATTTGTAGACACAAGAAAATTTATGCTTCCAAAGTACCTTTCAACAATACTTACTGGAATCCTAGACTTTCTATTCATCTTCATCTGAAATGTTCCAAAGAATGCAACAAGGGCAGTCTCTTGTGCATTTGAAGTACCAAGATTTATCATGAAGTTCCTGATTTGATAGGCAATAGGCTCTAAATCTGACCATTCTATCCTTCTTATTATCAATAACCTCAATTATTTGTTTCTCATCCATAGCCTTCCATTTGGGAACTGGTCCAGAGGAACACAAAATAGTTACATCTCTAATAGCTTCTCTAGTAATCAAATGTACCTCATCAATCCACATAGATTCATCATGAATTATTCTCAACACTAATCAAATATACTTCTTCTCAAATTCAAACAAGGGAGATTTCCTCTAAACATCCAACTTCTTCTCAACTAACACTCTGTAGGCATCATGGCTCTCTTTCAATTCAATTTCCCAAAACATTCTCAACTAAACTGACGAAATATCTTCTAACTTACTGTAAACAAATGGATAGATATCTTATGTGGGAAACACTCTCGGAGGGATGCAGGAGAATGCACCAATAGAATCTTTCGACACATTCCTCAAATATCTCTTTAACCTAACTTGCACTTTATCTGCATTATTCACAATATTTGAATTATCCATAGCAATAAAAATGAAAGATTGAGCAAACAGGAATAGGTCATTGTAAATTCCAAGAAGAAATGTATAGATATCCTACTTCCGGAGCTCACTTCGAATCTACTTGATTTCTTCATCAAACTCCGAAACTCTATTACCTTCTAAACTTCCTTTGGATGCTTCTCTGGAAATAAATAATCCTTTTGAATTATCTAAATTTATTCCTTCCATTCTAAATGATTTTGCAATAAATGCTTCTACTTGCAAGAAGATTGCCTTGAAAATTGTGTACACCTCCATTCTTTCAAATTCTATAGACTTCATCCTTCACACATGTGATTGAGAAAATTACCTTAATATTTTTAGCACATTAAATATACTTCTGTCTAGATATGACACAAGTACTGATGAGGTGATTTATTAGATTTTCTGATAATTGCTCCCCCTTAGCCACTTATTTTACTTAGAAATTGATTGGAGTATCTGCATTGGAGGTTGGAATAGATAAGACTAATAATTCTGATTCCTTTCTCTAAATCCTTTTCCTTTCCTTTCTTGTTTCTTCTAGATCAATGATTTGATCATTCTTCTTCACTGGATAATTATTTTTCTTTCTTTTGCTGTTATTACCAAGGTGTTTCGAATTGCTACACTTACAAAAAACATCATTCTTCCTTCTATTTTCCTTTTTATTCAATAGACTATCTTTATATCCATTCTTCTTTCTCTTAGAACACTTGCTAGAGAATGATAAAGAATCATTCATTTTACTTTTGTAGTCCTTTTCCTTATGAATAGATTTATTGTAGGAATAACAAACACCATTGAAAAATAAATTCCTTTTAGCATCATGTCATTTGAGAGGATTTTTTTTGGAATTCATTCTTAGATCCTTGATTTTTCCATCTTTGTGTCGACTCTTCTTGCCAATGGATTGCTTCACTTTAGAAATTTGACCTTCCTCAAACCCTAAACCACTCTTATCCATTTTTGATCTTTGAGAGGTAATCAATTTATCAAGCATCGTCGAGCTTATCTTAAATTTGTCTTCAAAAATTATTGCCTTTTCTAGATCAAATATCAATATTTCTACTTCTTCCTCAAGCTTTATGCATTCATCCATCTTCCTTTGAATTTTAATTTCCTGACATTCTTCAGTTCTTTTCTTCTCATCCAATTGTTGTAGCAGGCTAGAGATAATTTATTCTCTCTCAACCAATAGATCACATTCTTCACCACTTTTACTTTTCATCTTTTCAATGTACTCATTTTCTTTCATCAGCTTATCCTTCAAATCTTCCATTTCTTTTGAATATTCAATAGAGACTTCTTTCGGAGGAAATTTTTTCTTATACTCCAATTTTGGGATCTTCCTCAACTTGTTAGGATTCTTCAAGGAACCAAGCTCTATTACCAATTGTTGAAAATCTGAAATACTAAGAGGGGGGGTGAATAATTATTCCATAAAACCATATTAACATCCATTTAAATAGTATCTTAATTCTGACTGAATCAACAAGAAGGAACATAAAAACAAATCAATGCAACCATACACATGAACACCAAGATTTTTACATGAAAAACCCAAAAGGAGAAAAACCACGGTGAGGGTTAACTCACAATATATTATATCTGGACACAAAATATTATAGGGCTCACTATCGTTAAAAAGGCTCACTACAAGGACTCACAATCCTTAAAAGGTTGACTGCCTGAGTACAAAAGATGGCTAACTGCCAAGATACAATGATAGTGGCTCACTGCCAAAAAATTGAATTGATAGGATACACTTTCAATGTGCAGGTTTCAGTTCCAATGAAGCTCAAAATATGAATTACTACCTCATGTAGTAGTCGCTCAACAAAACTGCACTAATCCACAACTGATAAAGAATTTAGGCTCAAATCTTCACATACCCCTTAATCCTTTTCACACTCACACTTACTTCTCATTTCACATTCACTGGTCATGAGTGTCCTTCCTCATTCCACTACTCATGCTCATCTCATTCCTCAAAACATCTTATATATATATACAAGTATATCTTAATCATCAATTAGGTTGACCTAATTAGATGAAACCAAAAATAATCAAACTCTCTTCTTTTTTGACACCATATATGATTTAAACATGTTATCCATGTAGTGCATTATACCAAGTTGGCTATCATCCATAAAGTATAACTAGTCTTCATAATATATTGCATAAGTTGATTCAAACAAGAATAGAACACAATTCTCCAAACCAACAAATAATCCTCAAAGAAAACACCTTCCGGATCTAAGAACACATTAATTTCCCATCATACTACCAACATAGAGAATATTAAAAAAGCCACAACATAAGAATGTTCACCTTAATAAAATGTGGAGTCTCCCACACAGTATGCCACACAAAGAAAAAAAGTAGAATATAGAGTTGAACTCTATCAGAGATAACTTTTTTCTCACAACAAAATATGTCTCAATATCCAGGATATAGCTATCTAGATGAGTCAAAAAAACATCGTTAAGAGATTAGAGTCATATCATATCTTGCAGTAAATTTTGGACTCAAATAACAACACACTGATCCATCACAAAAGGGTACTACCGACAAAGAACAAATTTTGGTAAACCAAGTAGACTTCCTATATAGTTATCACCATGTTGACATCAATGGAAACATAGGGACAACCAACACAAACCATCCATAATTCATGCTTATGTTGCAAGGCTCCCAACATAGACTACTTCTCATTTTTGCATAAATAGAAGTGTTTTTCCTTTTCAAAGATGTGGTTTTGATATGGTAAAGAATGGCTTGTATAAGTACAATTTACCTAGTTATGAGAACAATATAGGGAAACAAAATAAGGTCATTCACAAGCATGTTATTCATCCTACAAGTTTTTTCCCTAATTATGAGACTACCTTAGTGTAAGAGAGAATTCTTTTTGACACATTCCTTAATATCACATTTCTTATCCTTCACTCAATCCCTAATCTCTCTCCCATTTATGAGGATTGCAAGAGGATACAATCATATACAATCATGACAAGCATAATTCTTCTCCCAATACTTCTCCTACTTGTGACAAAGGTATCTTTGTGTTAGATCTAATTATTGAATGACATCTTGTTTGTTCCTCTCCCCCTACTTCTCCCACTTGGGAGGATATTATGGAAAATGAGGATGAGATCATTGACACGTTTCTTAACATCACATTTCCTAGTCTCCATTCATCTCCCACTTGTGAGAATTTTCTAGTGAAAGGGAATGCAATTGTTGACAATCATGACAACCATAATTGTCCTTCTCTCGATATCTATCCTCATGACAAAGGTGTCTTGGAGTTAGAAGATCCAACCATTGAATGCCATGAGAATCTTATTTTCCTCTATCCTAAAACCTCTCCTACTAAGGAAGATATTATGGTACAAGAGGATAATATCCTTGATACTAAGATGGATTTCTTAGATGAAGATGTTAAGGTCACCTTATATCTCCTCTTGATAGAAGATCATCAACAAAAAATCAAATTCATTGAGGTTATAAATGCACAATGTACCACTAGATCTCCCTTGATTATTGAATCTCCTAAGCCACTTCTTATCATAGGACTAGCTCAACACCAAAAAAAACCTCCAGGGGCTATCTTAAATTTTACAAACAACTTACTAGTGACAATGTTTTTTAGAAATCAAGTTATCATATAGATGCTCATACATATAATAAAAGGAATAATAGATAGCCACAAACCATTCATCCATCAATACCACTTCCTCAACTTATTTTTCCTATTATAGGAGTACCATCTTATGGAACAACTTCGTAACACTCTTGCTAAGATATCCTTGTGGGATTTGATTCAAGCATCACCTCTTTACCATGACACACTTCAAATTTATTTACAGCAAGTTGTTATCCCTCCTTGTGCACAACCAAATGATGTGGAAGCTATGATTGAGAATATGAATTCACCTAATTTGGACATTGTCTTTCATTAATGTGAACTAACTCCTTTGGAAATGTAAAAAAAATGATGCTTTGATGATATGAGCTAGTATTAATAGGTTTGGCATTAAGTGTACTCTTATTTATAATGTTTTGACACTCAATATTTGTAGTGTAAAACTTTTAGATACAATGGGAATAAACAAGACTAAAATTCAACTTGATTCTTTATCTATCCATGATTTTGATAATGTGGGAAATCAACTTTTTGGTGTCATAACATTACCTATTAAAGTTATTAGGGTTACTTTAAAAAATCCTATCCCTGTCATGCCCAATGATCTTTCATATAATCTTCTCTTGGGTAGACCATGGATTCATGCAATGAATGGAATGCCTTCAACATTACATCGTTTACTAAAATACACTTACAAGAACAATGTTTACACGATCAAATATGATCCTGAACTTGAGAGTTGTTTACAAATTGAACTTGGAATGACAAATCCTCTTACAATATTGACACCAACTACAAAAGTGGAACCTACGCAAGAATAAGAGAAAGAGAAGTGTTTTCATCAATCAAAAAACTATTGGATGATGATTGGGCTTCCTTAGATTTTACACCTACATTCATGGGAGAATACTAGGTTACACACAAATTAGAAAAAGAGAAAGAACCTGTCATAATATCAACATAATTTGATTCATCAAAAGTATGTGAATCCATAAATTTTAGCAAAGAAGAGGAAAACAAAAATTATACATCCACATATGATGAGTGTGATCATTAGAAACCATATTCTTCAAAATAAATGAAAAAACTATATGGAAGAGGTTATGAGATTTTGAAACAACTTGGCTATAATGGAAAATGATGCAGTGTTAAAGAACAAGGTATCCATGTCCCTATAGATCCTACCTTGCAAGAACAAACAAGATGTCTTGGTTATTGTCCTTTTAAAAACTGAAGACATTAAAGAAACCTTCACTTAATATCAATTTCATCACTCAAAACACTCCTAGGAAAAATATACATCATGGTCATGATATTGCTTCATCTTTAAACACATGTTTTAGTGAGGATTGGGGTTCATTAGATTTTACACCCTCCTTTTTTGGGAGAGTACAAAATATCACAATCTAAACCTAGAGAGTCTTGTGTATGTATGACAACTTCTAATAAGCAAGAAATATCTCTTTTAAAAAATAAAAGGATTTATACTATTGATCAAGAGATAATGTTATCGAGGCTTCTTAAATCCCACTTGATTACTCTCCTCCAAGAACACAAAATAAATTTTATAACAAAAGTTCATTTTGTGCCTATCATCGAGTGCATGGTCATTCTACCAATGAATGTAAGGCTTTGAGTAATAAAATTAAACATCTTGAGGATTGTGGTGCTCCTCCTTGTGTTGATGCACCTAATTCCTCTAATTGATAATGATTTTTATCCTATTATGTTGCTCATCACTATGTGGCATTGGTATCTTTATGTGTTTTGTTAATTTCCTTTCATGGTAGTACAATCTTAAGTGCAAGCATATTTTGGAAACAACATGATAGTCCTTGGTGGTTGTTTTTGTATCTATGCTTGGGGTGCAAGGATAACTAGGTTTTGGAGGTGTGCATTCTTTTCAAGGATCCCCACTTCCTCTCTTTCTACTTGAAATACCAACATAGCAAGTATGTTAACATTTTAAGTGGGGGGCATATAGTCCCCCACTCCTTGTTTGCAAGTTCCATTATTAGTGATGATAACATACATCTCCTAGGAAGTGTGAGATTTACATTGGCATTACTTCATTTATTTCTTCACTTTGTTCACAAAGGTTGAACTCAGTGCAGCATTGGCATATCATCTTGATCATGTTGTGGCACCTTACAAAAGTTATCAAGGAGTATAAATTTTGGTATGGTTGATGTATGGAAGGCTTGTAAATCTGGTGGGACTTTTCCATCTACCACCCTTTTATGAGTTCACACCTTGTAGACTTGGTGTGTATTTATCATTTTTCCTTAGGGGCTCACCTAGTGTATACTAGACTGCACTAGCCCTTGGGAGTGTATTTGATGGACATGGCATAATACAACTTGCTAGTCCATATCTTTTTATATTAGCTTTAACATTACATGCTTGTGTATCTTGTCTTGATACACATATCTTACACATGTTGTGTGTCCCTTTGGACCCTTATATTGATTCTACATGGGATCTTAGATCTTATGGGCTTGATCACCCTCTTTGATATTTATCAACCTATCCTTCCAACATTTGTACACTTAGACCTCTCTTGATGCATATTTGTCTACTTTAGTGTGCATTTGAGCATAAGATCATACTCTCACTAAAGTGGGAGCTAAATGTAGTGTAGGAAATTGTACACCTTTACAATTTCACACTATTTTTGGGTCCCTTAATTAAGCTTCTAATTTTCCAATTTATGCATTTTAAATCCTTATTTTTCCTATTTTTTAAAAGGGAAACCTATATTTAATTAATGCAATTAATATTTTAATCACCCTAAAATGAATGTGTCCTAGAATTTTGGGCTAGGACCCATTCTTCCAAGTGCGAATGGGTCCTCCTTAGGTCCTAGGTCCCAAATTTTAAAATGTTTTTGGCAGTATTTTAATGATTCAAATTTTATATGCAATTTTTGGCTTTTGGAATCTCATTTTAGTGAAATTAGATAAACACCTATAAATAAGTTGTCTTTTTATCAATTCAAATCTAACACACATGATCAAATATTCCTATGAGAAAATGGATGAGGAGGATAGCTAGCAAAATGAAGGTCAATAAACATTTAAAGAAATCCTATAGGTAGATGAACTAGAAAGGTCATCCAAAGATGCAAAATTCTACATGGGACTCACAAGAAATGATAGAGAAGAAGGCATGAAAGGAAGAAGTTTTTCAAGATGAACTAGTGAAGGAGGTAAGAACTCACTCTTTCCTTAGGTCCTTAGGGTTGGCCCAAATGAGGAAATGCTAAAAGAGATTATAGCATCATAAATTGTTATCCTTGACAATTTCACACTAGATTTTTCTCCCTCCTATGTTATTGGACCTAATCATACACCTAATTTCTTAAATTATTCATTCTATGGCACATTTAATCATATATCAAGAAATAAAATGTATAAAACCAAAGTAGGCATTTAATATTTTTCCCTTAATACTTTGGGTCCCAAAAAATGAGGCCTAGACAAGGGTGTCCTTGGCAACCTTATCTTGGTAATTTGGCCCGAAATTTTAATATGTCAAGGTTGGAAATTTATTATTTGAATTTAAAATCCTAAATTTTGGCTATAGATATTTAATTTGTAGGGAATTAGATTATTTTCATATAAATACCAAGTATTTTCACCATTTCAATCCTAAGAGGAATTTTGGAGAAAAATGAAGATCCTAAAAGTAGTCAAGGGAATTCAAGAGCTAAGATTATCAAGATTATTTTAGCACTTCATCATTCAAGTATCTTATCATATGTTATGTGAGTTCATGTTCATGTTTACATGCATTTTTTATGATTACTAACACTTGTAGGTCTCCAAATTAATTAAAGCCAAATCGTAATCAAGCCTTGACGAGATGTGCATGACTTCTATCCTTCAAGGAAATTAGATTTGAGTGGTGGGTTATGGTTCATTGTTGATTCATTAATCCATTATCATTTAGCCTCTATCCCTCAAAAGGATAAGCTCTCTTTCATCAATGTTGTCATTATAGAGGTAGAAATTTCAACACAAGGTTTGACTGAGGCAAGCCCCTATAAGGCACAATCCTTCCTCTCTCTTTGAACGTGTAGATTACAAATCTAAAGAATATTGGAGGAATATTGAAGGCTATTTGTTTATTTATGCATTCAAACCCTACAACTTAACAAGATACAAAAACTCTATTATCTTAGTCACCAAAAAAATATGATGACAAGATCTAGAAGGAAGAAGCCATAAACAATGAGCTATAGGACTACTTTGTCAAATATGTGAAAATTCAACTTAGACAAAGGTGCCCTAGGAAGCCTTTTTTAGTAAAAATAAGCTCAAATTCACAAGTTGGGTACCTATGTGTTTTTCTTTTACTTTTCTAGAACTTGAATTTGTTTAAATATTTTCAGTTTGTCTATATTCATCTCAAAGAACTACATTTTCGCAGTTAATTAGTTGCATCATTATATTTCCATCAAAAAACCCTTTCCAACCCTCCAAAATTTAGATCCAAGGTTGATTAACTCACCTTTTAGGTTGCAAGTTAATCTCATGCCCTTTCCAATCTAAATTCTAATGTTGTGTAAGCGGAAAGTAGCTAAATCTTAGTTAGATCTAGGATCACTCTTCCAACATTACATTTTGGTGAACTTGATATATCCTACACTTGCAATCTTTCCAAATTTTTAGTACATAAAATCTGAAAATTGAAATTAAAATCGAGGTTCTTTGAGGATCTAGCGTTAATTTGCATTTATTTTTTTAAAAACTATCCATTTTCATTAGTTTTTCATCATAAAAATTGAGAAACAATTAGGAATTTAAAAAAAAAAAAAATTGATCTAATTTTCCTTGTTTAGGGCTTAGATCTAAGTTGTTTTAATTGAGAAAATTAATTTCAAAATTATTTGATCATTTATGCATGCATATTTTAGTGAAAAACATTGAAAAAGTAACAAAATTGCATAGTATTTTCATTCCAAAAGATCCAAAAGCGTTGATTTTCTATATTTTTTAGAAAAATCAATTAATTATAGTATTTAAATTCTATAAATTATCATTTGAAAATATTCAATTACTCTAAAAATATCCAAAATTTCATGCATACATATTGACTGACTTCATTCCTAAAACATACCACCAGAAAGTGTAGTATTCTTTTCTATTTTTGTGTGACCCCTTCAAAGAAAAACTACACATTGACCTGTCTGTAATCAACCTTGAAATCCCTTTTATAGAACAAGGGAGAAACAAGCATAAGGATGAATTACAAATACATTTCACTTTCATTTCAAAACTAATTTCACCAGAACATAAAAATATTCACTAGACAGTTATAAGCAATCATTTGTAGGACAAGGGAATTTTTTTTTCCAAAAACCATTAGTCAAAGAAGACCCACCAGCCTTCCAAAAGGCGTCATTGTTGTAGCATCAAAACTTGTACATCCCCACCAAACCAAGAGAATTCGCCATCAACACCAAAAGCATAGACCAACCTAAAGGAACCTAAATTAACACAAAGGACAAAAAACCAAGCACGCTTAGAAAGAAAACAAGGTGCTACCCTAATTTTCCAGTAACATAGTAAGTACGCCCACTTGGTGACCTTATTGAAATTGGGGAAACTTCCACCACCTCATCATTTGAGTCTACCAATTTAGTCAAGGCCATAAGATACTGGTGGTAGCCTGAATCAGTCCCAGTATCACTATCTGAGGGATCATCTGAGACTTCAATAAGAGAATGATACTTGCTCGGATAAGCTCAGTGGTATTTTTTCTTCCTCATTGTCTCCCTCTCAAGCCTATCATACTTCTTCCCTTTACCTTTAACCAGTTCCTCTGAAACAATTCTTCTCCTCAAATGATAAGCATGCTTGACAACATTCCATGTAGACTTCTTACAAGATTTTATTTTCTTCCTTGAAGTTACAGGAACCTTAGGAATATCATGTTCATGCTTGGGAGTGTCACTTTGAGACTCAAGGAGATTGAGTCTCTTGGACCTTGGGATTGGGCTTACAGACACACCTACTTTATCTATTTTCAACGGATTAACTTCACCAACTTCACACAGGACAAAGATACCACCAACAACGTATGAATTATATCAACTCAAGAACATCTATCTCAAAATCTACAATTACTGAGAACAAATCCACATGCTCCTAATCAGATTATCAACCCTCTAAGACATCAAATGGTAAGAATAACAAGCAGGAAATCTTCATTACATAGAGCAATTAGAGAGTGTCTGAATTAATTTTCCAAGAAAGCTTGTGTGAGAGAGCTAACAATCAGCTACTTTGATTTTGAACCACATTCGTTGATCACACATTGAGACAAATCAAAAGATAATCAATGAGAATTATTAATTATGACAAAGTTAATTTGCATGCGCTTGATGCCTTTCCCTAATCAGGAAAACCCAAGTGGATAGACACCCACTCTGCCTACATAATTAATCATATACTTAGCATTTGATAAAACCTGTCATGTCATATTTATCCACTTGTCCATGGGATTTAATTTACATGCATTTCATCATGGTAGGACAACGGGGAGCGATCTTCATTCAATCTTAGAATATCAGCCAGTACTCTGCTTTACTTCAATTTCACCTTCTCACATGTACCAACACCTGACAAAATTGATGGCCACAATCAAAAGCATCTCTCAAATCTCAAATGTGTGCCAAAGAATTAGTTCTAATATGGCATCGTTTCAATATTAGTGCAATCTTGGCCAGATTTTAGCAGTACTTTATCTCCACTAAAGTCTATCAGAGCCCTTGAAATATTCCACATGGCAGTCGCCCACTCGCTTGCTGAGAAATGGGAGGTACAAGTGGGCCACTCATAGGATGGTGAGGAGTGGTCAGGATTGACCCACATCACCCACCATCAACTGTTAATCTCTATCTTTATAAAGCATTCACCATATGCAAAACATGGCGAGTCCCTCCATGTAGCAACATGTATCATCTTTCCCGATAGCCTGTGCCATTTTATAAGTATTGAATAAAATTGGATGGTGTGGCAGGGAGCAGTGGAGATTTGACCATGTCACCCAACAACCACCATAGATTTTCCTTTGATTCTATTTGTCGATCACAAAAGATATCAGGCCCACCACATAAACCTATAACACATGTCTAGTGCCCACTAGCTCATGTGATTACTTCACCTCAATACACAGAATGAACGGGTGTGCGAGGAACAACCCAGATGAAGATGCATGTTGTGATATCAATTGTTGATCCTTCTAAAAGCTCTACTCTCTGATCTTGTGGAAAAAATGGTCTCACTGCATGAAATGACACGTTGCAACTGCCCACCAACCCACTCAAATATTTTAATGAAGAATAAAATGGAGTGGGCATGCGGGGAATGGTCAAGATTCACCTATGATGATTGAATGGTAATTTCATAACCAAAATATGCACATGTCATAAATGTTAGCTTTTTAAAAATGGGACCCGACCAGGTTGATGGGAACTTGATCCTTAGGAATGAAGACTTAAGACTTAAATCATTTAATATGAAATTCTAGCCCAACCATAGGAAAATTTAAGCGATGAAAGGGCATTCAGTGACCAACAAACCTAAACTCGTGGGCCTATGAAAATAACAATTCTAATGGCATAAGTGGTGACTTTAATGACCAAAAACTAGGAGCAACAAGTCAATGCAGAAATAGAACACCCAAGGGGTTTTTAGACTCAAAATTTAATTTGGAAGGGTTTTGACAACATAAACCCTAAAATAATGATTAGGAACACAACCCTAAGCCTAAAATGAGGGTTTGGGCCAAGTATTACAAAAAATTTAAAAATGGAACCAAATAATTTTTTTGAGGGGTTACATCATCTACATTGCTAGAATTTGACAGAATTGCAAAAACAATAAAACTAGTTACAAAACCTAGTGGCTACGAGTACCTACAACATAAGCTGTAGGTGAGTGTTAAAGATATGCAAATGCAAAATCAATTTGAAACTATCGAAAATGAAAAAATAACCGATCTTAATCTCTGAAGAACTATGATCTATCTCTATTCATGAACAAACATAACTTTTAACTAACCACAAACCACTTACTTGCAATACATGTGTAAAATAAAGAAAATATAATTAATGGAAATGTATAAATAACAGTTAGATAAATGAAGTGATGAACAATACCTGAGTGGCCAGATCATAAGACTACGTCAACTAAAAACTAAATCTAAATTAGATTCTCATGCATTCATACATCATACAACTCCATTCATTGCATAACACTAGATATTCAGACAAAATCCTTGTAGATTTTATTCCATAATATCATTGTAACATATTTCTGGATAACTAGAAAACTGGAAAAACTACTAACTGATAATAGCTTGTATTAATCAACTAACTGAACTATGAACTCATCCCCAGACTTTACACAAAATGGGGAGAGTCTTATTCAAACTGCCAACTAACTAACGAGCTGCAATCATAAATCTCACTCCTAGATATGAGGAGGTGGAATAATGATTTACTTATTCTTCTAACTGAAAAAGAGACCTATTCAAATAAGGATAGATTTCATGTGAAACAAATAGGTAAATGCCCAACATACAAGAACATATATCTTCAAACATTTATTCCTTCCATAATGATGATGCTCATCTCCATAGCTCCCTATACTTTGTATAGCTTGAAATTCATTAACCCCCTATTCTGTTACTTTGGTATTGGCTACAAATACTCCTTCCTTGTCACCATGTGTTGAGATTCAAAGAGGTTAGTCCATACACACACATATGCAACTAACCACCATAATTAAACCACAACATTTCATTCATATTTTTATATATCCATATATAAACCATGCAATGCTACAAATATTTTGACCATATTAATTTCCACAAAATGGGTTCAAGGTTGCAAGGTATGTATGATAGGATAACATATTATGAAAGTATTTTTTGAGAGATAATTTTAAAAACATATATAAAGTGTCAAAAAATTAAATGAAAAGAAACAAAAAGATACTAATAACTAGACCCATCATTCCCCCCAACTTGTCATTTTTCTTTTCCTCAAGAAAAAATATCAAACTAAATCACCTAGGGAAGAAGATTATAAAACAAAGTAATATGTCTAAGATCCATGACTATGTTGATTCCCTATCCTTTTTTGAGGTAGAAACCATTGTAGCATGCAAGTCTATTCATCTTGTCCAATTATGCACCCCTATCCTGATTAGTAATCTATCAAGTCCAATGTGGAACTAGGTGAAGTAAGATAGGAGGGTGGTAAGTTAGTGGAAGCCACTCCACTCCCCTCACTCATGAGATCTCAATATACTTGTGTAACCTCTCAAACATTCTCATAAAATTGTAGAGAGAGTGAGGCTCCTTCCTCTGCAACTCTAGAGTCAGACTGTCCCATCTATTTCTCACATATATCAAGAAGTTTTGAAGAGTGGTCACTACCAATTGCTGAATCCTTCTATAATCCCTGAGTCTTAACTCTATAATTGTTTTCCCTAGCCCCCTATGAGAAAGGAGTCTTAAAAACTGAGTAATGACTATATCGAGATTCATTGCTTCCTTTTTAATTTGCAATGCCATTGTTTTCTCCTTTTCTTTGTATTTCTCTATTAACTCCCCATGGAGCTGTTCATTTCTGAAGTAAGATGCAAGAGCTCTCACTTTCAAATCCCCAACATAAACCAAGGGATTTCACTCGGTATATTCTTCCATCACATATTTATGCAAATAATATTCACATAACTCGTCTTGCTCCTCCAAACTGACTTTATTGAAGAAAGTGAGAAAACTATCTTTTATCCAAAACAAAGGGTTGGTAATTAATAAACTTATTGAATTGAAATCTAAGAAATTTTTCTTTTAAGAACAATGCATAAACCCTAGGTAGAGGTCTACATTCAACTATTTGAATAGCTCTATCAACCCCTTTTGTCAATTTCTCCTCCAACCTTTTCAACTCCGAATTCTTAGTTTCATTTAAAATTTTCCTTTCTTTTTCCCAGTTTTCTTTTTCTTGGTTGAATTGAGTAGTAATTTTCATCAATTCAAAGCCCAAAGGAAAATTAGTATTGTAGGCTGGTGTATTTTCAACAAAGGGTTGCAAATTCAAATCAGTTTCAATCCCCATTCTACCTTCGACCATTTGTGCCAATAGGTCCAATTTATTTTCCTACCTTCATCCCCTTCTCTTTCAACCTTCTCCTACTTGACAACTCCTTTCCTCTTTCTTTTCCCTTTTGAGGACATTGACACAGTACTTCTCTTAGCTCTAGGGTTTTTAGAGAATGTGGGTTCCTCTATTATTTCGGCTGCCACATCTTGTTTTTTAGTTCCACTTTGGATATGGGTAGGAGAAGAATATGGTAAAATAGGGGAACCTTCTCTCTCCGGTTTATTTTGCTCAAGGTCAACTTTTGGTTCAGGCTCAGCTAAGGGTTCATCTTCTGTTTTAGGTGCCTCAAACAACTCAATGATTTCTTTGCAATTTTTAAAAGCATCCCACTCAACCTGGGGATGTTGAGTTCTCAAAATTATCTTAACTAGTAAAGTTACTAGACAATGGTGAGATAATGTAGTATCAGTTTGTTTCCTTTTATATTCAAAGGCCATTATTTTCAGCATGTTGTATATAATATTAGGTACATTGACTAATTGGTCATGTTGCAAATGGTTCAACAACTTGAAATGCACAATATACAGATTATGGTGGCCATCACAAGTAAGTTATTTTGATAATATAAGCAACACATTTCCCCAAAAGAACAAAAGGGAAATTATTTTAGTACCTTGTGATGTTGAATCCAAGTTCTCACCCCATTCACAAAATGTTTCCCTCGTTGCTATTGCATCTGCATGAGCTGGGTACTCGACGCATGTACGAGGTAACCCTATTACTTGAGTGATTTCCATCTTTAATCCATCCACCACCAATCCCTTTACTATTGGTTCATCATACTTCAATGTGGCTAAAAAATCCCTGACCATCTCATTATCATATTCTATCAACTTTGGGAAATAGTCCAACCATCCTACTATGATGAATAGAGGTATAACCATTGTATCCTCTAATATATCTTTGTGAGTAGACGGTTCTCTATGAATTACATCACCTCCCATTGTTCTGTCAATTCTCGTAACCTTAAAGAGTTCAAATTCTACAAATTAAACTTCACCACCTGAAATCCCCCAAATTCACCTACTTCAAATCCTTCTCTATACCAAATACTATGAGACCCCATTTCTATGAGGCATTTTTTCAAACAACCCACTACCTTGTTAATTCTACCACATTGGCAAGCTAGTGAGCTCACTAGGTTGTCAAAGGTCACATAAATTTTTGGATGGAATTCCTTAAAGAAATGTGGTCTCATGGCATGCCATGATTGCAAGATAGGCACAAAATGGAAGCATGGACAAGGCATGCAAATTGTTTGACAAATTTTTTTGGTAGACATGTATGAAAAATGTGGTACCATAGACAAGCTAGTGAGCTCACTATCTTGTTAATGTGGTAGCATTGACAAGGTAGTGGGCTATTTGAAAAAATGCCTCATAGAAATGGGGGCTCACGGTGAGCCCCCATTGACAAGTACATCACCGTGAGCCCCCATTTCTATGAGGAATTTTTTCAAACAACCCATTAACTTGCCAATGCGGTAGCATTTACAATGTAGTGGGTTGTTTAGAAGAATTCCTCATAGAAATGGGGTCTCACAGTGATGTCCAAGGAATAAGAAGTTTATAGGAAAGTGCTACATCCCATGTACAACATAGAAATGATATTTAACCACCCTATAGAGGAAGTGAATTGGTCAAGTCCAAAGGATTATTATATTGACAATAGATCTATAAACATGGTGGTTGGATCAATAAGATGGTTAGAAGCACCATACCCAATGTTGGAGCTATAGTCTAAGGCTCAAAAAAAAAAGAAACAAACCAAAGAATCTTCAAGAACAAAAGAAACTATACTTGAGAGAATGGAAAAGGATCATAACAAAAAGGAAGAACTTAAAAAACAAGTAGGGAAACTAACTTTATACTTACATCACCTAGTTGGCCCTATTGACTTAGCTGCACCTATCCACATGTTGCTAGTAGCCTTGAATAAAGAGACTTGAAACCCAAACCCAAAAGGAATTATCCTAGCTATGAAAGAGTGGAGAGAAGGGTTACAATCCCTTGTAGGTAGGGTAATCAAGGAAAAGTTAAAAATATGTCACAACATTAGTACTGAGGTAAGTTTAGAAATAGAGATGAAAACCAAAATAGATGAAGATCTATTAATTTGGGAGGAGTATATTCCATTTGTTTAGAGAATGGGGGTCACTCCCTCTATTGAACAATGTATCCAAGCATCAATCAAATCATTGAAAGAAAGGGGGATTGTTTGAAAAAAAAAATTCGTAGACATGTATGGAAAGTTTGGTAGCATAGACAAGGCAATCATCTATTTAAAAAAATGCACATCACCATGAGACCACATTTCTTTGAGGCATATTTTCAAACAGTTGATTGCCTTGTCTATGTTGTTTGATAAAATGCTTTGGTAGACATGTATGGAAAGATTGGTAGCATACACAAGGCAATCGGTTGCTTGGTAGAAATGTTTGACAAAATTCCTCAATGAGATATGTCCTTGTGGACTAGAATGATTTTAGGATATGTACAAAATGGATTTATTGAAAAGGCTTTATAAAATTTCAAGAAAATGCAATTTCTAGGTGTAAAACCAAAATCCACTACATTTCCAACATCCCCCATGCTTATACCAAAATAAAAGCTTTGAAAAGGGGTATGCACATCCATAGAAAAGGATTGAGAAATGATGTATTATATTACATACTTATAACTACTCTCATATATATGTGTATAAAAAAAGTGGAAGCATACACAAGGTAGGCCAATTGTTTAACAAAATACCTCAAAGAGATGTGGTTTAAAAATGTAATTGGCAAGTGTAAAGAATTGTGTAGTTTAAAATGTGCCAAGAGGGGCTAAGGTTATAATGACAAACAAATAATGATGAACATGGAATATGAATAATAAAAAAATCAAAGCAATCCAAAATAGAATTAAGGAAAATGTAAAGAAAATGTGTAAAGACTTCACATACCTAAAAAATAAAGATTTGAATGGAGGAGTTCTACCCAATTATGTACCCTTTGTTTCTTCTTGCATCAAACTCCTCAACAATTTGAGTTTTTCACAAGTTTGTTTCCTTTTCAATGTCTAATTGTATATCACTCTTGAATGGAATTGAGACTTGAATTGATATATATATCAAATTCTAAGTGAAAATTTTGTTATTTCATGCAAAGGTGGTGGAAAGATCATAAAAAAGGTGGTAGAATGTGAAAACTTTGCATGCATACTTCACAAATGCATCAAAAAGCTTCATTTTGTTGGAACACGTGCATAACCAGAATAATATAGAGAATGTGGGCCTGAAGATCATGGGTGTGTTGACTTTTTTACCTTTTTAGAGCAAGCCAAAACATGCTCACATTATAACATGAGCACGTTTTATCTTTCTATACAAATGACTGCATATCAACTTCTTCAAAATGCGCTCATGTTATGAAAATGTTAATTTTCTATAGGTTTCTTCTCTCTCTCTCTCTCTCTCTCTCTCTCTCTCTCTCTTTAGCCATGCACCCCCCTTAGCAATCTAGATCTCTCACTTAACCCTAAACCCTTAACCCAAGACACTATGCCTTAAACCCTAATCCCTCAACCCTATACTAGAAAAACCCTTGATACATCAACCCTTGAACCCTAAACCCTAATCTATCTCTCTCCAAATCCCTCTCTCTCTCCCTCTCTCTCGGGTATCTCCCTCTCTCACTCCCTCTATCTCTTAGCTCTCTCTCCCTCACTCCCTCCCTCTCTCTCTCAAGTCTCTCCCTTCCACCCCCTCTCCCTCTCTCAGGTTTCTCTCTCACTCCCTCTATCTCCTAGTCCCTCTCCTATTAGAGTTATCATGCATTAGCTAATAATTAATTAATCTTTAATTGATTATTAGTCTAATTTATTCTCATGTACTTAAATTAAACTTAGGATTTCTTTATTTAGTTAACTAAGTGTTTTTTTGTTAACTAAAGTGAGTATCATTTAGGGTTTTTATTCTATAAATCATTTAACCCTCGTTGTAATTATCTCTTGAGCTTTCATATCTTCTTGAGAGTCTCTTGCTTATGTAGCTTTTTCTTGTCGAGAAATATTACATATATTGTTTGTAGATATCTTGTGTGGAAGGTGTCTTTGTTCGTTGTTTGATCATATGGCTCATGGTTTTGTGCTTGTTTCACAATTCTAACATGGTATCAAAGCATGGATTCATTGAACCTCTTCTCAATATATGAGGATTTTCTTTCAACAAGGGTTGCAGGGTTTAGATCTGAATCCCCTTTGGTTTTTTTGCAAATTTTGGAGATGGGTGATTTTAGGTGCATTTTGGCACAAAAATAACTTCACCATTGGATTCAAAGTTGTCGAGAAAGTGAGATTTGGATTTTGTTTCACTTGATTTGGGTTCCTAATGCCATATCTATGAGGGTTTGAAGCAGTTGCTTCTTTTCTAGATCTGGAGGGTAGCTGCTTTTTTGGTGCATTTTGAGCCAAAATGGGCATTTCCATCATGGTCAGAAGACCCAAAAACCTTAAGATCACCTGTCAAATTGCCAAAATCTATCTCAGGAGTTTTTTAGGCAAAAAAATATTCCGAGGGAGCTTGTATGGCTTCCCTAGCACGTAGATCGATGTAAAAATAAAAAAATATTTTGATATTTTTTTCTTTGCAATTTTTTTTTTTTAAAAATCAAATAAGAAAAATAAAGAGCCTTTTTAAAAAGGCGATAGGTTTTTTTGGTAAAGTTTTAATTTAAATTTTATTTTTTAAAAAATTGTTTAACCCCATGGTGGGGTGCGGTACTCGAAGGGGTACAATCACTTGCCACAATGGTAGGTCGGAAACCCCTCGGGCCCCATCGTATGGGGTGGTACCGCCCCTGCCACTATGTGGAAGGTGCGGTCCCACCTTGGGCCCTGCCCACAATTTTTTTTTTAAATTCTTACAAAAATAGTTTTTTAATATAAAAAATATGGGGTTTTTATATGTTTTTTTTTTTTAATATATATATTTTTTTAGTCCTTTTTTTAACTTTAAAAATAAATAAAAAGGCACATCATTTTTTGCATTTCTTTTGCAAAATAAAATTCACATGTATCTAGTTGGAGGAGATTTTTTCCGAGACTACTAAAATTGGCAGACCTTCACTTTTTGAGGTATTTTGGCTAACTTTCGTGGAGTTGTTTTTTCCCTACTCAGCCCCCTCTTCATTAGGCTTTTCAGATCTGCACCCTATCTTCCCAAAGCCATATCTTGGTCATACGACGATATTTTTTAGTGCAATTTTTTTTGAAACGGGTTACAATGTTGAACTTTACATGGTGGTGTAGGTGTTTTCCAATTTGGACTTCTATTTTTTTCTAGAATTTTGTTTTCTTAGTGCTACTTCTGTTTAGTTCTCATTTTGGAGACTTTAACAGACCATATCTTCTGCATGATCCAAACTCCTTTTTGGGTGTTCTTTTTTCTAAAGTGCAAGTTTTTTTTTGTACTTCATCATGGTGCTACCGGTTTCCTTCTTTTCTATCAAAGAATTTTATTTAAGAATGTAGTCCTTTTATGGGCTCCCATTGTATGCACTTTTTAATATGCAAATGCACTAAAATAAAGTGCCATTGTATTACACATGATTATTGGGATCTTGCACATCACTTTTTACCTTACTGTACTCACACTACATATAAAGTGTCATGAGGGGGTTTATGTTTTTCCTTTGTTTTTTATCATACCTTTGTCAAGTGAGTGTCCCTTCCATGACAATAGCCTCATGCATGTGTCCTTTTTGTTTGCACACCCTTTATATGTTTTGGTACTTTTGTGTTTGCACATTCAGATGTTTCTAATTCTTCTTGATTCGCTTCTTTCTTGCATTCAATATCAGTGTGCCTGCCACACCTCCCCCTTTTCAACATTATGGGGGGGTTTCTAATGTTTGTGATAATGCTTCTTTGGTTTTGCATTGGAGTGAGATATGTATACAATATTTGTTCTTATGTACTTTCAGATGTAGTGGCTGCATTTTGATGAGATGGATCACTTACCATATAGATACTTTTTGCATTCTTTCTTTTTGGAGCCGACCTTCCATTTTCACTTGATCAATTTGTTAGACTTTTGGTACTTGTGCCATATGTATCTTTGAGTTCCAAGTGTTTTCCTTTATTTTCCATCTGATTCGAGTAGTTTTGTTGAGTTCACTCATATAGATTCTTGTCTTCTTGATCCTGATCATCATTTGTTTCAGCAGAGGTTCTTGTTTCAACATTATAATAGTCACTCTTTGATAGTGTTTGCAGATTTTTGATGCTTCAATGGTTTTGTTTTGTTCATCTTGTGTTCCTATATTTTGGGACAACTTTGTGTTGGAGGCTTCTTCATCCTTCACTCTTATTTGGAGGCGTCTTCAATCCTTCACTTGGTTTTCATCTCTTTTTGGAGTAGAGCTTTTCCCATGAGGTTTTCTCTATTTCTTCGTATTAGAGAGATCTTCTGTTTGTACATGAGTACCTTACATGGCCTTGTTTTCTAAGACCCATCATGCAATCTATTTTTAGATTTGTTTAGCTAATCCCTAATTTCATCTTTAGGGGGGGTGTTAGAGTTATCATGCATTAGCTAATAATTAAGTCATCTTTAATTATTTATTATTCTAATTCTCATGCACTTAAGCTAAACTTAGGTTTTCTTTATTAGTTAAGTAAATTCTTTGTTTATGTTAACTATAGAGTAATATTAGATCAATTCATCTCATCACATAGGATGTTGACACTTGTCATGATTTAATCCCTTCATTATTAAGGTTGCTCTTATAAAACATTCATTCTCTCTTATAATTATTTAATCTTGTAAGTATTTTCTTGTTGAGGAATATTGAATATATTGTTTGTAGGTCTCTTGCATGGAAGGTGTATTTGTTTGTTGTTTGATCCCGTGGCTTGTGGTTTTGTGCTTGTTTCTAACATCTCCCTCCCACCACCTCTCCCTCTCTTAAGTCTCTCTCTCTCACTCCCTCTCTCTCTCTCCCCTCCCTCTATCTCCCACTCCCTCTCTCTCTCCCACTCCCTCTCTCTCCATCTATCACACTTCTCCCTCCATATCTCCCTCCCTCTATCCCTCCCTCTCTAACCTACTCCCTAAACCCTATACCCTCAACCCTTAAACTGTTAAACCCTAAACCCTTAAACCCTCAACCCTCAACCTTTAAACCCTAAACCCCAATACCTCAACCATGTTCCCTCTTGACCCAATACCCTAAACCCTCAACCCTATAGGTCCTCAACCCTATACCCTTAATTCACAACCCTCTACCCTCTTGACCCAATAACCTAAACCCTCAACCCTATAGGTCCTCAATCATATACCCTCAATTCTCAACCCTCTACCCTATACATTGGATCCTCAACCCTCATCTCTCTTTCCTTCCATCCCTTTCTCTCCTTCTCTCTATCTCAGTTCTCCCTCCATATCTCTCCCATCCCTCTATCTCCCACTCTCTCAATCTCCCACCCGCTCTCTCCCCTCTCTCTCAACTATCTCCCTCACCTCCTCTCTCCTCACAGCCCTCCTCACACCTACAATTCCACATAACTTAGATGTTAACCCCTCTCTCTCTCTCTCTCTCTCTCTCTCTCTCTCTCTCTCTCTCTCTCTCTCTCTCTCTCTCTCTCTCTCTCTCCCACTCCCTCTCTCTCCAACTCCCCCTCTCTCTTTGTCCTTCCCTCCTCTTCTCTCCTTCTCTTTATCTCACTCATTCCTATCTACCCTAATCCCTCAACCCTTAACCCTCTTGAACCAATACCATAAACCCTCAACCCTATAGGTCATGAACCCTATACCCTCAATTCTCAACCCTCTACCCTATAAATAGGATCTTGAACCCTCATCTCTCTCTATGCTTCCCTCCTCTTCTCTCCTTCTCTCTATATCACTTATCCCTCTATCTCTCTCATGTCCCTCTATCTCCCACTCCCTCTATCTCCTACTCCCTCTCTCCCCTCTCTCTCAACTATCTCCCTCCCACCCTCTCCCTCAAGCACCCCATCTACATAACTAGATAACTCTCTCTCTCTCTCTCCCTCTCTCTGCCTCTCAATTATCTCCCTCCTATCTGCTCTCTCTTTATCAAGTCTCTCCTTCAAGCACCCTACCTACATTACTAGATAACTCTCTGTCTCTGTCTCTGTCTCTGTCTCTATCTCTGTCTCTGTCTGTCTGTCTGTCTGTCTGTCTGTCTATCTGTTTGTCTCTCTCTCTCTCTCTCTCTCTCTCTCTCTCTCTCTCTCTCTCCTTCCTTCCTCTTCTCTCCTTCTCTCTATCCCACTTATCCCTCCATATCTCCCTCCCTTCATCCCTCCCTCTCTACCCTAATCCCTCAACCATTAAACTATTAAACCATAAACCCTTAAACCCTCAACCCTCAACCCTTAAACCCTAAACCCTAATCCCTCAACCCTCTACCCTCTTGACCCAATACCCTAAACCCTCAACCCTATAGGTCCTCAACCCTATACCCTCAATTTTGAAGCATATACCCTATACATTGGATCTTCAACCCTCATATCTCTCTTCCCTTCCCTCCTCTTCTCTCCTTCTCTCTATCTCACTTCTCCCTCAATCTCTCCCTCACTCTCTACCTTAAACCCTCAACCCATGTACCCTCTACCCTATTTATTGGATCCTCAACCCTCAACCCTCAACCCTCCACCCTTAACTTTAAACCTGTAACCCTCAACCCTTAAACCCGTAACCCTCTACCCCCAACCCAATACCTTCTACCCTATATATTAAACCCTCTACCCTATACATTGGAACCTCAACCCTATACCCACATTCCTAATCCCTCAACCTTGTACCGTCAACCCTGTACCATGTACCCTCAGCCCTATACCATGAACCCTATACCCTGAACCCTGAACACTAAACCCTTAAATCTTAAACCCTCTACCCTCTACCCTCTACCCAATACCCTCTACCCTCTACCCTCTACCCTAATCCCTCAATGTTATACCCTTAACCCAATACCCTAAACCCTTAACCCTATAGGTCCTCAACCCTATACCATAAATTTTGAACCCTCTACCCTATACATTGGATCCTTAACCCTCATATCTCTTTATCCTTCCATTATCTTCTCTCCTTCTCTTTATCTCACTTATCCATCCATCTCTCCCTCCCTCTCTACTCTAATCCCTCAACCCTTAAACCCTAAACCCTAAACCCTCAACTACTATACCCTCTACCTTATACATTGGACCCTCAACCGTATACCCTTAACCTTAAACCCTCAACCCTCAACCCTTAAACCATAAACCATCTACCCTCAACCCAATACCTTATACCCTATACATCGGAACCTCAACCCTATACCCTCAACCCTAATCCCTCAACCATATACCCTCAACCCTCTACCCTAAACCCTAAACCCTCAACCCTTAAACCCTAAACCCTTAAACCCTCTACCTTCAACACAATACCCTCTACCCTCTACCTTCAACCATATACCCTCAACCCAATAACCTAAACCCTCAACACTATAAGTCCTCAACCATATACCCTCAATTCTGAACCCTCTACCCTATACATTGGATCCTCAACCCTCATCTCTCTATGTACTTCCCTCCTCTTCTCTCCTTCTCTCCATCTTTCTTATCCATCCATCTCTCCCTCCCTCCATCCCTCTCTACCATAATCCATCAAACCTATACCCTCAACCCTTAAACCATTAAAAACTCAACCCTAAAACCTCAACTCTCAACCCTCAACCCTTAAATCCTCTACCCTCAACCAATACCCTAAAACCTCAACCCTTAAAATCTCTAATCTAAACCTTGAACCCTCAAACCTTAATCCATCAACCCTCAACCCTCAACACTTAAACCCTAATCCATCAACCATCAAACCTTAAACCCTAAGCCCTCAACCCTTAAACCCTTAAACCTTCAACCCTCTACCCTCTACACTATATTAAACCCTGAACCCTCAATCCTCAACCATCTACCCAATACATTGGATCCTCAACTATAATCCATCAACCCTATACCTTAAAACTTATATACTCAACCCTATACCCTCAATCGTCAACCCTAATCCCTCAACCCTAAACCCTTAAACCCTAAACCTCATCCATCAACTCTTAAACCCTTAAACCCTTAAACCCTCAATCCTTAAATTCTTAAAGCCCTCAACCCTCTACCCTATACATTAAACCCTCTACTCTATACATTGGAACCTCAACCCATATCCTGCTCTCTCTAGCTATCTATCTCACCTCTCTGTCCCTCCCTAAACCTTTAAACTATCTACCCTAATCCATCAACCCTATACCCTCAACTCTTAAACCCTTAAACCCTCAACCCTCAACCCTCTACTCTCTACCCTCTACCCTCTACCCTCTACCCAATACCAAAAATGCTCAACCCTAATCCCTCAAACATAAGCCCTCAACCTTTAAAACCTTAAACCCTCAACCATAAACCCTCAACCCTCAACCCTCAACCCTCAACCCTCAACCCTCAACCCTCAACCCTCAACCCTCAACCCTCAACCCTCAACCCTAAACCCTAAACCCTAATCCCTCAAACCTAAGCCCTCAACCGTTAAACCCTTAAACCCTCTAGCCTAAACCCTAAACCCATAATCCCTAAACCCTTAATCCCTCAACCCTAATCCCTAATCCCTAAACCCTTGACCCTTAAACCCTTAACGCTTAATTGCTCAACCCTAATCCCTCAACCCTCAACCCTTAAACCCTAAACCCTCAACTCCTATACCCTCTACCCTATACATTGGACCCTCAACCCTAATCCCTTAACCCTATACCCTCAATCGTCTACCCTCAACCTTAAACCCTCAACCCTCAACCTTAAAATCTAAACCCTCTACCCTCCATCATTAACCCAATACCCTCTACCTTCAACCCTAATCCTTCAACCCTATACCCTCAACCCTTAAACCATTAAACCCTTGAACTCTCTACCCTAATCCCTAAACCCTCAAACCTTAATCCCTCAACCCCAATCCCTCAACCCTTAAACCCTCAACCCTCAACCCTCAACCCTCAACCCTCTACCCTATACATTAAACCCTCAACCCTCAATTCTTAACCCTCAACCCTTAATCCATCAACCCTCAACCCTTAAACCCTAAACCCTCAACCCCTATACCCTCTACCCTATACATTGGACCCTCAACCCTATACCCTCAACCCTATACCCTTAACCCTCTACTCTAAACCCTAAAACCTCAAGCCTCAACCCTTAAATCCTCTACCCAATACTCTCTACCCTCAACACTAATCCCTCAACCATATACCCTAAACCCTTAACCCTATAGGTACTCAACCCTATACCCTCAATTCGCAATCATCTACCCTCAACCCAATATCCTAAACCCTTAATCATATAGGTCCTCAACCCTATACCCTCAATTCTCAACCTTCTACCCTATACATCATATCCTCAACTCTCATTTCTCTCTATCCTTCCCTCCTCTTCTCTCCTCTCTATCTCACTTCTCTCTCCATCTCTCCCTCCCCCCATCCCTCCTTCTACCCTAATCCCTCTACCCTATACCATCAACCCTTAAACCCTAAACCCTTAAACCCTCTACCCTCTACCATCAACCCAATACCCTAAAACCTCAACCCTAATTTCCCTCAACCCTTAAACTCCATACCTTAAACCCTAAACCATCAACCCTTAATTCCTCAACCCTAATCCCTCAACCCTTAAACCCTCAACGCTCAACCGTTAATCCCTCAACACTCAATCCATTAACCCTCAATTTTCAACTCTTAATCCTTCAACCCTAATCCCTCAACCCTCAACCCTTAAACCCTAATCCCTTAACCCTTAAACCCTAAACCCTCAACCCTCTACAATATACATCAAACCTTGAACCCTCAATTCTCAACCATCTATCCTATATATTAGATCCGCAACCATAATCCCTCAACCATATACCCTAAAACCTATATGCTCAACTCTATACCCTCAAACCTCAACCCTAAACCCTTAAACCTTAAACCTCATCCCTCAACTCTTAAACCCTTAAACCCTCAACCCCTCAACCCTTAAATGCTTAAACCCTCTACCCTCTACCCTATACATTAAACCCTTTACCCTATACATTGGAACCTCAACCTTATACCTTGAACCCATATCCCTCTCTATCTCTATCTATCCATCTCACCTCTCTCTCCCTCGCTCTCTCCCACCCTCTCTAATTGTATATATCTACCCTCTCCCTCTTTCTATGTACCTCTCACTCAATCAATCCCTACCATTATCTCTCTCTCTCTCTCTACCACTCCCTCTCCATCACTCCCTCTTTCTCCCACTCCTTCTCTCTAGCACTCCCTCTCTCTCCCTATCTATTAGGTCTCTCCCTCCCACCCCCCCACTCTCTTAGGTCTTAGGCACCCTACCTATGTAACTCTCTCTCCCCCCTCTCTCTCTCTATCCATCCCACCCTACCTAGATAAGTCCCTCTCACTCTGACCCCCTCTCTCACACTCACTCTCTCTTATGTCACTCCCTCCCACACCTTCTCCCTCTCTCAGGTCTCTCTCTCCCTCTCTAGATCACTCCCTCTCTCCAAGTCCCTTTATCTCGCACTCCCTCTCTCTCACTATCTCTCAAGTCTCTCCCTCTCTCCCCTCCTCACACTCTCAAGTCTCTCCCTCTGGCACCCTAACTACATAACTCTCTCTTTCTCTCCCTCTCTCTCTCTCTCCCCCTCTCTTAGGTCTTGCTCTCCCACCCCCTCTCTTTATCTCTCTCTATCCCTCTATCCCTCCCACCCTACCTAGCTAAGTCCTTCTCACTCCAACCCCTTCTCTCCCACCCTCTCTCTTAGGTCTCTCCCTTCCACCCCTCTCCCTTTCTCAGGTCTCTCTCTCTCAAGTCTCTCCCTCTCTCCCTCCCTCCCACCCTACCTAGAAAAATCTCTCTCTCTCTCTCTCTTAAAATATCCCTCCCTCTAAAGAAATACATACATACATATAAGCAAACATACATACATACATGCATACATACATACAAGCATACATACATATGTACACACAATATCACATACATTCAAGCATACATACAACCTTACATACATACATACATACATACATACATACAGACATACACACATTGATACATACATATACATACACTGATACATACATACATACATGCATATACATACACTAATACATACATACATACATACAAGCGTGCATACATACAAACAAGCATGCATACATACATACATACATATACATGTCATGCAAGCATACATATATACAAACATACAAATACATATACATACATTTAATATACTAGCATTTAATACAAAGGAAGACATAACACGAGCACATTAAAATGCACTCGCATTATATCTTGCTAGGCATGTCTTGGGCACAAATGAAAAAACATGTCAAAACTATGAAATAACATGAGTGCATTATAACGCGAGCGCGTTATAACGCAAGCGCATTATAATGTGCTCACATTATTTATTTCTTTTGGAATCCCTAAGACTTAGGCTTGGTATTTTATTTGGAATATCAACCCAAAGGCTTGGAGTGCCTTCCCAATGTCCAGAGATGTGTTTTCATAAATTCTACAATATTTCACATAATTTTGTTCATGCTAGGCATTAGGTTTGCACATGTTTCAAGCTCAAACAAATCGAACACTTGTGTAATGTTAGGCTCTCTTTTAGCTATCTAATGATGTAATTTTTTTCACATTTTGGCAATGCTAATCCTTTGATCTATAATTTCTTTTGTTTGTGTGTCTGTTTTTTGCAAAAACCAATGTTTCATATTTTTTCATTATAAATTAACTGTTCATCGAAATTTCAAATAAATTACATTTTAGAAACTAGACTCCATTCTAAAGATATTAAAAACGAAAATTTCAATTAGTTTTCAAAATTTATAGGGGTAGCATGACCAAAATTCTATTTTTCAGAAAGTGTCCATTTTGAAAATTAGTAAAAAATCAAATATTCATTAAAAAATTATCAAAAAAATTGGGCATAAACTACATATTGTTAGCTAATTTCTTACTGAAGAAATTTTAAAAAATACTAAAAAAAAGTTAACCTTTTGAGGGAGCCACAAAAGTCGCTATATTATGCTTTTTGACAAAAAAACACCAATTTTTATGATCCCTTCTTTTGAACCCCTTAATCTCTTCCATTTTAAAAAATAATTAGTAGTTTAAAAAGTAAACTCAGAGCATTATGATCCTTGTTTTTTTGCATCTCAATTTTTTGAGTGTAACTATCCTCAATTTCATGTCCAATGTTAGTATTTCCCGATTTCAAAAAAAAAGTGGCCACTTAAGACCCCTTTTTGGCCCCCCATCTTTTTGCACTTAACCGTGGAGGATATTTTATGTAATCGATTCACATTTATTAGGTATATCATTCACTTTCTTCTTGAGTTGATCAAGATCTTTAAATAGTGTATACAAGGCAGAGGTAACAATAGTGGTAGTATGAGGAGTATAATAAATAGTGAAGTATAAAAATAAAGGTAGGAAATGAAGTGAAAGGTAAAGATCTGCCCATGGTAAGAGTGTATTAGGGTATGGAATGAGGTATAGAACTAGGAATGGAATAATCCATGGTGGATGTGGGGATTAAATGATAAGAGGTAGCACTAATAATGAAGGTGAATATAGTAGAATGAACACTGGGATCATTTATAGTCATAAAACTAGTAGGGATATCATGGAAGGTATCTATGAAGTTGTGGTAGGATAGGAGGATGGAGGTATAGATGTAAAAATATCCATATGGGACATAGGTACACAAAAGGAGAAACAAAATTGGGAAGTATGCCAATTTTAGGAACAAAACTAGGGAGAAATCGAGAAGAGGATACACCATTCAAAGAACTAGGAGTAACTTTATTGCTAATGTGTCATTCAAAGTAATTTCCACCCAAGCTCATGTGAAAATTATTATTTTCATGATCATAATGTCTTCAACCTTGATTTCAACAATATGAGATGTAACAATAATTGTGAGAATATCATTAGAAACACCATTTCAATAGATTGAACCATTTGAGGATGCAAATGAGGGCTTATCCTTAAATGGATGAGAGGATGAAAATGAAATCTGAACATGAAAAATTCACAAACCTTAAAAGACCAAATAATAGAAAAGGAAGATAAAGTTCTAATTTAAAATTAGAAAATTAGTAAGAACTTAGATATGAAAATAACGCATTAAATGAGACCCTAGAGGTGAAAAAAAGTGTGGATAGAGACAAAAACAAGGTCATAAAATAAAACATGAAACCCTAAGGAGAGTTATAATTAAGAAGCATAAGAAAAATGAAATCCAAACCTTAATAAAATTTGAAAATAGAATGAAAAATTAGAAAAATGATATTTAAAAATCCCAAGTAATGAAAGATAAACCCTAAGCAAAAACCATAGGTCATGTAAGAGAGTCAAGTTCACCAAAAATGTAAGGAAAACAAACCACTTACATAAATTATCCTAGAGAAATTAATTAAATCATAATTATTAACAAATCTAACCTTGGGTAATGTGTTGGCACTTGAAACAATAAATACTTCAATTAAATACATGAATTAAATAAATTAAACTATAATACTTGACTAGATTTTGAAAGTGGGAAAGTGAAGTTAGAGACGTCTAGAATTGATTCGTTGCACAATTAGAATTTTAGTGCTTATGCAAATGGTTGTCTTAGAATTCATCAAACTAACTGTTGGAAATAAGCCACACTCAAACTGACGATAGGTTGGCCAAAGAGGGTTCAATAGCTCAATTGGTAGAGAGCTCCAACATCAAATGGAAGGTCCTAGGTTTGAGTCTTAGCTGGTTCATATAAGTTATAGCTCAACAAGTGGTATCAGAGCCAAGTTAGAAGCCCCAAGAACCAATAGTGTGGCTTAAGGGGGTTGTTGAAAATAAGTCACAATCAAACTGACAATGGGATGGCCAAAGAGGGTTTAGTAGCTTAGTTGGTAGAGCACTCCAACAACAAATGGAAGGTCCTAGTTGGTCCTTATGATTTGCAACTCAACAAGATTATCATGTAGTCCTCCATATTTCATCACTTGATTGTATCTCTTCTCTCTTTTGGAGAGGGGTTTTACCCTAAGTATGTTTCAACCTAGTTCACAACATTCATGCAAACTTGATCTTTGTGAGTTTAGAAATGGAACTAATACAACTATAAATTGTAACTCATGAGACTGATATGGTAGATTGCTAACTATTATAATTTTTTCACCTTAGTCTTTTGATATTTAAATTGATGTAAGGATTGGTAATATTTGGGCACACCTTTAGGAATTTTCTAAATTTCAAGGGTCATGTTCTCCTTAGTTATACTTCTAGTTGGATTAATTTTACCACTCTCATCAAGGGTTTCAAAGACAACAAAAGAACATGAAATTGACTTAGGATGATGATTGTTGATATAGTTCTCTAATGTCCTATTATGATGCTCTCATAAATGTTATTTAACAAGTTCTTGAATAAATCCTAGATATTCTCCCAAATGATTTTCAAATATGTAAATAAATAGATTTAAATTTAACAACCAAACACATAAATCAACAAAAACATACACTATGTTAGCTTACAATGGCTAATAGGAGGGAGTTGAAAAAATTTATTTTAAAGTTAGCTTTATTTTTTTTAAGGTTTAAATCTAAATTTTTTGGCATATGGCTTGTAAGTGTTGTCATTGATGGAAACCTAATTCATGTATCTGGTCTACAATCTAGTTTTGGTCTCTACCGACAGAAAACATAGCAAAGAACATGGCATCTGGTTAAAGGAATGAATGTCGATTTGATTACCTCATCGGACTGGTATTTTGAGTTGTGGATCTCAAAGAAAGGACTGTTGATGTTTGCAACACCTTAATCAAGGAATATCTCGATGCACATTCACTGGTGTGCGATCTAGGAGATTCGGTACACTAATATGTTGGTTATCTGTGCTAAAAGGATGACCTATCAAGTATAGTAATTGCAGATGTATAAGGAGTAATTAATTAAATGTTTTATGTTTGAAAAATATTTATTTGGGTCCTCTTTATGTCCTAACCAACTTTGGAGGATACACATAAAGATTTAATTAAGAATCGAGCCGACAATTGAAAAAAAATTAATGTTTTGTGAAGCTGACATGTGAATGATCAAATCCTTGATTGCAGATATATATATGAGATTGGTTTTGAAGTGTGAAGAGAGTGAATGTGTGGGATGGGAAGTATATCACTGTGTGGTGCAACAATAAGAAGAGTAGTGATGTGAATTATGGATTTGTTATGTGAACTGCAAAGTAGAGCAGAGTGAAGTGCAGAGTCAGACATGGCATCCAAAATCTAATCTATGAGCTTCACTGAAATTGTAACCTGGCATAAGTAGATGCTACTATCTCAGTTCAACCTTCAGATGGTTTTAATCTGAGATTTTGCAAGGCAGGGATCCTTCCCTTTTGAGCAGTGAGTTGTAGACAGTGTGCCTTAATGCAAGTGAATTCTCATTTGTAAAACTTATATTTGAGTACTCAAATTGTGGATTAACCTCCATCGTGGTTTTTCCCCTAACAGGTTTTCCACGCAAAAATCCATGTGTTATGGTGTTATGAATGATTTCTTTGAATGGTTGCATCTTTCCTTTGATGTAATAGTTTAAGTTTTAGTTAATAAAGTTAAGATTTGGTGAACATTGATTCACCCCCCTCTTAGTGTTCCCTTGAGTCCAACAATTGGTATCACAGCTAGTTCCTCTGAAGAAGTTTAGCAGCTTGAGGTGGATTTTGGAATGTAATGGAATTTGTTGGTCTTCAACAATAGCTTCTAGTGGCACTTGATGATCTTGATCAATCTAAAGCAGAAGTCAAGGAATTGAGAGCGAATCTTAAAGATGTTGATAAATTCATTCAGACACTAAAGGATCATATTATTAATTTCAGAGAGAAGAGAAATGATCATATTAGAAAGAGAATGAAAATATGGATGATGCTTACTTGAATCAAGCCTTGAAGGAGATAACTAAAGAATATGAAAAACTTGCCAGAGATAATGATGCCCTGAAACATGAGATAGAAGAAAGAAAGAAAAATGAGGAGAACCTTGCTTAGTCATTAAAGGAGAAATCCGATGAATGCAAAAGAATAAATGGAGAATTCACTCAAATGGAAAGTGAACTGCTACAATTAAGAAACAATGGAGAAGAACTTGAAAAATAGATTGTCATTCTCATGAATGAACTTACTACTACAAATGAATACAAGGAGAAGTTTAAGATCAGTTCAGTGAAGCTTGATGAGCTGACTCAAGGACAAAAGAGTGGAAATGATAAGAGAGGTCTTGGATATGAAAAAGGAGAAAGCTCCATATCAGGACAAAAGAATTTCAGACAAGGAAACCAGATGAACAAAGCTGGAAGGTATCCGGTAAGACAACCTAATGCTCAAAATTTTAATGGATATTGTTTTTCCTACAATAAATTTGGCCATACAGTTACTCAGTGTAGAAGTAATATGAAATCAAGAAATTCATCATTTTTTGGTCAGTGTTCAAATTGCAAGAAGTTTGGTCATAAATCAATTGAATGTAGAAATGTATCAAACTACTCAGTCAATAGAAGGAATGTTGAATGTTATACATGTCGAAGGTTTGGGCATATTGCTAATCAATGTAGATCAAGAAGGATTCAATGGAATGACTGGTTTGGACAAGGAAGTATTGCATGCTACAATTGCAATAAATTTGGTCACATTGCAATGTTCTACAGAAACAAAAATATGGATAAAAGAGGTCCGGTATACAGAGGTATAAATATATAGAAAGATAATAAAGGGAAAGGAAAAATGACTACGGATGAAATCAAAGATCAGATGAAGAAGACATGGGTAAAGAAGAATGAATCTAATGCTGAAAATGGTCCTACATCGGAATCTACTTCTGGTAATTCATTCGGTAATTGATCTCAGGCCACTGGCCCAGGGGGAGTTGTTCAAGAAAATCCTTCCTCCCCTATTCGTAGATGGTATTAGAACACGAAGGATGATAAAAAAGGTGTATTAGATATCTACAGAGGTTTTGGAGTGCATTCGCAAGAAAATTTAGAGAATTCTAGGTCTATAGAATAATTTTTCTCTCACTGTCTAAGAAAATAAAGCATTCAAAAATTTAGGGCAAATGCATTTAGTGCAAGTGTGCGAGCTATAAAATTCAAGTTAGAATGCTCATTTGTCACTTTGCAGTGAGAAAAAAAGGAGGAGAGCACTCGATAGCAGAACTTCAAAGTAGAGAAGTTGATTCACCAGTGCAACTCAAAATCCATTAGGTATTTCAAATTGTTTTCAGAATTTTCACACAATTCTGCACAGTTGTTAAAACTAAGTGCGAAAGAAGAATGGAACAAATAAAAGGGTCGATCATTCTAGATGAATATAACAATGCAAAGATTAGGTCTATGAGAAATTTGTTGTTGCTCGACAAACTGAAACAACTGAATGAACCAAAACACAAGAATTTGGATGTTTGGAATGAGTTTCCCCATTTTGAGAATGCATAATTCGTGAAATTCATCTTGGCATATTGCATAATGACACTTTGATTCTGGACAAACCCTAAATCATTTTGAAGGAGGCAATCAAAAATCTGACTGGATTATGCAAATTTGGAGACATATCGAGGAAGAAATCCATCCAGAACAAAGAAGTTGAAAACCTAACTAGAGTAATTAGAGATCAAAGGGCATTGATAATTTCAACGATCAAAATCCTGTTACAAAGTACATTGCGTACAAAATATCATATAAAATCTTTTTTAGAAATCGTGAAGGAGCAACATTAGCTGGTGCAGTTTACATCTCTCATAAAATGATAATTGAAGGTCAGGACTTTGACTTGTGCAGATTGATAAAAGATCAATTAATGGAGAATGTGCAGTTAACAAAAGAGATAGGCTACCCTTTCAGGTACAGTACTATGGTCATATGTTTAGTGATGTACTTCTTGAATTGTTTACCAATGATCAACAATGTGGTGTGGAAAACAAATGAACTGGTATGCAAACAAATATACACATATTTCAAGAATTTGGCTAATTGTGATCAAGAGTTTGGAAAGTTTAGTGAGAATTTGCTAGAATGTTTGGTTCAGTAAGTATTTATCTTTCGGTAAGGACACTCGAAGTTGGTTCCTCTTCAGGTGGCATGGAGAAAAAGTAGAAAAGGGAAAAATAAACTGTTGAGTACAACCCTCTAGGATGCAAGATTCCCATAACTAAAGAAAAAGGAAAAGAACGGGAAATTGTTGACATATTGGATGAAGAATCCAATGATCCAAAAAAAAATGAATTGGAAAAGGAAATGTCAGAGGCTAGTGAAGAAGAAGATGACCTAACCAAGGAGAAGCTACAACTAATTATTTAGGAAGAATGTGGGATGCAAAAAATAGCCAAGTTATGGTCAGTCAGACCATCATATGATCAGGATATGATTCTGAGTGTACTAAATGCTCATGTTGAATAATGGAAGATCAAATTGGAAAGTTTGCAGAACATTCTACTTGAAGAAATGATTGAATGCAACAAAGAAACAATGAACTCTAGGTTTCAAGACAAAGAAGAAGGTGAAGTTATCTCTCATTTAAAGGAGCAAGTCAGGCTGTCACTCACCAAATTGAAGAAGAAAATGAATGAGTTGAGACAATGCATAAGTGCAGCTAATAACATCTACAATTATTGCATTTGTTGGCCTCATGCAGCTGAAAAGTACAAAGATAAGTTGGAACAGATTGAAACTGAGTTGAATGGAATTGGGAAAAGCTTTGATATGTTTCAAGACCAAGATGGTACAATAAGGAAAAAGATTCAGGATCTATAGTCCGAACACAGAAAAGTTCAATTCACAAAGAACACACTGGTAGACACCTTCTGGAAAGTGAAGGACTTAACCGAATGCAAATTAGAACAAATGGTTGAAATACTGAGGAAAGGTGAGAATCTAGAGGAAGCAATTAAAATTCCAGAATCCCTCACTGAAATTGTCAATAGGACATCCAAGAACAACAACTTGATCATAACATTGGGATCGCAATAGATGCTTGGAAGAAGTTCCTTCCGAAGATGAAGGAAAATCATAAGATAATTTTCTAACTCTTTTTTAAAGATTTGGAATCAGTTTTGGAGTTTCGAAATTTTGAACATGTGTTTTGTCACTTTTTGTCATTTTTGGCATATGGTTTCTACGCTTTGTCATTGTTTTCAAATGGGGAGAAGAGTGTAGTGAAAAATGCCTCATCAATCTAAGGGGGAGTTATGATTTTTGAAGCATAAGGGAAAGAGAGCAGTAAAATTTTGGCAACGTACTAATAATGATTCTAACACTCATTTTTCACTAAGTGTTGCCATCAATGCCAAAGGGGGAGATTGTTGGCATATGGCTTGTAAGTGTTGTCATTGATGGCAACCTAAGTCATGTATCTGGTCTACAATCTAGTTTTGGTCTCTACCGATAGAACAAAGCAAAGAAAAGGGCATTCGATCAAAGGCATGATTGTTGATTTGATTACCTCACCGGATTGGTATTTTGAGTTATGGATCTTAGAGAAACATCTATTGATGTTTGCAATACATTAATCAAGGAATATCTCGATGCGCATTCATTGGTGCACGATCTAGGAGATTCGGTACACTAATATGTTGGTTATCTATGCTAAAAGGCCGACTTGTCAAGTATAGTAATTACAAATGTATAAGGAGTAATTAATTAAATGTTTTATGTTTGAAACATGTTTATTTGGGTCCTCTCTATGTCCTAACCAACTTTGGAGGATATGCATAAAGATTTAATTAAGAATCTAGCCAACAATTGAAAAGATTTAATATTTTGTGAAGCCAACATGTGAATGATCAAATCCTTGATCGCGGATATATATATGAGATCGGTTTTGAAGTGTGAAGAGAGCGAATTTGTGGGATGCAAAGTATATCATTATGTGGTGCGAAAATCAGAAGAGTAGTGATACAAATTATGGATTTGTGATGCTAATTGTAGAGCAAAGCAGAGCGAAGTGCAGAGTTAGACAGAGCATCCAAAATCTAATCTATGAGCTTCACCGGAACTGTAACCTAGCATAAGTAGATGTTACTATCTCAGTGCAACCTTCAGATGGTTTTAATCTGAGCTTTTGTAAGGCAATGAGCCTTCCCTTTTGAGCAATGAGCTCTAGGTAGTGTGCCTGAATGCAAGTGCATTCTCTTTTGTAAAAATTATATTTGAGTACTCAAATTGTGGATTAACCTCCACCGTGGTTTTTTCCCTAATAGGGTTTCCACACAATAATCCGCATGTTATGGTGTTATGAATGATTGTTTTGAATGCTCGCATCTTTTCTTTAATGTAATAGTTTAAGTTTCAGTTAATAAAGTTAAGATTTGTTGAACACTAATTCAGCCCCCCCTCTCAATGTTCCCTTGAGTCCAACGACAACAACATAAATGACCTAGGTCAAGTCTGCACCTTCATATTGATCTAAGAGGACAAATGAATAATCTAAGATCAAGACCAAGTTTTTAGAATAAATAATGATAATATTGAAATAGAATATTACACTATAAAATAAATTCATACAAAAATACACATAAACTTATTATAACATTTAAAATATTTTAATAAAACACTTTAAATATAAAAAACACAAATACACAAATTTTACCATTACAATCTATACAAAACATTGAAAACTTATTTTTTCTCTTCACTAATTTTATTTAAATCTCATCCTATTACTCATCCCAAAACTTATAATCCAACTATTCATAAAGAACATATTGCATATTAACTAATCAATCTATATCAATTTGAATAACATTATAAAATCATATTTCAACTTAAACATTAATGAATAAACTATTACTATTCTCTTGTAAGTTTTCAAGCATTTTATCATAAATACTTTTAAATCAATTTATCAAAAAATATTTGATGAAATATTTTTTTTCAATTTTTAATATTAATGAGTAAAAATCAATTATAAACATTTCATAAATTTATGAAATATTAAAAATATTTAATCAAAATACAAAAATTCATATTAAATGAATGAATATATGTAGGCCTATAATTTGATGGTTACCATTTATATGAAAATTTTATGATGGTTTGATCATTTAAATGCTTTTTATTTGACCTTTTAAGAAAAATATAAATTGTCAAAATAATATTTAATTTATGAAGAATTTTATATAAAATCTTCTATATTAAAATATTTTTATCTATTTTATTAATCATACATATTAATATGATTTTTTTTTTTTTAAATTATCATTAATAAAATAATGTAAATAAGTAAGTAGAAGATTGATAGACACGTTTTTTTGGTTTACAAATCAAATGTAGATAATGTTTCTTCAAATAAATAAAAAAAATTTGTTGCCATTAATCATAAAAATATCTTCTACATATATATTGAAAAATTAATGAAATTAGAAAAAACTATAATTATTCTATTTTGAAAAGATTCTAAATTAGTTTTACCTTTTTTATGATATTTAAGATAATTTTATTAAAAATAATGTAAAAATCAAAAAAATTATATTCTATTTTAAAAGATTCTAAATTATTTTTAGCTTTTTCCATATACTAATTTTTTTTCATCGTGACGTACTTTTCAAATGTATAGTTTTTTCACAAATTGTTGAAATGTTATAGATTGCGTTGGAATTGTTGTAGTTTTTTTGTATCGAGAGGTTGCAGAAGTAATTACTCTCCTCTTGCATTTTCCATTCTGCAATATTTATTTGAAGATCACCTGTAACTTGTAAGCTCCATATATTTTGATCCTCTGATATATAAGTTGCTAAGTATTTGAGATATATTCATAACCAGAAACGATTTGAAAATAGTTGAACAGCAGACCAGTCTAAATTATTCACCATGCCTAGGGCACGAAGATCAGCCGAATGATTTCATAAAAGCTAGGAATTCAGCTTATTGAATCTTATAATTATTTAGGATTTCTGAATTTTTAAACTTTGCTTTGTTCTTATTTTTGCAGAGGTAAAAAATGGTTGTTCTTTTAGCTGACGAAATTGTCATAGTTCAAAAAATTAGTCATGGATAGTATTTATTTAGATGATTTAGCAAATAGTTTAGCAAATTACTCCACCACACCTTTATGATTTCTCTTTCATTGCTTTCTAGCTGATTTTTTTCATCCTGTATTAACAAAAAGATGTTTCACAACACCAGTGCTATTTACAATAATAATTTAAGTTGATTTTCTTCCGGTCTGCAATTCTAACAATATTGTTATGTTTGTTCTTTGAACAGGTAACAAGAATTTTCTTTAGAAACAACTCCAGGTTTGTTGATGTTCTGTACAAAACTGTATTTTGAAATAGTTATAATATTTAATTTTTGCAACATTGCATGTTTTCATTTGGGAGCTTGTCATCTAGAAGTCATAGTTTGAGCGAATTGGGTACTGTGATTTTTACGCTTGCTAAAAATAAGCCATAATATCCTTTAAGTTATTCTGAAAAGTCCTTAGTTGTGTCTGCCTCCTTTACCATTGAACTTATAACTTTATGGGACCTGGAAATTGCAGTACTATGTTGTCGTTGTTATACTCATCCTGTTACGCATCCTAAAACTTATAATCCAACTGTTCATCAAGAACATTACATATTAACTAATCAATCAATATCAATTTGAATAGCATTATAAAATTATATTTCAACTTAAACATTTATCAATAAATTATTACTATTTTCTTGTAACTTTTCAAACATTTTATTATAAATACTTTTAAATCATTTTAAATTTATTATTACATTTCATAGTAAGTTTCTAAATTTATTTAAAAAAATATTTAAGACAATTTTATTAAAATTATTTTAAAAATTAGAATCAATTATATTTATCTCTAAAAATATATATATTTTTAGCTGGAATTACTCAAATTAAATGCTACTAGATCCAGACTTTATTTTTTATTTCCTAAATTTATGTCTTCTTATCTGAGTTAACAGAGATTTATATAATTTATGTTTTTGGTAACAGAGGTTGAGGGAGTTCCTCTCATTCAATCGAAGATGCCTAAAAGGAGGAGAGAGGAGAGGGAGGAGGAGGAAGTGGGAGGGGTTGCTGCAAAAACAACGAGGCCCCGAATAGCTGTAGAGCCCACAATAGAGCCTGAGAATGTTGAAGAATACAGAGCTATGGTAAATTTTAATTTCCTTAGGCTACATTCATTTTGAGGTGTTATATGTTCTTTTAGGTCATAATTTTTTTGTTTTTTTGGTTTTTTTTTTTCCTAATTCTATCTTTTATTATTATTTTTTTCTTTAATTCTTTCTATTTGATTTGGTATAAAACTATCCATTCTTTTATAATTTTTTTTTTATATACTTATTTTTTGTTTCATGTTCTTTCAAGAAAACATCTTTCATTTTTATTTCATGAATTTTACAATATATCTTATTTATTGTTTGATGTTTTGTTAGACTGTATCCAGTTTTTTAAAAGGTTCTTTCAGGTCACATTCATTTTTTAAATTTCATGTTTTTTAGGTAATAATATTTGTCATTTCATTTTCATTCAGCCAATATGCCTAATTTTTTAAGGATTTCTCATATTACATGGATTTTGATTTTAATAATTATGTTATATCATGCTTTATTCAATTTTTTGTTTTATATTTTTTAGCTTATATCCATTTGATGTTTGATGTTCTTTTAGACCACACACATCTTTTATCATGTTTTATTAGGGCTATAGATGTTTTTGTTTTTATGGTTTTCAATACTATATCCATTTTTCTCTTGGGATTTTAGGGCCTAGTCTACAATTTCTTGGATTTTAGACTTCATAAGAGTTCAAGACATTTGAAAGTGCTTATTTTAATTCAGTTGAAGTTCTCTATAGGCTAGAACCATGGCAATTTCATGTTATTTCTTGCCATGCTCATTTCTTTTTTAGATCTCTAAGGTTTATCCCATTGATTTCTTTTTGGGTGTAGAATTTTAAAAACACTTTGTTTAATTCAGTTGAAGTTATCTATGGTAATTTATGTTGTTTTAGGCTACATCGAATTCTTGTCTTGGATTTTCTAGGATTTATACATTGCATGCTATCCAATATTTATGCTTTTTGAAAAATAGGGTTTAGGGATTTGGAAGGCTTTGCCTTAATTCAATTGATTGTTTTTTTGTAGGGGGATTTATGGAAAGATGCATTTTCTGTTGGCACTAAGGTCAGAATGATTTGTATCATATATTTCATTTTATTGCTTGGAAAATCATGATGGTGTTTCAAGTGACCTTTAACGTGGTGTGGAGTATGCTTTGGATGAAATTGATAATACATGTAAACATGTTGTTTTTGCCAGACTTATAAACATCAATCACACTTAAAATTTAAACTTTTAAAGTAATAGAATAAACCCAAGGTAGTGATAATATCTCTAAGAGTGACCTTGATCTCTCAAAACTCCATAATTTTTTTTATTGTAAGCTTGATAGATGAATCCCTTGATAATTTCATCACAACCTTGTCGCATTTACCTCCACCATGACTTTGTGCATGTACTCCATAATTCTTATACCATGACTTCACCGGATGTCTTTTGGAATCATTGGCATTGTCTTCCTTACTATGGCACAAGGATTTGAACTTTGCTATTATAAGTGCCCCCCTTTTATGCAACAGTTGGACTTGCATCATATTAAAACCTAGTTTCCTTTATTTTTTCCATAATTTATTAGGCTAAAAGGAGAATTTTCTAATTTTACAAATATTTTATGTTTTTATGAACTTAGGGATTTTGTTGCTAGATGAAAATGTGAAGAAAATTGATGTTATGCAGTTTGTTAATGCAAATTGTCACTATCTGAAATTGAATTTACTGTTCTTGATGAAGTTCTTATTGGTTGGAACCATTTGAAAAAGAACTAAGTGGCCTTGTAAAGCCATCACTATTTACTAATTTAAGCATCTACCAAAAATAATAATGCAAGCCCAAAAATGAATACATACATACATATATATATATATATATATATATATATATATATATATATATATATATATATAGGAGAGGATCTGGTAGTTGAGAACCCTAACTTCACACTTTTAATTATCCTATGTGGAAATATATATATATATATATATAGGAGAGGATCCTGTAGTTGAGCACCCTAACTCCACACTTCTAATTATCCTATGTGGAAATTTCAAATCACTCTCAATTTTTTATAGTAGCTTACTCGGCAAGTCCCCTATTTATAACTAAGGTTTTAGGGCCACGTCATCAAATATGATGCCACATCAACATGCTTTTTGTCAAGGTGTCCAAAAAGGCCCAAAAAAAAGTGATACCAATACTTGTACATTCACAACATGTTTTATTGAGCGCTGATGTGGCATCACATGTTTGGTTTCTTTCTTTTTAGATCAAAGGAATACATTTTGTTTAATTATGGGTAGTCATTATCAACACTAACAACTTTAAAGTCACAACTATAGGTCCAATATTGATAAAAATATTGGGCATTATATAAACAAATACTATCCTAGCTATTGAAACATGTTCAAGTATTGGATCCTCTCCTTTATATATAATATTCTATGAGGCATTTTACTTGGTGGGTGCCTAGAGATTTTGAGTTTGTAAAGGTGGTATTTCTCATGCTAAAAGAAGATCCTTCCTTGAGACAATGATCCAAGTGACTGCCATGGCAACAAATCTAGGCCAGTCAAACAGTTGATTTGGGTTTTTTACAGGCTACCAGTGGTTTTAATGCATACATTTTTTGCTGGGGTCGGTTCTTCTAGCTCTTTGGAGTCAATTTTGTATGTTTCCAAGGTTGTGTCTAGAACCTTCCTTGTTGGTTAGGAGGCATAGTTTAATTGGACTTTGTTGCGCCTTTACAACTTTCATTGTCTCTAGGCTTTCCTGCTCCTACTGTTGTTTCCATATAAGCATAGTTGCCAGGAGACTGGTAATGGTATTGGTATGGTTTTTTTTTTTTAAATAGGAAGCGAGGGTACTTTGAGATGCCATCTTTTTTTAATATAAATAAAAATTAATAAATTAATAATTTATAAAAATTATCATGACATTATAATTTTTTTCACCTTATAATTTTTTAATGCTTTAAATTTTACAACATACACCAAAATTTCTGCCGGGATACATTGGGAGACAAACGACATGTCAAGTTTCCATGTTACTAGAGGCATTTTCAAGGACATCTTTGATACCGGAGATGAGTACCAGTCTCTGAGACACATCTCAAGGGGTAAGAGACACATCTCCTGACAACTATGTATATAAGACTTCAAACGGTGAAGGCCCATATAGAACCCTCAACTTATAAAAAAATAATAATCTTCACATTGGAGAGCAAGATAAAAATTTGAACCTATTTGGGTTTGGAATTTTTTTTTTTAAGGGGTAGCAGTCTGCCGCCATAGACAATATTAACCAAATCTAGTCAAGATTAGCACACCTCAAATAATACAGCCGTTCTCTGCTGCAAATAATGTAATCATTCACAAAGATCAACCTACCACATTTCTAATAATGATGTTAATTCAATTGACATCAAAAATATATCTCGAGTGATCTTTCGACGTGTTTCACATGCACAAGAAAGCTTATATTAATTTCAGTTACATGTACTTTGCAACATTGTTGGTTGTCTTATAGGGCAGAAAATATCCTTCCAAATATTGCCCTTTGCACCACAATTCTCATGTTAGGGTTTCTACTGAAATATGGTCCTGTTAAAATCCGTATCTAGCACCATATCCCTGCAAATAGATGCAGAGGAGTAAATATCTAGCCTCTTATCGTGTCTCCATAAAATATTGCCCTTTGCTTCAAGCCATTGTGGATGAACCAAATAACGTTCATGTTGTACTGCCCAGCGTGCTTTATCAGTTCCTAGGTCTAGAGCAAAAACATGTGTTACAGATTGATCTAATGTATTAGAACATGTTGCTTCTAATTCTTCAGCCAAACGCCAAAGATGATGCTTCTCAGCAGGGTGAGCTGTTGGAAAGATCCTACTGAAGGCAACTTTACAAGCTTCCAATATTTTTAAGCGTACAGCTCTCAAAACCTGCACAAAACCAACCAATAATCATAAAGGCGTGTATAAAATTAAACTAAATCAATCACTAAATAATTAGCACCATCAAATATCAATTTTCATGTCATCACTACCTATATATCCATGTGATTTTAAACAAATTAATATCGATGTGATTATATCATGACTTTCAATAGCTGCCTGTAAAGATTAATGTATCTGCATACCTACCTTACATCTCTGTCTTCAAATCCAGATTGAGCAGCAAGTCCATCATTATGCTGGCGAAATAAAACCATGTTATAAATGAAGGAAAAGAGAAATAAACAATAGAAATAGCCATAAATAATCTCTACGATATCTCAGAGCTCGGACTTTGTTGGACATCTACTCTTGTAGAGGATGTTAGTCCTCATTCCAGCCCCTTAATGCTCAGGGGTGTTTCTGTGCTTTGCGCATGCCCTTGCCTTGTGATCATTACCAGCATACATGAGGGTGAGGTAAATGCCATTAAGGTAATGACTACTCATGGAAATTTTGATCATTGTAGAAATGACTTAAATTTACACCAGTCAAATCCTACCGAGATCTTAAAAACTGAAACTTTTAAGACATTCCACATACAGAGAAAATCAAACAGGAGATTAAATGTGGACTACAACCACATATGAAATACAATCTCATCGCACAAACTATACAAAATATAGACAGGTTGGATGTTAAAGTGGAATATGCAACTTTGTTTATAACAAGCTTGTAATTCTTTCTTTAACAATTATTAGGTATGAGAACCCACAAAGGACATAAGCACGTGTAAGCGCCGATAGTACCAAAGAGAGAATAGTATGAGAACCCACAAAGCACATAAGCACGTGTAAGCGCCGATAGTACCAAAGAGAGAATAGTATGAGAACCCCCAAAGCACATAAGCACCTCTAAGAGATGTTAGTACCAAAGAGAGTATTAACACATCGACACAGTGACTTGCAAAGTTGCTCCCTCATGTCTGCTTCTAAATAGCCAAAACTTACAATGCACATAGTGCCTTATAAACCTTGTTTGTATCACAATTATTATCAATGTGGGATTGACACATACAAACAACATTCCTTTTGCTTTTTCACGTGTAATTTTGGACAGATATGTAGCTAGATATTATAGTGGAATGAAATTCTTAACTGGTTGGAAATTTTACTTTGTCTGAAGCAAGCTTGTAATTCTTTTTAGAGAAATACTTACATTTGTAGTAACTACAAGGCAAGCAGATCCACAAAGGACACAACACTTATAAGCAATAGTTGTACCAGAGACAAGGAGAATGCCACAAATCAACCAAGGGACTTCCACTCGAGTCTTCTTCCTGACTGGCAAGGATTTTCGAGCATTTGTGCCTTGGAAACCTTCCCTATCTCATAATTATAATTAATTTTAGATGAACACACATGCATCACACTGATATTATAGCAGAACAAAATCATCAAACAGCGGGGGATGCCACTAATTTCTTTAGAACAAATACATTTGCAATTGTCATGAGACAAGGGGACCCCCAGGGCACACAAGCACCTCTAAGCGATGTTAGAACAGGAGACAAACAGGGTTTGAATTCATCAAAATGGCATAACCAGGAAAAGTTGTCACAGAGCATTAAGAACATTTGGAAACACCTCAGAGATGATTCCTGCACATCTTGTGGGAAAAATTACACATGAACCACATAAATAGGACCAAATACACATGGTCCTTGACAAGGAGGTTACAGCAGTTCAGAAAACCAGAATACTTTGTGTGAATACAATATGTTTCATGTTAATTTGGGGACTTCAGTGTACTATGATTTGACAGAAAAAGATGATTTGAAAGACAGAAGAACGTGAATTTCAGGAATTTTGGAGTGAAAATCATGGAGTAATCCACTCTGATTGAGCATTACAAACCTCTAGTACTTCAGGTAAATACAATGTTCCTGGTGAGTGGAGGACATGAAAAATTATAATTTATAGCTTCTTGAAAAGAAAAGTATGACTAATAAGCTTTTCTGAATGATTGAAATGGTAGGCCTGCACAGTAAATGGGTATATGAACTGAACTAAAGAAATCAACGACACAATATTCAAATGTGCCAGGAATGTTGTCTCTGACCTTATTGAAAAACATTTGATCCACAGAACGGAGTACACACAACATGCTTGCAAGAGCACCCTCTGTCTATGTCTCATCCCTCATTAAATGTGTTAAAGAGGGATTCTGTAGGTTAAATTGTTGGCAGCTTCAGCTGAAGAATTGGTATCTTTCCATCACTATGAGATTTGATCCATGCCTTGGCCATACCTTCAATTGTTAGGGCATAAACATAAATGTACCAAGTATATATAAACCATTTATCTGTAATACCAGTTTGGAGCCTAAGGGGTAAATTTTCTATGAATGTGAAGGATACTGATGAAAAGAGAATTACAGTTAAAGCAGTTGGTATCAAAATAACTCAAGGACTGAACCAAGAAGGGAGACTCAATACCAACTATCAACTTGGTCATACAGGAAAATAAAAAATTACTAATTATTTTAACTCAAATTGTGCTAAGGACTAAAGACCTCTAACTAGAGATCAAGAAATCAACCATGTCCTTGTGACTAGGAATAAAATAGTAGACAAAATAGCTAAGTTCAAGACAAGACTGAAAGAGAACAATTTAGAACTAGTTAGCATTATCCAGGAATAAAAGAAGATTATATTAAGTCAAATTGGTAATTCAAACTAGAGCTGTCTGAGTACATCATGTGATGCAACCCGAGAAGCAAGTACTAAAGCTAACCATTGGCAGCTACCAGCATTCTATTACTTTAACCTGGAGATGGAGTTTCAGGACTTGAAATGCTTTGTTGTATTTATTTTCCTTCTTGTTTTCTTACTGCATATAAACTTATGCGCTTGTCTTTCTACTAATTGAACCGAGTCCCACGTTTTTCTTTAGTAAAAGAGGAACTGTTTCCCCTTTTCTATAGTATGCAATTTGGCTATCTATTTGTATTTCAGGCAAAGCTCGTATTTTGACAATTGGTTAGTGTTGTCACTAAAAGTGCGCACCCTTGCTGAGTTGATAGAATCACTCAGCGACTTCGTGGAACATGGGATGATCTCCCTGAGTGTGGGTTCAGATGGTGGAGATCAACCTCCAAAGAGGGCTGGTTCCCTTGGTTTTATCACCTAAGCTAAACTACCTACTGTTGTTGTTGGGAAAAGAGATAGGAAGTGACACGAAAATGAAACCTAGGATTTAATAAGGTGATGCACCAAATGACTTTTTGATCTGCACTTGTTTATATGAACACCATATGATCAACAACTTAAACTACAACATACACAACCCACAAATTTCACACGTAGCTTGTATAAGTATTTCATGACCAAGTTTGTAATATCTAGGACAACATTTAGAAGGAAGAAGAAATGTTTTCACAACTTAAAATTTGCCCTTAGCTGGGTAGACACAAGTAATGACCTGCAAAAGTACATACTTTCTGCACAAAGGCAATGAAAACAGGACATAAATCAAGGGTAAAAGACCTCACCACAAGATCACATCATCCATTTGTAGAAGTTTTGAACACAATGAAGAAGCTTTGAGAGGGTAAAAACAGCTTGTCTTTATTGATAAAAAAATGCTTATAAACAGCATACAAGCCTGAAAATGAGCTACAATGCTTATTCTTTGCTATTAAAAACCTTCATAGGTTACAATACATGGCTCCAAAATGAGCAAGAACTAATTTTTTTTAGTTACAATGCTCTCTCTTTTTGCTTTTAGAGCTCAAAAACAAGAAATAACTGAATGAAAATGAAAGCCTATGGGTCCTATATCTCATCCCAAGCAAAGGAGAGCATATAGGAACTATTTTTGACTAAGTTACAAGGCTGAAAAGTAGGCCAACCTCCTTTGCATGCCCAAGAGGTTTTTTCTTTGATTTGGTCACTTCCAACTCCTCAAAGTATGCACCAGCTGGTGATGAGGCTCCTAGATCTTTGGAAGGGGTTTGAACTGCCCCTATATGCTCTCAAACTGCCCTTGAAACACTCCACCTACTGCCCTAGTTGTCCACTTTGCCTTAGCTGCTCAATAACTCTCTCCTAGATGCTTTTATGCTGTCCTTGATTGCTCATAAAGGCCACCAAACTGCCCAACCTCCCTCATGAATGCCTAAACTGTACCTTGAAAAGCTCAACTTGCTGTCCTTGTCATCCTTTTGCATGAGGTTCTAGAATTTCTAGTCATGCAAGGCAAAAAAGCCTTCATTTTAGGGATCAAAACTGCCCCTTGCTGCCTGCCTGTGCCTTCAAACTTAAACCAACTTCAGTCATAGCCATATAGGCTTCTTAATAAGCCTAAAACTGACTGTAATTACTTCAAAACTAACTCTTATAACCTGATGATTGCCATATTTTGCTAGAGTCTGCAACTCTTCTTGATTTATTAGTTTGACCATCTTCTATGTTGCAAGGTGACTGTCATGTATGCTCATCACTACCTTGAAGGTCACTACTTTGTCAAGTCTGTCTTGAAGGTGACTGTCATCCTCCCTTTTTTTGTAAGATTATCTTTCATTCTACTGGCATGGAATGGTGGCAATGTTCACCAAGGGTTTTATGGCATTCTTTCACTATTTTTTGATATTAGAAGACTAAGTCTAACTGTCCATGAGAAATCAAACTGTTATTGGATGGTTGTGAACTGGAAACCTTTGACAGACCTCGTATTATTTACAGTGAGCCTTCAAACTACCCTCTGTTATATTTGATAAAGCACTGTTATGGTATGAAGTTCCTTGCCCCTGTAGTTTGCTAAAAAACCTGTCTTCTCAGATCAATGCCTAAGAGAAAGGAGCTTGGCCTCCATTTACTGCCTCAAAATTTTCCCTCTGTCAGTCAAATTAGTAGCATGCAAGACAAGCTTCTTGCAACCAATGCTTGTAAGGATAAGTGAAGATAAAGAGAATACGGCCCTCCCATGAACTGACTTATAAAGGAATTGCCCCTTATGGGTTGCATGTTCATGACTGTCACTACATACCACTCTTTCACAGACTGTCCATTCAATCCTCACTGTCATACATCATGCATATCTCAAGGATTTGCCAATATGCCATTTTGACTGTGATCCTTAGACTGTTATCTCTGTACTCTTGCTTGAAGATGAAGACTTTGAAATGTGACTATTCTTTTTACCTCATTTGCAAACATGTTCACTGTCATCCTTTTCCTTCTTCAAGTCTGAGGAGTGCTTCTATCATGGTCATAATCGTTTTGGTAACACTGCCATTGCAATGATGCCATTTTGACCAGGACCTTTACTATGTCTTTCCATGTTAGATTAAAACTATCTAATCTCTTCACACTCCTTTTCACTGTATTGTTTCAAACATCCCTGTGTCTTTTATGCTTATAGCTCTCATTGTAACCCTATCATCAATGGGTCTTCATTATTGCTCAGCCTCAAATGACTGTCACTGCCTTTTGTGAGCGTACTCTTTCCTCATGACAGTCCCATGACTGTCTTCTTATTCTTATGACAGTCAAAGTCATGACTGTCCCTATGGATTGTATAATCACACTTTTCCCTTTTAATTTTATTTTTTGAATGGGAGGACCATGTGACATGAGATATGAAACCTTTGCACTACTTCCATCACAATCACTTGATGCTTTCAATCTCCATCTATACTGACTTATCTCTGAAATCTCTTCATTTATCTTGCATTGCTCTTCCATCTTGTCACATGACTGTCCTTTTTGTGTCCAATATCACGCATAGTTTGACTGTCCATTACTTAATGCTGGCTTGGATCTTATCATGAGATGACTGTATTTCCAAAAATTTGTCTTTATCAAGGGATTGTCATGGTATACAAGACTGTGATTAATGTAACAAAACCCGTTGAATCTACAAAGGAAAACAAAGGCAGTGGACATACATCAAACTCTCTTGGCTCTACTATGTTCCTTCAGGGCTATTATCATGATTTCCATCACGTCATCTGCCTTGCATTGCAAGTATAATCTGTATAGGCGGCATCCATATTGTGTTCAGGTACCATGTAAAGTCTCCAATACGTGGGACATCTACACTCCTAATTGATTACTTCACCGCTAGTGTGACCTTGTCGGGTTTGAATTGAAAAATTGAGACCGACCTTTTCTATAAATGTGTGCTGTGAGGGCTGCTCGCAAGCACATCTCAAGCTGCCTTGATCCAAATACCCATTGTCTTTGTGATGTAGTCTCTATGACCACTGCAAATACGGACCTCTGTTTGCCGTAAATTCAGCTTCAAGATATAGGAAAATGAAACTCATGCCAATTCTTGGTGCACTTATAGATGTTAACTCACCCATATTGAGCCTAGGTGAAGATCGTGAATCCTCGAAGAGAGCATCGATAGTATAATGTTGTGGGAGAGTACCTTTCCACCATGACAATCAAATTATGCTTTGGCCTAGGGCAATCAATAGCAGTGTGTTTTGTTTCATAACATCTTTGATAGCAAAAGGGCAATTCTTTATAATCCAAAGGTTAAGACCAGTTCTGAATCATGAGATGCGAATTCTAAGCTTGTTCTTAACTTGTGCATATCAATCTGCTTGTCAAGTTATGACCTCTTGCACTAGACTGAGCTAACTCCTCATTGTTTTGTTTCACTACAGTGGGATCAGATGGATTCTATTTATAAAATTAATTGGGACTTTTCGAACTTGGAGGTGAGTGTTCAAGTCTTGGTTTAACTTTATTTTTCATCTTAGATCTCCTTTCTCAAACATATGGCTAGTATGTAATTAATTAATTTAGATTTATTTTCATGTATGCAGTTTAGCTACATTTTCCCAAACATCAAAAGAATAAGTTTCTACAATCGCATCAAATTATCCTTTCCATTAGATATTTTATGCCCATTATGATTTCAATTTCAATTCCTTTTACTTGTATCCCAGGACTCTTTTGAAGAAGGTGGTACTTTTTATGGGAAGAATGTTTATCTTTTTGGTTGTACAGAGCGTAAGGCATTTACCCAATCATTATTATATTTTCTCTCCAATTTTTAATAGGTGTAACCTTAAGGTTACGCATAGTTTGACGAGTTTTTGTATTTATTTCTCCATCTTTGCGCAGCTACCGGTATAGATGGTAAAGGCCCAATGGTTCCTGCAGTTGTGGCGGTAGATATCTGTGGATCTTTACTCCTTTTTCTTTTAGTGTTCTCTCTCTGCCAGTTTTCTCTTTGAAACACTTTAAGATGAAGGATCTTTGCCTTGAAAATTGTAAACTGATCTGAAGGATTTTCAGTTTTCCCATGAAGTTTGTTTTCTTACATTATTCTTTGATTTAAAGATCCACCATATTTCGTATATGTCTATTTTTTAAAAGTTTTGATTCTTGACGTACTTCTTGGTTATTTAATGCATGACCTTCTGTGTAATATCACTTACACCTTGGAGCCCTGAACATTCATGCTGTTGTACAGGTTGTTTCACCATTTCCTCCATCTGATAAGATCGCGATTGTATCCGTTTAAATGGAAGGTGAAAAAAAAAAAATAGTACTCATGAAGGAAATGAAGATGGGTTGGGCTCCTTACATACCATATAATAAGAGGTATGCCTAGCTATCCATTCCCAGCCCATTTTGTATGATTATTACTGCTTAAGTAAAGCTTGAGTTTTGATTCTGTTAAACTCCAGACATCTTCGATTAGAGCAGTTACAAATTCAAATTCATACATTGAAGTGTACACAAAGGAGGTGAGTGTATTTTATAGGCATACCTTCATTTGTTGTTGATCTCTGATATAAACTGCATAATAAGCCAAGGTTTGCATAATGATCTTAAGTGTTTTGTAATAGAGAATCAGCATCAGCTGGAGTTTCGTTTGAGTTGTATGATTTCTATGTCATTATCATGCTGGATTAATATTCTATTGTTTCAACACATCCAAAATCTTTCTAGATTGGGCCTCTAGCTATCTGGTCCTTTTTCTAATATGTTTCTTTCTTAGATGTTTGGTTTATGAACATTGTACTTTATTCTGATTATTGAGATATTTGTATTATCCTTTATGTAATTCATTAATTGATATCAAACAATTTCTTACTGTTCTTCCTGGTGTCTTTTTTGTGTTACATGTAGAGCTGCATTGAAACAGTTGCATAAAGAGCGAATCATGCAGTATACCTATTGTATTCCTTGTGAGTACTTTATCTCTCTATAACTTAAGTATGCTCTTTCTATGCTCATTCGCAGTATAGCTTCTACATGATTTTGAATTGCATTAACACACTTTTGTTGATTTTCATTTCTTATTAAACGAATTCATAGTTATGTACGGGATCTGTTCCTGAGATTTTGTGACGGAGCACATTTACACAAATTGCAAGGTTTCTTATTTAATAGTACATATGCAGTTGTATGCATGCATAACTGAATTTACTTGAAAATAGCTTTAAATGTTGTATTTCTTGGTTAACTACATTGTAGGATTTGTGCTCGGATCGGATAGAGCAGTTTTTGAGGGGAAAGGAAGAGGACAGGCTAGCTGGAATTCATTTGTTATATTTTTCTTTAATATGAAAGACATTCTTCGGAGACATATATAAAGTCATTTCAGAGCAAGAACTATTGTGTTAGTAGGTCTGCTTTTCATATATAAAGTGATTTCAATCAATACCGTGGTACAAGCTGCAACCTTTAAAGTGTGGTGTGACATAAGGACCTTGAAAGGTGCATACAAAATATTCAAGTGGTTTTGGTTTATTGGATTTGTGAAAAAAACTTTTAGTAGCTCCGTATAGGAAAGTCTTTTCTAGATTCAAAGGGAAATTGTAGTGTCATCGAGAGACGTGTCTCTAATCCCTTGGGACGCATCTCGAGGACTAGGACGCATCTACAATATCAGGGACATGCCCAAATATGGCCATGTTTGCAGGGGACATAGTAAATAGAATAACACCTCCACATAGATTAATCATATTAACACCAAATCATATATAGACAATATTCCCAATATTATTGATTCAATGGTTCTCAATACTTATCTTAAAGTCATGGAAAGACTGCTATCCAATATTCAATAGGCTATTACTTGGAACAAACAACCCTAGAGGAACCGGATCTTGCATAGAACCAACCTATCTTTATGACATAAACACAACCCTTGCCAAGACACTCTTGGGAGTACGTTGTACCCCGAGTTGGACACACGTTGTGTGCCCCTTCTCCAAATGTTTAAATGCCCACCTAGACCCTAACCTTCACTCCTTTGTGCCCTTTTTGTTCCTCTTTCCTTTTTCTCTTCTCTCCTTGAATTTTCTCCATGTCTCACATGAATGATTTATATATCCTTTTAAGGGGTGGTTTCCAAACCATCACATCCTTTCACAAAAGGTTGCCTTTTAATAATTATTCTTCCTCTTTTTAAAGAGTGTTTATGCATATTTTTTATTTTAATACCTCTTTTTAACCAAAGGATCATTTTATCCTTTATTTTTCTATCTCCCTTTTAATTCTAAGGGGTTATATCATAACTCTTATTGGGGAAATAGTCACATAACAATTCTCCCCCTATAAATTAGTTGTTGTCCTCAGTAGCATGAGATATATCTACATCACAACTCAAAAATCACAGTCAATAATTAGATATATTGATACTGAATATATTCATTCTTCATATATTTCTATATATATTTTTTCATCTACATTCTTTTCTTCTTTCAATTTATAGATCTCTCTCTTTTATCATTTCAAGACAGTTATTTTTGTTAATCAAAATTATGACAAGAACTGTACACACATACATATAAGAATTTTGCAATTAAAGAAACTAAGGCTATTCTATATGTTTAATCACATATATTTCAATTTAATGAATTCTCTCATGTAATTCCTTCGAAGTATTGCAATGTGATCACATAATAATTACTATGCATATCCAATATTATGTGGTCACTCATAATTTATTAAAGTATAATCTATACACTTAACATACATTCCAATATGATATTCATACATTCCAGACTACATGAATACCCTTTAAGTTCTATAATGTATAAATAGAATCTTTGTCCTACACAATAAGGCAAATGTAAAATGTGATTGGGTTGATCAAGTCCAATAATAATGTACAAATTGTTGTAGCCTATCATGGCTTGAAGATGGCTGAATTGAAAGGTTATAAGAAGGTATGGCTTGAGGGGGACTCTCTCAACATTATTAATAATTTGAAAAAATGTTCCCCTCCATCATGGAGTGTTGAACCCTTGATATTGGATTCTATTGATATTCTCAATTCTTTTGATGAGTACTATATATCTCATGATTTTAGAGAAGGTAACAGATTAGTAGATGCATTTTCTAACCTTGGTGTTAGGGGAACTAGGGAGTAGGATGTGAGCGACCCCCTCCCCATGGAGGCTATTGCGTGTGCAAATCATGATTATTAAAACTGCCATCTTGGTTGATGATTTGGTTTGGTTCGGGGCTTGTATGACTATTGTCACATGACTTGTTATTATGTGGAGTGATGGAGAGCTTGATCCTTATCAGGCTAATGGTAACTTGTTTGATTTTCATATGGGCCAAAGTTTTAGGTTCATTATTTTCCCCTACCATAATTTCGTTGCCACATGGATTGTGGGCATTTTTTGGCTCTTATTCGAGAATTTTCTCCTCATAGCTTGCAAGGTTCTCAAACTTCTTAGCTTTTCTAATTTTGGAGCCACAAGAGGAGATAGGAATCATGTAGAGCCTTTCTCCTATGATTTTGTGAAGAGTAAGGAGGAGGTATGGTGTATATTAGAGAAGGGCGGGCTCACTCTGTATTTGGAAAGGTTGCATGGTAACAACTCGTAGGCGACGACTTTGTTTGCTAAAGCCTGGAACAACTGGGTTTTGAAACTAGGTGGAACTGAATTTGATGTGATTGAAGATTTTATTGCAAATATCACTGGGCTTCCTATAGATGGAAAGAAGGTGTACAAAGACAAAAAGGAGTCGAAGGCTTCTATGCAGATCTTTTTTAAAGGGTCTGAGGAACAGAACCTAAATACGACTAAGAGAGGAGGGTACCAATGCAACTCCCTTAAATTGCTTTGGGGGACGTTGTGAAGGAACTAATGAGATACATTACCCTCGAGGGTCGCTTCTCTACGGTAAATGTCTATCACTTTGTGCTCCTTAATCATTTTCACCATAAAAAGAGAATTTATTTCCCTTTTTATCTTTTCTAGCGTCACTAGAATTTGGTCTGAAGAACCACAAAAAGAACCCCAAGAACCTAGTGTTGCATGTGGGGCTTATTATGTTAATTTCTGAGTATGCTAAATTTTTTGTGGTGTCTATATCGATTACTACACCTATGGGTAAGCATCTGAAACCGATAGTGGAGTATGAAACTACCTCTAAAGAGGAGTTGGTTAGCAAGAAAGGGAAAAAGAGGAAAATTATCTCGGAGAAGGCATCTGACTCTAAGGAGAACGTTGATTATGCCTCAGACTCTCAAGCCTCTATGGAGGTGGTCTCACAACCATCTGAAGTGGGTAAGTCTAGGAAATGGGTTTTGGGTCCTAAGAAGAAGGGATATGAGACATGTAGTGAGGAAAAAGCTACTGAAAATTTGACTCGAAGCCTGAAGGAAAATATTGATTTTTCTGGTGATATTTCCTCGCCATCCCCTAGTTTGGACACCCAACCAAAGAAGGATCCAATGGTGGGTAACAAGAAAATTTCTATAAGGTCTGCTAGCTAGCTGTTGGAGATGCAAGTTGCTTCTCCTCTGAAGGTAGATGGTGAGTAGGGTGCTATGGACTCCCCAGGTGTGGACCTCAAAATGCAGAAGAGAAGGAGGTTTGTTGCTGAGGTAAGTCTAGGAAAGGGGTTTTGGGTCCTAAGAAGAAGGGATATGAGACATGCAGTGAGGAAAAAGCTATTGAAAAGTTGACTCAAAGCTTGAAGGAAAAGATTGATTTTGTTGGTGATATTTCCTCGCCATTGCCTGGTTTGGCCACCCAACCAAAGAAGGATCCGGTAGTGAGTAACAAGAAAATTTCTATAAGGTCTGCTAGCCAGTTATTGGAGATGCAAGCTGCTTCTCCTCTAAAGGTGGATGGTGGGTAGGGTGTTGTGGAATCCTTGGGTGTGGACATCAAAATGTAGAAGAGAAGGAGGTCTATTGTTGAGGAAATTGTGGACTTTACTCACAAAATCAAAATTTCGGTTGTTGGTGGTAAGGGTAAGGAGGTATGCGTCAGCCAGGACAAGGTAAGCTCCTCTTAGGAGGATGATGTTGAGGGTAAGGGTGATTTTTAATTTTGACTGTGAGGATATTCCTGATGTTCTTGGGTTGGAAAGTGAGGGCTCCCTTTCTTTGTTTAAATTGTTTAAATGGGTGTTTCATGAGCTTAATTTGACCAACATTAGAGTTCGGGGTGCGATGAGTAAAGCTAGTGAGTCTTTGACCCAGAATTAGATTGATGAATTGTTTGACTCTTTGAAAATTGTGGTTGATGAAACACTCAAGATGAAGTAGAAGTTTGAAGAAAGAATCCTCACCCTTGAGGACCAAATGAAGAGATTGTGTGCTAAATTGGAGAAGGGTAGGGAGGGAGCTAAATTTGTTGGGAATCTTGAATCTACAGACATTTCAACTCTTTTTGAAATGGCCAAGAAATGCAAGGAGATTTCTCTAGGTGAGGATACTAGTGTTGGTGGTAGGCTTATGGAAGATGAGGTTTATGTGGAGAAGGCTGGTGGGGTGCATAATGTTTTGATTAGTGAAGTGAATATGGGTGGGCTTGGGGCTAGAACGAGGAACAAGACTAAGGTTTAGGTAGGGACTCTTGCTAAAGATTTGCCTGAAGTCATGGATGATTGTCATAAGGTTGTGGCGTGCAACATGGAGGCTATTGATATCCTAAAGAACATGTAGAGTTGTTGCTTTTGTCCCTCATTTTTGGATGATTTTGCGTTGATGGTGTGCTATTGTTTTACTGTTGTTTTCTTTTTGTAGTTATCTTTTGCTTCAGCTAATCTTTTTTGTAAAGGGTATTGGGCCCCTTCAAAGTCCGTTTTACCTCTAATAAAAAGCAATGTACAAATTAAAACAAAAGATGATACAAATAATCTCATAATGCATCTTAAATAGCAATAGAATAATAGTAAATTATTTCCACCTAGAGAGTACTTCCTTTAAGAAACTAGGTTAAATATATCACAATATACTTCTTGGATGAATATTTTTCAATTATGTTTTTGGATGAAATTTTGGCTTATAAAAATGAGGATATCTCACATCAACAACCATGTTGTAAACCTAATAGTAAAGTGGAGCATAAATTTTTTGTTGGCGATCTAATCATAAAATTAAATAAATTAAGGGTGTATAAGGAGATGATATTATATTATGTCATTCCATAAATACATCCCTAGGGTTGGACACCTATTAAGATATGACATTATTATATTGTGTATGACAATAATTTGTATAAATTTATAATTTTAATTTTCTTTGAGGTTGTCTCCCCCTTGTAAAATTCAACATGTCCCCATGTCTCATCTTAAGAAACATTATTTCATTCCAACCAATACATTTAAACAACACAATATTTTCAAGGTTTAGCTCACCCCAATAGGTTTATATCCCTATAAATTTGTTATTCTCAACAATTCATTCGAAAACATTTTGTCATTTCTCTAAATTTGAGATGTGAATCCAAGGACCTGCAGGTTATGGGCCCATGATGTAACTTAAAATAGACTTGTGTAATAAAATTGGGCGCACTTTGATTATATCAATTTTATTAAAAATATATGTTAGTTAATATTGATCTTTAATCATGAACATAAAGAAACTCTAATTGAGAGGAATGACTTAGGAGAAGATGTTCCTACAATGAAATGGTCTATTCAAGATATTTTTTGATATCACTAGCCAATTATTGAAATGTCACTTTGCAAAATCAAAGTAGGATTTACACTAAGAATCCAACAATTTAACCATTTGAACACAGCCGCTTTTACAATAAGTACCCCAAATCAACATAAGCTTGTTGAGGGTCATTATGGTAAAGGTGGTCATATTAAATTTCACCTATATGAACTCGAAGTTATAGAGAAAGACACAAGATTTTTTGAAGTCTTTACATCTTAAGCAAGCCAAGAACATCAAATCCATTCATTTTTCTCATGGGAATCTTACTATAGTTCTTGAGATTCCTAAGAATATTCTAAACTATTATACAAATGTTGAAGCCTAGAAAGACTTTATTAAATGTGGTAAAGCTTGTATGAATTCCTCAACATCTATTGTCATTACACCATACTATTCCTTTAAAAAAAAATGTTCCCTTTGTTTTTTCTAAAATTTTATACCATCTATTGTTTCATTTGATATGATCTTGTTGACCTTTACATTGACTTTTAAGTTTTTATTTATCTATTTATGATATCCCTAACCTATGTGGTCGGTTTGATTTACACATCACTTGCTATTCACATTGGATTGTCTTTAATGAAACTCAACACTTCTTTTTCTTAATACTCTACATTATACCATGACATTGTTTGATGAAAACTCACTTCAACACTCAAGCACAATATACACTTCCACACTCAAAATCATTGTTATCAATAATTTCTAAGGAACTTGCAATAGTGTTTTTGAACATTACAGTTTATAAGATCAACGTCCTAATTCAAATGCCTCTTTTCTAGACCAAAAATAATTTCCTACTCAAAATTTGAGTATTCAATATAAATAGAAGGCAACCACCCTTGTGAAAAAGAATGACCTTTCAAACTAAAATTATATTAAACAGTGAACGGTCATGTATGTTTTGAGATGATAGATTGATCGATGGAAGAAAATTATTTATGGAAAGAAGTATATGAGATCTCACATAGAATGAGAGTAGAAACGGTTAAAAGTATAGATAGAAAATTTTATTATTTATAAGTAATACAATAATAAATAGATATAGAAATTTAAATCTATTTAGAGGTAAATTATTATTTTTTTAATTGTTTAGATTTTTATAAAAATGTATTGATTTTTTGGAATATGATTATTTGTTTTAATTTTATATATTGTTTTTAGGTTGGATTTTAAAATTAAATATAATTTATCTCCTAATTATAATGTATAAGGAGGAATTTTAACTGAAAAATTGGTCTATAAGAAATGTCATAATCAATTTAATAATTACAAGGCATAACAAACTTGATTATGATCATTAGGCTCTAATACCAAATGTAATGTCACTTTTCCACTTATAGTTATCAAGTATTAGTAGCAAATTTAATATAAAAAATAGTCGAGTTAATATAATTTATAGTATACAATATTATCAAAATAAATGTGAATAATTAATGTAGGCTACAAACATGTGACAATTAAATAATCAACATAGTAAATGGAATAACACACCCACATAGATTAATCATATTAACATCAAATCATAAAGACAATATTCCCAAAATTATTGACTCAATGGTTCTCAATACTTATCTTCAAGTCATGGAAAGGTTGCTATGCTATCCAACACTTAGAGGAAATCTAGCACTCAAAGAAATGGTTATGGACCTAGGCTGTTACTTGGCACAAACACCCCCAAAGGAACCAGTTCTTGCATAGAACCAACCTATCTTTATGACATAAACACAAACCTAGACATGACACTCCCAGGTGTACGTTCTACCTCGAGTTGGACATGTACATTGTGGGCCCCTTCTCCAAACGTTTAAATGCCCACCTAGACCCTAATATTCACTCCTTTGTGCCCTTTTAGTTCCTCTTTCTTTTTTCTCTTCTCTCCTTGAATGTTCTCCATCCTTGATGTTCTCCATGTCTCACATGAATGATTTATATATCCTTTTAAGGGGTGGTTTCCAAACCATCACACCCTTTCACAAAAGATTGTATTTTAATAATTATTTAAATAAATAATTATTCTTCCCCTTTTTAAAGAGTGTTTATGCATATTTTTTATTAATATCTCTTTTTAACCAAAGAATCATTTTATCCTTTATTTTTCTGTCTCCCTTTTAATTCTAAGGGGTTATATCATAACTCTTCTTGGGGAAAAATTCACATAGAAAAATGTTCTCCAAAGTCTCCTTGCATCTCCTGCAAAAAATTAGACGTCTCCCTCTGAAATACAAATAGGACTATTTAGAAAAGAAAGCTATGCACTTGAAATATTACAGTTCAAAAACACAATGAAAACATTACTAGTAGCACATTGGCTACAAATATACTAATCCAGCTAAAACCATAGAGTAGGACTATGTCACTATTCCTCAGAGAGAATTACTAGCAAGCCATCATTTTGTTTACATTAGTTGATCCATAAATATGCAATGTGAACTATGAATTCTTTGACTCTTTGACACAATGACATTTGTCATTTGTGTATTTAAACTTTAAAGTTAATGTTCATTGTTAACATTTACCATTGCTATTATTTTGAAAGTTAAATCTATAAATCATTAATTATATTAATAAAATAGTGTCTTTTAGTAGCCCCGTCTCCTATTTTCAAAAATAGTTGTACCAATATCAGTACCAGTCTCTCGTACCACTAGAAGTACCAGTACCAATCTCTTGACAACCTTGGGAAATTGACATGTCGAAAATGCTTGGGGTTGATTTTACACCTCAAAGCCTTTGATTTCAATGCAATTAACTACATATATATTAAGTCACGCTTGGTCAAATTCAATGCTTCAAGCAAAAAAATACAAATAATTTAATTTGTGGTACACCTAAACCAGTGTTAGAAACCTAAGTTATTGGTTTCAAGTTCTTTCATGGGAATCAACTATGAAGCATTGCCTTTGAAGGAAGATGAGAGATATTGATTGCTACAAATTGTGAGCAAAAGGAAAATCAAGTCAAATACAAGCAAGATTTTTGAATGTCAGAAATTTGGTCATTAAGAATTGTGATTATCTCTTTTGATTTTAAAAATATATAAAAAATTATATAGCCTCATTAGCATGGTTTAAATACATGAATTTAGTTTTGAGTCATTGTAAGTGGTGTTGTATTGTTTTACTTTTGGGATAATTGGTCTTGGATTAAAATATCTCTACGATCTTGTATTCATTCCTAAAATTGCTATGTAATTAAGGTTTTAGCATCCCCTGTGTTCATTTTGCTCATGGCCTTATATAAGATCTTCAATTGTTCATGAAAAATTTCCAAGCTGTTTACAAGGTAGATTCTTATTTTGTAGTGTTTTTGTTGGTAGTTTGCATACCATCTCTTCAATGTGGAGTTAGCATTTATTTGTAAGCTAAATTCAGTAGGACAATTTGATTTATAAGTGTAGTATTGTGGTTTCAAGTGTATTAGAGTTTTGTTAAGAGTACATATATATAATTTTTCTAATGAGTAAAGTTTTTTTATGAGTACCTATTTATGATTTTTTAATAAGTTAGCATTCCATTGAAGAAGCTCCTTTTGGTAGTTTGCAAATTGTTTCTTCAAAGCATTAAAATTTATAATTTATTTGTAACCCAAGTTAGTAGGATAAAATTTAATTTGATATGAAATTATTGATGTAGTATCATTTTTTGGAGTTAATTGTGTAAATATATAGTCAATCCACATGAATAAGATTGCATATGTAGTAGTTCACAAGAATTCCTTTATCATGATTCTCATTTTATCAAGAGTGCATTTATTCTATGAAGACCCAAGTTTTCAAGGTGTGGACGACATGGTACATGGGATGTGTTTTTGGGCTATTTTTTAGGGGAAAATAGGGGCCAGATATTACAAATAAGGAAGTTTTTACAAATATATAAAATTTCAAATATTCAAATGGCAACATTAGTAAAACATTTATAATGGAGATTATAAAATCTTAATACATAACATTAGACTTGAATTGAGATTTCACATGAGAATTGAAAAATAAATTAGCAAAATTAAAATGCTTTCATTATCAATGTACTTAATATTATATAAGAATTACAAAAAAATGCCCAAAGACTACAATTTTTAACTATAAAAAAAAACATAGAGAATAGTTCACCATCCTTAATCAACATATGCTTTAGTAGGTTTACATCAAAATCAAATTTTGAGTCCCAGTCACTATCGCTGAGGGACGTCATGCAATGGAACCCCAACCAATCCCTCTTGTGCCTCCTCCTCATCAACTTGTTTAGCATCTTTAGGATCAACCTCATCCCAATGTGAGGTTGGAGTCTAGTGATACTTAGGGGTTTGTTGATTGTGTGGCCACAAGGCACTATGAATGGCTACCAAATTCTTCGATCATTTAGAGGTAAGGTTCCTCTTAATTGATTGGATGAAACTATACATGGACCAATTCCTCTTTGTAGCAAAGAAAATGAAAATTTGTGAAAGGACGGGAGTGGCACATATCATCAACTTTGTTGCATCCTTTCCATGCCACATCCACCATCCAATAGGGCCAGTTTGAGCTAATGTAGCTCTATTTGTCCTTGCCTCTGGTTAGCTAAACGTTGGGTCATGAAGATTGACAAAGGCAAGCCATTGCATGTGAAGTAAATAAGACTTTTCATCAGTATCTTTTTTGAAGGGCCTTCACGAGTCTTCCTTTCACCTCTTCATCATTAGATGGAGGCACTTTACCATGCCTAGCTACATATGATTTATGATTTAGAGCATAGGCTACCATATGAAGTGGGATGTTCATAGTGTTCCACTACTACATCACAATGGTCCTAATATGCTCCTCATAAAATTCTAAAGTAGGATCCTTTCTATAAATGGCTTGCTTCATTTACCCAAGCATGCTATCAAAGGTCTCATAAAACTCTCCAAGGTTAGGAGACAGTGTATCAACACTTATGAATTCCATAATAGGCTTGATGAATGAGCATACATATTTTTGAGTGCAAAAACGATTAAGAATTTAAGACTGAAATAATAGAGTGGTTGCTATTACAAAGAAAAAAAAAATCAAGTTACAAACATTAATAAATCAATTTTAAAATTTAATAATAAAACCATCAATTTATTACCATATTTTTTACCACCAATCATCATCAAGGATCTTTTCTTTCACATTTCTTCTTTCAGGTGTGCTTTTCTCCAACCATCTACCTAACTCTGAATTAAACACCATTAATTGTAAAGCCTCCTGCACTTCAACCATCCTCTCTAACAAAATAAAGTAGCTGGCATATCTAGTATCCATGAGCTTGAGGAATTATTTTCTCAAAAAAACATTGAGTTAAGCAAGTGAAGTGTGATGTTTGAAAATGAAAATTTGTATATCTATAGCTTCTAACATCATTTCCTTCACCTAATCGATCTTCCTAATGTCCTTCAATGTGTTTTTCAATACATGAACACAACTCAGGGTTTAGAAAATATGCTTGTAACATCCTTCACCAGCAAGCTAGCTAACTTACACATAGAGGTTGAATAGGTCACCACTAGTACAACATTAGAGGCTTCAACCTCTTCTATGACATCTTTCAAAATCTTAAATTGGAAGTTTGCATCCATAATTTTCTTTGAACAAGCAATAGCTATAAGAAAATAATAGCTGGTTGAACATGTGACAATGATATTGATGAGTGGATAATATTTGATATTGGTCAACCCATCTATGATTATGGAGCAACAATCCCATATCCAATTTTGTCTTGTTTCTTCCATCAACATACTCACCTTAGAATATTCTCTATCAAGGAGGGTGGTGCATATCTTATATTTTCTACGTGAGACAAATGAGGAACCAACAACTATCACATATTTGGACATTTTTTTGAAATAAGGAGAATGTGCCATATGAAATGGTATGGCATGAGCATAAAAAATACTTAGAAATGGAAGACTTGTGTGTATTAAACAACCTTACAACACTAGTAGTCTTTTTATTTCTCTTGATAGAAGTAGAACTCTTCTCCCTTTGAATTCCAACACCAATACATTCCTTAGGCAATGACACACTAGGCTGCATACTCTTCAATGGAAGATCCTTCTTTCTTGTCTCCCCCTCGATATGAAACTTAGTTGTACCTTTTCCTTCTTAGCTAGAGTTATTTTCTGACAAATTTTCATCCCTAGTCCACCTATGCACAAAATTTGAGAATAAACTCTAGTATAGTTGCCACTATAGTTGTTCTTGCACAATGACGTAGCCATACTCTATCCCCCTTTGAATTTTTTTCTTGTCTTTGTTTATGTGTGTTGCAAATTGTGAGAGGGTTTGAATGGGTTTGAATGGACCTTTGGCATAGGTTTTGAGGAGTTATGTAGGGCATTAAAATATTTCAGCTAAACTTGTAAACCTTGCTACACTCCCACTCTAAAAAGAACCTCTAGTGGCAGCTATACTTTTATGGCCTCTAGTTCTTTGTTGCATTATTTATTATCACTACTCTCATTTTTGGTCATTGTTTTTTATTTTAAGAATGTAAAATGCATTTGCAATTGCAAAAATAAAAAAATAAAAAAACACCCACCCTTAGTGTTTGGAAAGTTCAAAAAATCTAAAAAAATGCAAAGAAATTTGAACAAATGAATAGTAGATTGTAGACTTACCTCAAATGGCATGGATTTGATGTCCTATTACCTTCTTTCCATTTTTGTTCTCTTCTCACTATTGCTCTTTCTCTTCACAAGTTAGAAAATGTCATAATGAGTTTGTTTTCTTGTTTTTAGTTGTTGTGGGGATTGTTTTAGCTTTAGCTATAACTTAAAGGGGTGTGAGGATTCTTGTTGGCCCACCCATCATTTTTTTAATCAAAATTATGTTTTTTTAAAAAGAAAACACCCAAAAAGTATCTAGGCTATAGCCATCTCCTACAACTCCTAGGCATACCTTGTAGAATTTTAAATATCCTGGTGGTGTTTCCTATATATATATAAAGGGATAGGGTGGGGTTGTTTCCTACTCATCCCTACTTCCTTGAAATGTCCCCTAAAAGGGTCAATGCCATTTAGGACATGGGACACATCTCTAGGGAGCATAGGGTTTACTTTGTGGAGAAAATGATTGTTGTTTTCTTACAAAATTTATTGAGCACATAAATATAATTTATAGTATGTTCTTGAAGCAAACGAGATGGCTTGAATAGTTTTTATGAGTGACATATACATAAACTTACAATAAAACACTAATTTAGGATCTCATCTATTGGGCTATTCTTTTTCCACTAACTCCCATTGGTAGGGAATATACATCTCATTAATTAACATTTTTCCTTGATTAATTGAAGATTTCAATGGACTCACAACCTTTGTTCAAGCATTAATTAAGCTCAACAATAGTTGGACAATATATGGAGGGCCCAATCTTTGAAAGGGGCGACATCCAAACTAGAGATAATTTTAAGAAACCCCCCCTCGACAAAGGTGTAAAATCTTGGTGAATCTTTCCTTTTATTTGAAACAAATATTAATTTTCCTGGCGAATCTTATGCACGGTATTAAAAAAATTATAAAATCCTGGAGAATCTTAATGAATAATTGGTAAAAATAATAATCACAATGGCGAATCCTAGTCAATAATCACTAAAAAGATTAATTACAATGACAAATCTCTCCTTTAAAAATTTGCATAGTTGGCCGATGCAGTTGCCCCATATATTTTTTTCTTTTTTTCTAATATTGAAGTAGGGGCCCAAGGCGGCAGCCACCAATGGGGTCAAGGGGGCAGAGCCGCCAAGTATAAATTCACTATTGAAAATGCATTGGAGCACACACAGATTAAGTGTTTTTAAAAAATCTCACTTGAAAAGTAAGACTAAATGAAACTTGAAAATTTTACCATCGATTAGCTTTTAAATTGGACGGCTGCAAGTTCATTCTGTGAGTGAATATCAGCGGTGGGACACTTAGGAATGTCCCGCCGATACAACTATGATGACGTATGTCATGAACTATTGACAACAGTGAATGGTGGAGATCAAACAAAGCTTTGATCGGATGTCTTTCCGGGAGCTTGGTGCGAATATTGTAGATTCCCTTCATGATTCTCCGAAATTACACAAGTGGACATACCTACACCTTGGTGGACCCCAGGTGGAGTATGGAAGCCTTATCGATGTGAGTGAACATCATCGGTGGGACACTTAGGGATGTCCCACCGATACATTGATGATGGCGTATGTCATGAACTATTGGAAATAGTGAACAGTGGAGATCAAATAGAGGTTTGATCAGACGTCTTTCTAGGAGTTTGGCATGAATAGAGTAGATTCCCTTTTTGATTCTCCAGAATTACACAATATTACTGGTGAATATTATTAATATTTTTAATTACTATATAAACTACTGGCGGATCAGTGCCAATGATGCATTGTTTACATGGTGAATTAATCGAGATAAAATTATTTTTTTGTAAAAACTTGGCGATTCAGTGTCCATTTAGCTTGTACTATTCACCATTTTTGGAGCTCCCGATTTCTATTATTCGCCAATTGACGAAGATTCACCACTAAAGTTTTCCCTGATCCAAAATTATGAGCATAGAGGCCCAATTGGGGCACACAGGCTGCCCAATGGAGATTTGAACTTGGGTGAGTGTTTAAAACAACACCACACCTTAACCATTATACTATGCCCTTCATGCAAATCATAATTAATTTATTGGTGTAGTAGATCATGTGATTTTTCAAAGATATGCCTATAAGCCATGGATGAAGCATAATTGCTAAATGGAAGTTATGGCTAAAATAGCTTTCGGAAACATTGCATGGATGTTTAAAATGGTAAAATTGGTTCCTTGAACACAATTCATATCTTCAACTAATACATTTGTATAAATTATTATTGTTATTTAATTTTTCCTATCAAAAAATTATATGTTATAAGTTCCGGGTCATATTATGTCCGGTGTCTGCATGTGTAGATGCTTCTGTAATAAAACATAAAGCCTTATGTGATTATTGCCTTGGGACTTGCACCCATGTTCCTAAATACCATTTGTTCAGTTTACAACAGTTTGGACTGTGATTTACATCATATGTGAAACATGTTTATGTAAAATGAAAATGCTATCATTGATTGTTACTAGAGTCTTGGAATCTTTTGCATTTTATTTTTTGGTTTATGTTGTATGGTCTATTAGCCCAGCAATGAATCTTGCTTATGTGAATCAGATTTCTATGATCCATTAAAAGAGGGTGAGACGGAGACAGATATGGTTGTACACATTATGTATCCCTCAGAGCCTCCAGTATGAAATGTTTTTCTAATTGTTATTATTTTAATAATTTTGTCTTTGAGATATGTCAAACCCCTGAAGATGGTAAAACATATTGACTTTGAGCTTGGTTTCCACCTTTGTGCAGGTTGTATGTGAATTTGATTGGATGTTTGACAAATTGGAGGTGATTATATCTCATTTGAATCTTGCATTGCTTTATACTTATGGTATTAAAGTTTATTTGGAAGGTCATTGTATTTAATTTTTACATGCAGGAGTTAAACAATGTGCATACACAAGTAGTTGAACCTTAGGGCATAGTCTGAAGACTCTTGTGTTACCTTAGGACAAGTTAAATGAATTCATACAGTCGTTACTTTTGTCTCTATCTGTGTGTATTCTGTTCAATGTAGTTTTGCTTGAAATTCTATTTTCATATTCTGTCTTTAATGTCACTAGGTATTTACAGTCGATCGAGTCCAAACAGGAGTGTTAACAAACGATCAAATAGAAGATTTCAAGGTTACTGTTGAGACTAAATGAAGTATCCCATTTGTATTTTATTAATTATCATTTATACTGGTATGTTTAGTGCTATGGTTTTACTTTTGATCATTTCCTTATTGTTTACAGTGGTATGTTTAGGGTTGTGGCTTTGCATTTTTCTATTCCTTTATCTTATGAAATGTCAACGGACTTGATGTAGAATTTCCTCAAGAAGAGGGTGACGGAAGAGAGAAAGAAGCAACGTGAAGTATGTGGCCATGACGTGCTAATCTTTGTTTTAGTATTATTTTTTGCATTAAGTGTGCTTATAATAGAAAAAATTACCTGATTCTTGGCCAAGTTCTCTCATGTATTATTTGCAAGCTAACAACTTAGGCTTTGTGTTTTGGATTTGGTGTTCAGTTGAAGCTTTTCATCTTTTATCATAAATGTTTAGTTGTTTATGATGATTGAATCTTTTCTTCTCTTAACAACGTTCGAATGATTTGATTGCTAAATTTTGTGACTGTTTCATCCATTGTTTTTTATATCTTTTGAGCTCTCCAAGTAGTAAATTGCAGTAAGCAGTTGAATCAGCCTTTGCCTGTTTCTAATACATGCTTCAAAGTTTGTAAGTTCATATTAACTTGTGCTTTTCTATTTGCAGGCTAGGGAGGCTCGGAAAAAGGCAATCGAGGAAATGAGCCCAGAGACCAAGGCTACTTTTGAAAATATGCGATTTTACAAATTTTATCCTGCTACAAAGAGCCTAGATATTTACAATCAGAAGAAGGTAATCCATTGCATGATGATCACTGCAATGGTTGTTTAGGCTGACTGTGTTTACATTGTGGTTTTTTTTTCTTGTGTAACAGTTTTGTATTGTTTCTGCAGGGTTATACTTTTATTAATAGATACTATCTACACGCCCATGAGGTTCTTATAACTATGGAATCTTAAATGTTGTAACTATGGAATTCTAAATGTTGTATTCTACACATCTAATGTTTTTTGTTAGCTCCAAAGGAGCATATGAGATACACAAAACAAAACCATGGTGATAATTGTTTGTCGTACACCATGTAGGTATTTAGGAACAATAAAACATTTGCTTCCCTTCTTTTGACATAGCGATATATTGTTACATAGAATAATCCCATAGAGAGCGGTTAGGAGAAATACAGATACAAGAAATTGCATCCCTTGCTATTTGTTATAGAGGATACATGGACAGACACAAATATTTTTGCGAAATGGACAGGTGCATGTATTTTGGTGTAACGATTATATGCCATGAACATAGAATAATCCTACATAACAGCCGCTTAATCTACTTTGATGTTTCCTGGCATTATTTTTAGTGTTGAACATGGGCTTGCAATTGTGATGCATATACAAAAGTATGGCTGGTTGGAGAGATTTTCACCCAAGAAAAATGCGTAAAGATTGGTAGAAGATGTGGCTATTCAAATACAATTTTGAGCTTCATAGGTCACATCAAATGATTGAGACTTTTTGCCATATTTGTATTACACCATCTTTCATATTCTTGTTCTTACATTAGAGAAAAGGATTCCCAAGTTATTGCATTAGATAGATGAATGGAAAACACCTTTTGAATGATGACCACCATTTTATATAAAGAATCAAAATATGCAGGCTAACTTTATAAAATGGGGAAAATGGTTTTACAAAGATGATGTGTAATTTCTGAAAAGGAAAATAGATGATTGCTGTGCTTGTTTATGCTATTTTGAATTAAAACTTCAACTAGGGAGTGATGTCATTAGACACCTTATGTTAAAGATTCTTTTATACTTATTTGCAGTTATGAGATGAAAAGTTAGCATCCATAAAGGAGCTCATTTTCCAACTAGGGGTTTTATTTGTCATATATCCTTGGTTTGATAACAAAGATGTGCTATAATCCCAACATCCAAGGAAGAATCGGGTCCAAACTTCTTTAACTACCATTACATGTGAAGGTGGAGCTTGTTTGTATTCACCTTAAGGGGTTGAATTGAGAATGATAGTGAAATAAAAACCCAACTTTAACATGTTAAAAGTGGATTTACTTATAAGAACATAAAAAAGGTTGATAGCCAAATTTTTCTTTCATTCAGATTCAATTTTTACATGTGAAGTTGGAGCGTGCTTGTATTCACTTTAAGGGGTCTAACCTTGGAATTCTCTTTATGAAGTAAAGATTGGAGTGCTATGGTTATAAGACAATATTCAACTAAAGTATCATTTCAAATATTAATAAATAAATATAAGAGGCCCACTTATGGCAAAAATCTCATATTTGTTAATATTAATACTTTTAAATTGGATGTTTATTTTTAAAATTAAATAATTTAAATTTCTTGTCTAAAAGTATTTCATAGTTCTTTTTGCTAGAAAGTAAATAGATTAACATCCATTTTAATTAAACATTAACAATTGTATTGTGATATGTTTGCCCTTCAAATTGTCTTATTAAATATTAGTTATAGAGTCTACTATTTAAAACAATAAAATTTAAGAATATAATATGTGATTGTGAAGAATAAGTTTTTAACTTAGCATAATAGATTGTGTAACTAGCGAAGCATTTGATTTTGTATTCAATACTTTAGTATATACTATATTTTATTTAGAATTATTTAATAAGATGTATTTATTTTGTTTAGAAGGTTGTTTTCATATTTTATTTAAATGTCACATATTTTAATTCTTAGTTAATAGTAATATTATATTTTATTTAATAAAATGATAAATAATTATTTTATTTTTATTGATGAAAATTAAAATTTAATCATTAAATTGAATGATGCTAAGATTAACTTATTTTAATGGATATTGTTATTCACAATAAAATAAGTGCAATAAAATTTGATATCAATATAAGATGGACATGTTATAAGGAAATATTATTTAATTAAAAAATTATTATAATTAATTTAGACCAATCTTTCTCTTCTTTTGATTAATATTTTTATGAAATATTAAAAAAAAAAAAATTCTTGTTTTTTAAAATTGAGATGGTGGAAATGGTGTGTGGATGATACAAATATTAACAAGTAGCATAGACTTGATAAATTGGAAGAGTTTCATTCTCATCTCAATAGAATAATGGATAACACTTAGTTCTCTAAGAAGTAAGAACATGATAATAACATTTCATTCCTTGATATTATTTTTTAAAGAAAATTTGATGGTTCCTTGTTATGTCAAGTTTATGGAAAGGTTATTCATATTGACATTTTATTGTATGATTTTTCCTATCACTACCACCCTATAAAGTTGGAGTATTAAAACCTCTTTCCATGAGATCCTTTCAAGTGTGTGATGTGATGATAGAGAAAAATAGTGAATTTCATCAAATAATTGAAAATTATTTAATTAAAAATGAGGAATTTGGAAATAATGAGGAAAATGACATGTTAATTAAGCAAATTCAAATGTGTGATGTGATTAGAAAATTTTAGGTGTATGCATTTTCGTCTCTTTGAGACAATGTACTTGTTACATTGTTTCAAGAAATGTTGATTAGAAAAAAAATTAAAATATTTATGATGCCCCAATGTGCCCCAATTAAGGAAGGATGGTAGGTTGCCCATAAAGAGTTCGATCAAAAAAATAAATTTTAGGTTGAGCTTGCGACATGATGACAAGGTTGGTTCAACAAAGAAGAGGAGGAATAATCAGGTCCTAGAAGGCCTAGAAAATTATCAAGAGAAAATGTGAAGGATGAAGAATAGGCTAGGCAGGGATGAAGGGATGAAATCTAGGGTTTTTGGGACCATATCTATGTATTTGGAGACATTTCCAACTCATTTTCATTTATTGAGTTTAGAATTCTTAGATCTCTAAGCCTTCTACCCTTCCAGAGTCCTTAGCACTATGGCCCACATAGTTTGTGCCATTTACTACACAAATGTCATGCATCAATTCTAGTAGCCCATCAAAGCAGACCCCTTGGTACATGTCTAGCCATTTTTTCTTCGCACATAGTTCTAGGTGTCAAAATTAATAGTTGAAGTCAGGGAAAAAAATGTGTCGCTCTATGTGCGATGCTTATGAAACTAGACATGACGTGTCTAAACACTAGCATGATGCTTTTGTCAAAAGTGATACACTTTTGCAAAAGAATTGGGTTGAAAGATTGGATCACTTATAACTAGGGTCAAGCAACATGTTTCAGAAATCACTCGCTTCTGAAATGGTAAAGCAATGCATTTGAAAAAATTCATCACTTATGACTGTGACATTTGAGAAAAGATGCACTTTTGCTAGGGCTTACCAGACAATTTTTTTGCAAATTTTGATAAAATTGACGTTGTGGGTGCTATGCTTGCAAGCTGTATTAGACCCTATCCTATCGCAAGAGTGACATATTACTATATTGGATTAGATGGGACACTTCATAGAGATTTAGGTGGAGTTCCTTGGAGCTATGGGGTCGTACTATATTGTGTACATGCATGAGATCAAAGCACATAAAGTGTTTATGACTGCTCTAGTTTAGAGGTGGCACTTAGAGATTTCTTCATTCATGTTGTCAACTAGAGATGCCACTATCATGCTTGAGGATGTATGACACATATTGCGGGTGCCTATTCATGGAGATAGGGTGGTATAGTGTAGAAAATTGTATACCTTTACAATTTCACACTTTGTTTGCATGCCTTTAATTAATTGGACTTAATTAAGCTTCTAATCACCTAAATTATGCATTACAAAGCCTTATTATTCCCATTTTCAGAAAGGGAAACCTATATTAAACAATTAATAACATTAATTAAAACACCTTGGAAATTGAGTGTCCTCGGCTTAGGTCCTAGGACGCATTCACCCAAGAGTAATGGGCCCCTTTTAAGTCCTAGGACCCATTTTTAAATATTATTTTGGTAGTATTTTAATGATTCAAATTCAAGTTTTAAGTGTTAGATTTTGGAATCTAATTTTCAATAAATTAGATAAACACCTATAAATACAACCTTTTTATCGATTTAATTCTAAGTAACATTATCTAACATTAAGGAAACTTTCACAAGAGAAAATACTATTGCCAAGAGAATTGAAGAGAAACATTACTAGTCATCTACAAAAACAATCAAGATCATATCATCATGTCAAATTTTGTGTGTTTATATCATGTTTTGGAGCTAACATTGTGATGTAGGTTTCAAGCATTCAAGAAAGAATTCAAGCATCAAATCAATTAGACAATCAAGCCAATTCATGCAATATACAAGACTTAGAGTGATATATTTGACTTCAGTCCTCTAAAGGTGGCCATTAAGGGTTTGGTGAGTTGTAACAAGCAAGTGTTCATTCATCAATTTCTTCATTTTATCATTATTTTATTATCAAGGTTTAATTACCAAATCAGGGTTTGACCAAGGCAAACTCCTATTCACACAAATTTTTTTTTTTTTTGGTTCTCTCTTTGTATGTGAAGATTTACAGGTGGAGAAGGATTCAAAAGATCTTGAAGGAGATATTTTGTAAAGTTGCATTTGTTGTCAACATTGTTGTCAAGCCATGAAAAATCAAATTTAGAATCTATTTCCGACTTTTTGATAGTAAGGTTGCATCATTCTGAAGCTCGGATCTTGTACCAAAGGATACCGAAAGTTGGGAAAAACCACTATACAAAGGCTCATTCACCCTTAGGCAAATGATTCCTTATAGGAGTCTCAAAACCCACTTTTCTGAGTGAGTTTTCCATTCTTTGCACTTCATAGATCTATCTATGTAAAACTATCATTTCTATTAATGTTATCATAGAACTTTACATTTCAAGTGTTAGGTCATACAATTTATTTAGTTAATGCACTTTAAATAATTCCAAAACTTTGCAATTCAGTCATTTATATCAAAAGAAAGCAGAGATCCCAAGTTCCAAAATAAGGTTGAATCACCTCAAGGTTGAAAGTTAATCCTATCCTTTTGTGATATTCTCTCTTTCTAATGAAACTAGGAGAGTGTGTGTGAACCTATGTGGACACCCCTACATCATCATTTTCCCACCTTTTCATCCTGTTTCACCTCTTTTCTATGTTTCATTTTGTTGAACCCGATATTATACATCATATTTTTGATTTGGGTATATTAAAACCCTAGATCTAGGTCTTAAATGATCTTGTTTGCATATCATGTAGGGTTTCAAAATTGCATTTTGAATCATTTAAATTCATAGATTCATAAAAAATATTACATATATTTTGCATACATTTTTCATATTAGTTGCATTAAAAAGTGTCTTTCAATCATTTACTTCAGAAAGTTCAATTATAATTACATTCAAAAAGTTGTCATTTTATTTAATTTTTATCATCAAATTGCATTCACATTAATCAAAAAATTCTAGAAAACTTGTCATAGTGGAAACAATCTGCAACTTGAAATAGTGAACATAAACAGTAGCTCAAACATTGTATTTTTCATTTTCTTGAACCCTGAGCAAGGACCCATCTGCGATTGGGTTAACTTGTCCTTGTAGAGGTTTCCTAACAAAAAATTTCATGCATTTATTTCTCTATGTTTGACTTCTATTTCTTCTAGTAATTTTGCACTTTAAAATTAAATAAAACAATTGTTATATGTGCAAGAAAAATGTCATTTTGCTTGATTTGTTAAAAATTGGGAAAAACTATTACATTTCAAATCTATAAGACAATTTCTACACCATGTTCTCATTGCAAAAATCTCTAGTTATCATACTTCATGTTCTATTTTCAAATCTTGCTGATCACTTTAAGAAATTTTTGTTAAAAGCATACAAATTAAAGTTATTTCTCCTCTTTTCTTATTTTTCATTTACCCTTCTCTCACTATCTCTCCTATGTGTGAGGTTAGTTTAGTGAAAGAGAATAAAATCTTGGATAATCATGACAATCCTATTTGTTCTTCCCCTAACACCTCTCCTACTTGTGACGAAGGTGCTTGGTGTTAGAAGATCCAACCATTGAGCGTCATGTGAATCTTGTTTGCTTCTCTCCTAAAACCTCCCCTACTAAGGAAGATATTATGGTGCAAGAAGATGATATCATTAATACATGTATTTGAAACAATGGTAATGTGGCTTCCTTAGATGAAGATGATAATGTGAGGGTATGTGCAAGATCATCATGGAAAAATAGGTCCTTAAGTGGCGATGAAAATTCAAAAAAATAGAGTTAGGCTATTTGACATATAAAAATTTGAATAAGTTATCTATATTATTTTAAAAATATGTAAGAATAGAATCTATAGACAATTGAATGTAGTTTCTAAACTACTAGGTTTATTTTTAAAAAAAATCCTATTTGGTGAAAATTTGAAATTTCAATGTTGTAGTACTTAAATTTAAGGGAAAAAATAAAAAGTATGTGTTTATCTGACCACCTTAACCACAATAAAATGATAATTAGTTTTTATAAGATTTTAGATATAAGTAGAGGACTCATGTCCCTATGTGATGCATATTTTTTTCTAATTTTTTTCCAAGTAAATAATTAATTATGAATTTTTTATTACAACTTTTAAAAAATATAAATATTCATATGTCTAACCACCTTAACCTGGTCAAAACTTCATTAAATTCATTTTTTTTTGAATCCTATAGTATGTGAAGCATAGAATGTGATGCATATTTTGGATTCAAAAATTCTGATACCATTTGAAAGCTATATATGTTTTTCAATCAGCCTATCAATTAAGAGTTTAGTCGTAATTCAAATAGAAAATGAATAATAATAATTTATTAAATTCAAAGTAAAACATAATTTATATTGGTGGAAAGCTGAGAATCTCCTTTAAAAACCCTTTCCATTTCATTAATTTTGGGTTAAAAAAAAGTCATTAGCCACATGGGCCATCATATCACCACTTTTTGGCCCATCATGATCCTGCACATACCCGTGATATTAGATCCCCCCTCGTTAGAATAAAATCAACATGAAGCCCAATTTGCTGGCTTTATGAACACACAATTAACCTTTAGATCTCCCTTGATTATTGGACCTCCTAAGATTCCTCTAATTATTGGACCTCCCAAGTCATCTCATAAGTCACTTCTTATCATAGGATCACCACAACACCAACCAAAACCTCTTGGCCATATCTTAAATTTTGCAAGAAAACTCACTAGTAGCATGTTTCACAACAACCAAGTTATCATACCATATCTCACACATATAACAATAGAAACAATTAGCAACCAAGAAAAACTCTGACATCCATCCCATTGCATCAACCATACCTCTCACTAGCACCTAATATCCAATAGTGTAGTGGTAAAGAATATGATCTTGTGGAGAAATTTCATAACACTCTTGCTAAGATCTCCCTTTGGGATTTGATTCAAGCATCACTCCTTTACCATGACATGCTCCTAGTGTGCAACCAAATGATGTGGTAGGTTTTATTGAGAATATGAACTCACCAAATTTGGATATTCTCTTTCATCAAAGTGAATCACCCCCTTTGGAAACATAAAAATAAAATGATGCATTGATGATAGTATCTAAAATTAATAAGTTTGGAATTAAACATACCCTTGTTGATAATGCTTCAACACTTAATGTTTGTATCATGAATCTTATAGATAAAATAGGAGTGGATAAGACAAAAATTCAACCAAATAACTTGCCTATCTATGGTTTTGATAATGTGGGAAAATAATAGCTTGGTGTCATAACGTTGCCTATTCAAGTTGGTAGGGTTACTTTACAAACTCCTATCCATGTCATGCCTAATGATCTTTCATATAATTTTCTCTTGGGAAAACCATGGATTCATGCAATGAATGTAGTACCTTCAACATTACATCATTTGTAGAAGTTGAAAAAATACAACTTCATAAGAGCCCAATGATCTCTACAAGCTAAGAATACCTGTTACAGGGAGAAGCAAAGAGAAGCAACAAAGAAAACAGTAAAAATGCTCAAAGATGTGGAGCTCTATATTCACCAATGTGTACAAAGAATAATCATACAAAAGAAAAATTTTCAACAGCATATAGATCAAAGAAACCCTAAAAAGGAAAACCCTAGGCTTGCACATTAATAATTAATTATTATGCACCTAATGTTAGCTTAAGTGTAAAAGAGATAAAAGGGAACTTTAATTAATTAAACAAATATTGTTTAATTAATCAAGTAAATAACCAATTACTCTAACACCCCCCCTTAAGCTAGACTTAGGGAGAAGCTAAAACCTAGAAGAAGCTACTGAAAGCAAAAAAAAAAGGGTCCCGACAACAAGTCCAAATCAGGTACCCAAGTACAAGGAAATCTCTATGAAACGGATAAAAGGAGAAAACCCAATGGGAAAAAAATCCTCTACAAAAAGAGATAGAAGAACATGCTAAAAGAAACATGAAGGAAGGAAGGCCTCATAAAGACCCCCCAAGGACAACTTCCTTCACCCCAAGCATAGAGCGCAACTGAAGATAGCACGGTGATGCAAAAGGCTTCGTGAAGATGTCTGCAACCTGCTTGACAGTGGGAATATACTCCAAGATGAGAGAACCATCCTAAATCAACTGTCTGATGAAATGCATATGAAGCTCAATGTGCTTCATTTGTTGATGCTCCACCGGGTTGTGAGAAATGTGTATAACACTCTGATTGTCACACTAAAGAATATTGGGACTATCAGGAGGAAAACCAAACTTAGTCATTAACTATCGAATCCATAAAATCTCCTGACTAGCGAGCACAATAGCTCGGTACTCAGCCTCTATAGATGATAATGCATGAGTAGTCTGCTTCTTGCAAGACCATGTGATAGGACCAGAGCCAAGACAAAAAATGAAGCTAGAAGTAGACTTCCGATCATTGACATCACCACCCCAATTTGAGTCAGTGTAGCCAACAATGTGAGGACCCCTTGATGTGTAGTGAATTCCATAAGAAATGGTGCCTTGAATGTACCTCAAGATACATTTGGCAGCTTGCCAATGACTCTCATGAGGATCATGGGAGAATCGAGAGACAAGGCAAACCATAAAGGAAAGATAAGGACGAGTGTGAGTCAAGTACAACAAATTGCCAACCAACTGCCTGTAAAGTGTAGAATCTACTGAAGGAGTGGGGCAAGTAGTAGTCAAAACAACCCTTGACTGAAAAGGTGTGGGGGCAGGCTTGCAATCAAGCATGCCAAAGCACTGAAGCATATCAAGAGCATATTTCTACTGGTAAATGGAGATCCCATCAGAAGACTGAATCACCTGAAGACCAAGAAAATAGTGCAGAAGACCAAGATCTGTCATCTCAAACTGCTCCATCAAAGCTTGTTGAGCATGCTGAATCATAGAGGATGAGCTACCTGTGATGAGGAGATCATCAACATATAGCACAAGAATCAAGATCTCACTCTCAAGATTCTAAATATAGATGGTGGGATCAAAATGATAGCGTGTGAAACTAGTGGAGAGAAAAAAAGAGTCCATCTTCTCATACCAAGCCCGAGGGGCCTGGTTGAGACCATATAATGAATGCCGAAGTCTGCAAACCAAAGCAGCATCCTGCATAAATCCCTGAAGCTGCTCCATATAGATCTCCTCCTGTAGGCCACCATGCAAGAAAGCACTCTTCACATCCATCTGAAAAATCGGCCATCCCCTAGAAGCTGCAAGTGATAGTACAAAGCGAATAGAATTCATCTTGGCGATAGGGGAAAATTTCTCAGAGTAATCAATACCCTCAACTTGGGAGAAACCCTTCACAACAAAACATGATTTCTACTTATCAATAGAACCATCAACAACATACTTGGTGCGATACAACCATCTACATCGAACCATCTTTCTGCCCTTAGGAAGAGGACAAAGATCCCAAGTACTATTCCTCATCAAAGAAGAATACTCCTCCTCCATAACACTATCCCACTCAGGTTGACCTGTCACCTCTGAAAATTTTTGAGGATCCTCTGAAAGAGCATGAATCAAAAGACTAGAACCCGTAGTATGAGAACAGGTGCAACGAATGTTTGAAGGATCACCTGCCATAGATCCTGCTGCCTTAACAGTAAAGTGAGACCATTTGGGAATCTAAGGTGGAGCAAGTGGAGGTGGAGATGGGGGATCATCAACATCCTCATCAGAATCATCCTCAACATAATCCTGAAGAGCTACAGTGGGAGGAGTAGGTAGGGAAGTAGACATTGGAGACAGGGTATCCACTATGGGAAGGCGCTCATCAAACTGGACATCCTGTCGAAATAGGACCTCTCTGGAATCAGGATCAAACAACCTGTACGCCTTAACATCCTCACACTAGCTGATAAAAATGAGGGGTCGACTCTTCCACTCCATGGCTCTCCTCTGAGCATCAAGAATAAATGCCCATACCTCACTACCAAATACTCGAAATGATGAAACATCAAGCTTGTCATGAGACCAAGCCTCCTCAGGAGTCATATGTCGAATCGCCTTGTGAGGCATCTGATTCTGAATAAAGTTGGCACAATTAACTGCCTCAACCCAAAAAGATGAATCCATGGACCTAGATTGAATCATACAATTCGCCATCTCCCGTAAAGTCTTTTTCTTTCTCTCAGTGACACCATTCCGTTGAGGGGTGTAGGGAACAATAAACTAATGCTACAAACCATGTTCAGTGCAAAAATCTCTAAAAGCCTGATTCACATACCCCCCCCATTATCTATACATATCCACTGAATAGAAAGGCTAGACTGCTTCTCTACAAATGTATTGAAGATTCAAAAGGAATCAAAGACATCTGACTTGTACTTAAGAAAGTACATCCATGTGCGTCTAGAGAAGTCATCAATGAATGTGAGTACATACTTGGCCCCAGAAAGAGGAGTGGGAAATGACATGAGGTCACTATGAATCAACTCCAAGGGTTCCAAAGCATGAGTGGCTCTTCCCTTCAGAAAGGGATCCCTATGATGCTTGCCAAGCACACAACCATGAAAAACACCGCCTATGTAGGAAATATTTGGAAGACCAAGAACAAGTGCCTGTGTACTCATCTGCTAAAGATATTTGTAATTGACATGGCCCAAATGCTCATGCCAAAGCTTACTCACTGAATCTACATGTGCTATAAGAGATGAACCTGTACCCTCAGAAGACTCAAATCCATCAAATCTATAAAGACGAGATGCAGTGTCAACACTCCTTGTAGCCACAACTAGATCAGAGTCATGGAGGTCCCGAATAACCACATCATGTGGTGAGAACTCAACTGTCTTACCAAAGCTAGAATGGAAAATGTGATAAACGGACAGGAGGTTCATCGAGATGTTAGGAACAACTAGAACATCCTGTAGGGTGCCCCCATCCAAAGAGACAAAACTTGAACCCAAGATTGAAAGTTGTGTAGAGTCACCCATTGCAATATGTGAAGTACCACAAGAGGGAAGAGAAGTGACCAAATGCTGAGTATGACTCATATGGTGAGAAGCACCAAAATCTAAAATCTAAGTGGACCCATAGGTCGATGCTTGAGCAGTGAGAGCATGGCCTTTCCATGTGGAAGGAGAAGATGACTGAGGCGAGGAGATGTGATGCTACTGCATGGCTTCCTCTAAATCCTCTAATCATTTCCAACACCTAAAAACATGATTTCCTTCCTTTCCACAAAAGTTGCAAGTGTCTCTTGATTTCTGCTTAGTCTTGGAGGAAGACTCACTAGACTTCGAAGATTTCCCTTGTTTTGGATTAAGTGGTGGTTTGGAATCAAACTTAAGAGGGGGTTTGGAGGAATGCTCACTACCTACAGAATCTTTCTTGGACTTCAGTTTCTGATTCTATTTCTCCTTAGATGATTGAGCAACCAATGCTTTGTTCTTTGATCCTGAGAGCATATCTAGCTGAGAAAGGTGTGATTGCTCATGAGACAAACACTAACAAAACACATCAAAGGTAGGCATGGTAAAACGAGTACCCAGGCCATCCATGGTGGAATAGAAGAAAGAAGCAAATATCTGAAATGGACCACGAAGCTTTGAAAGGATCAAGTAAATGCACTCTATGTCTGACTTATTCTTGCCACGACCCTGTAAAATAGTGCAAATAGTTTTGAACTTGTTCAAAAAATCCTCAATAGTGGGAAATGATTCAGGTAATAGTGAAGTCGGCTTTGCCTCAATCTGTAATGCTCGAAACTCATTAATGGTCCCAAAAAGTGTCTCAAACCTCAACCACATGGCTCGAGGAGTGAGCAAAGCATCAAGGTGAAACAAAAGACTATCAGAAATGTGCATGGATAGCAAACCCATAGCTTCATCCATCTTGTTCCTGTGTTGAAGAATCTCAAAAGGATGCTGCAACTAAGGCTAAACCTCATCTAAACAAGACCACAACCCTCGTGACCTGAGAAGCCTCATCGTGCGAGACTTCTAGGTGTGATAGTTGTGTGATGTGAGTAACTCAACTGAGGAGTCTACCATGAAACCCTGCACCTATACTTGCTTGTGTTTTTTATTATTATGTGATCTTTTAGAATAGACAGAAGATGTAGAAGAGTTTTATTTTTTTGAGAGTTTTGGTGTTTTGCTTTTCCGATATAAATGACAAAAAGCGAGAAAAAAACACACCCCCAACAAGAGATAAACCCAAACCCTAGTATAAACTGAGAAAGAGGAAGCAATGCATAAGCAAAAAAAATTCAAAACAAATTCTTGTGTACCTGAAGAAAATTCTGAGAAAAAAAATCACATATCTAAATAGAGCATGCTGAGAGCTTTCCAACACCTATTCCTTTTTGGAAAACAAAGTCCATTTGCACCTTCTATGGCCCTAGAAGTGCAAAACAAAGACCTCACTTTGATTGGAAAAAATATAACCAAGCTGGATTTTTTTTGAAAAAAGTCCTGTACCATCAAATTGGTGTCGGAATCAACTTTCCAGTGCCTATTTTTGTTCGAAACTCCGAGCTAAAATGCCTGAGAAATGCCCGTTTGAGTGAGTGGTTCAAAAGAAAAATTGTTGGAGGGGCCTGGTGGCTCTCTTGTGGCACTCCAGAGACTGGCGGCGGATGGGCTGAGTGCAAGCGGCACATGGGAAATGCAGTTGGCTAATGGCATGGTGGTGTCTGCTCGGCTGTGGCTGGCGGATGATGCCAACAGTAGTGGTTGCCGGGCGGCTCACCGGTGGTGCGGCCTGTGTGAACGGGTAGCGTCGAAAAAACAACAAAAAAAAAAATATTTTTTTCTGTGGAAGGCGTGCCCTGGGGCCATATGACCTTAGCGCAAAATGTTTTTTCCTTCTTGATCAACTATAGCCAAAATTGACGAATGAACAGTTGATTTAGGGGTTTTTGGACGCTACGAATCCAACGGTGAGGTCCGTTTGGGCCCAAAGTGAACCCAAAAATTGAAGTATGCCAGATCCACCAAAAAACACCTTGCAACCCCAGACCTGCTTCCAATGCAAAAATTCTCAAAACAAGAACAAGTAGCTACAGATCTGAAGCTCTGATACCATGTAGAAGTTGAGAAAATACAGCTTCATAGGAGCCCAATGATCTCTGCAAGCTAAGAATGCCTGTTAGAGGGAGAAGCAAAGAGAAGCAACAAAGAAAACAGTAAAAATGCTCAAAGATGTGGAGCTCTGTATTCACAAATGTTTAAAAAGAATAATTATGCAAAAGAAAAGTTTTCAACCACATATAGGTCAAAGAAACCCTAAAAAGGAAAACCCTAGGCTTGCACATTAATAATTAATAAAATAATTAACTATTATGCACCTAATGTTAGCTTAAGTGTAAAAGAGATAAAAGGGAACTTTAATTAATTAAACAAATATTATTTAATTAATCAAGTAAATAACCAATTACTCTAATGTATCATTTACTGAAATACACTTACAACAAGGTCTACATGGTAAAAGTTGATCTTGAACTTGAGATTTGTTTACAAAATGAACTAGGAATGAAAAATAATCTTACAAAATTAACACCAACTATAAAATTAGAACCAATATAAGAAGAATAACAAGAAATTTTTTTGTCATCAATCATGAAACTATTAGATGATGATTGGGGTTCATTATAATATTCACACATACATTCATGGGAGAATACAAGATTACACACAATTAATAAAAATAGAAAGAAGGTAACATGATATCAACATAATTTGAGTCATCAAAACCATGCGAGTTCACAAATTTTAATAGAGAAGAGGAAAACAAAAATTATACATCCACATATGATGAGTGTAATCATGAGAGACCACCTTCTTCAAAGGAAACGAAAGCACTTTATGGAAGGGGTTATGATATTTTGAAATAACTTGGCTATAATGGAAAAGAATGTGGTGTTAAAGAAAAAGGCATCTATGTCCCTATCAAACCTAGCATGTAAGAACAAACAAGAGGTCTTGGTAATTGTCCTTCAAAAGAAAATAAAGCATCAAAGAAACCTTCACACAATATCAATGCCATCATGCAAAAAACTCCTAGGAAAAATATTGCTTCATCTCCAAACACATGTCTTAGTGATGATTAGGTTCATTAGATTTTACACCCTCCTTTAAGGGAGAGTACAAAATATCACAATCCAAACCTAGAGAGTCTTGTGTATGTATGACACCTTGTAGTAAGAAATAAGTATCTTTTCACAAAAGAAAGGAACATCTTCTACTATTGATCAAGAGAGTACCTTATTAAGGTTTCTCCAAACCTGCTTGATATCTCTCCCTCCAAAATCATGAAAGAAATTCTACAACAAAAGCTCATTTTTTGCATATCATCAAGTGCATGGTCATTCAACCAATGAAATTAAGGATTTGCATAGTAAAATTCAACATATTAAGGATTGTGGCTCTCTTCCTTGTGTTGATGCACCTACTTCCTCTAAATGATAATGATTTTCATCCTATCATGTTGCTCATCACTATTTGGCATTGGTTTCTTTATGTGTCTTGCTCATTGCCATTCATGGTGGCATAATATTAAGTTCAACCATTTTTTTTGTGGCAGTAACTTGATAGTTCTTAGTGGTTGTCCTTGTCTCTATTCTTGGGGGAAAGGATAACTAGTTTGGGAGACATTAATTATTTTCAAGGATCCCCTCTTCCTCTCTTTCTACTTAAAATATCAACATAGCAAGCATGTTGATATTTTAAGTGGGGGCATATAGTCCCTTGCTGATTGTTTGCATGTTCCATTCTTAGTGATCATAGCATACATTTATTAGGAAGTGTGACCTTTTTATTCAAAGTGTGAATTTCTTGATTTATGTGAAGTGTCTTCTTTGTGGTGATATTATGCTTGATATTCTACAAGAGTGTAACCCTTCTTGGCATATGACATTCCTCTTGGTGGAAATGCTATAATCATTATTCCCTAAGATGTGAATCTTTGGTTACTTGACTAGTCCTCTCTTGGTGGTGATATCAAGTGTGATGTTCCCTAAGGTGAGACCTCTCATGTATTAAGTAAAAACCCCGCAGATTATCTTTTCAAATTCCTAACATTTAAACATTTCCATATTCCATGAGTGATGAGGTAAGAAATACTCTCACATTAATCAAATCTGAAATCAAATAGCCATCTTAATGGAGATATGCTCACTCCACTTGAAACAATAAAGATTGAATACAAAATATGCAAACTAGAATCAATGTATTATGTCTCAATCTTACAAGAAGGATTACATAACTTCAACAAATATGATTATATCATATTTTACAGTCCCTAGGAATGATGTAAATAAACTCGAAACAAAGTACAATCTGATTTTTGTATGAAAATAAAGAAATACAACAACAACAAATTTCCTCCTTTCAACTACAACCTCCAATCTTCAACCTGTAGCTTCCAATTTCCAATATTCCACTGAATCAATCTTCAATGATGGTCTATAAGAAAAAAATTTTGTTTTAATAAACTTGTTAAACCTGAAACAAAATGACATCTCCATCCTCACCAAGAAAATCCATTCCTGCAACAAACACCTTCAAATTCTAGCCAAGAATGGCTATCGAAACATAGCCCAAATTGCCTATAATCCTCCAAATCAGGCTCCAAAACTTCTCCCACAAAAATTCACAACCAATTTGGGAGAAAACCTCCAAAAATACATTCCAAAAACTTTCCATAATATAAAAAATGCATTCATAAAATCACTCCAACCAAATTGCCAAAAGTAACTCATGTCAACTCACCTTGAGCACCAACTTTTGCATACATAATTTTAGGAAGTTTTTGAATGCATCATTAAAACTTATAATTCCCTCCAAAACCATGCACAAGTCCTTTTTTTCTAATATTTGAAATTGACAATTTTACAAACTTCCCTCCTAAATTATCTCCACTCCCAAAATTTACAATAAAATAATAAAGGGAAACTATTTAATATTTATTTTAGTCTAATCTTGAAAAATAACCTATTAAATAAATCACCTACCAAACCTTAGGAAAATAAAAAAAATAAAATGCATTCTTTTGGTTGATGCAAGATTGCTCTTACAACCCAGGATGCTCCTACATCAGACACCCGAGGTAGGAAAATTTTGTGAATCTGGATTCATAAAATGGAGTTGAGTTTTAGTACCACTCTTTAAGATTTCAATCAATCTTCAGAAAACTCCATCACTGAAACTGGTAACTTTGATTTGTTCTTCTTTCTCCTCTTCCAACACCTAGTTGGAACAAATATCCTTGTCCTCTGACAATTCTTCTCTACAGTCAACATCTTCAATGTGGAATCAACTCCACCATAAACCAACCACCTCCACCAGATGAAACTCACAATATCTTCCAATCTTGTGGGATTCAACCCACCATATTCGAACCACCTCCTCCAAAATGCACCTGCACTAAACTTTGCAATACCAAACAAATCTTCTGCATACGGAACTTCACTAGCAAACTCTATTTGAACCAACTTATTCAAAGTGAAAATCATCATCTTTTTCAAATTTAACAAAATATAAATGAATATTATCCTCTACTACAAATCTTCCATCTACGCAAAATACACTCTCATCTTCATCATAAAATTGAAAAATACTATGCATTACCTCTTTTTCCTTGCCACTGTTTGCTACTATATCTTCTTCACCTTCACTCTCAGCTGCAATTGCATTTTTCAAAATTCTTAAGTCCTCCAAAGGAAACTCACCTACTACTACAACATCATTTTTCTCCTCAATTTCTACACCGTCTTTTTGCCTCTCAACCTTTGTTGCATTTTTATCTTCCTTCTCACTATCTTTCTCTATGCCTTCTTCAAAGAATACTTCTGCAATATTTTCTCCATCTTGTTCACTTGCATACACAACTATGACAAACTTATTTAATTTATTCTTTTTATTTCATCAAAAAAAATTCACTCTTAATATTGAACCTCTCAAGTATAGATTGCCTCACATTCGATGATCTGTCTACACATAAATCACTCACACACCACTATAGGTCTTGGTGCAAACTGCCTCACATTTGACAATCTGCTTGCACACTCAAGAAATCTTGCTTTGATACCATTGATGAAGTAAGAAATACTCTCACATTAATCAAATATGAAATCAAATAACAATCTCAATGGCGATATGCTCACTGGTCACTTGAAACAACAAAGATTGAATGCAAAATCTACAAACTAGAATCAATGCAAGTGCTAGTTGCTTCTAGATTGAAACTATGTAGATTTTTTTGATATAAAAAATCTACACAATTTCAATCCAGAAGCAACTAGCACTTAATGATCATGGACTGTGGAAACTTTATGCTGTTAATTAGAATTAATGCATTATGTCTCAATCTTGCGGGAAGGATTACATAACTTCAAAAAATCTGATTATATCATATTTTATAGTCCCTAAGATTGATGTAAATAAACAAAAATAAAAAAATGTAATCTAATTTTTATATGGAAATAAAGAAATACAACAACAAAGACTTTCCCCCTTTCAACTACAACCTCCAATCTTCAACCTGTAGCTTCCAATCTCCAATCTTCCACTGAATCAATATTAAATGATGTCTCTAAGAATACTTTTCTACTGTAATAAACTCCTTAAACCTGCAACAAAATGACTTCTCCATCTTTACCAAGAAAATCCATGCATGCAACAAACACTTTCAAATTCTAGCCAAGAATGGCTACTAAAACATAGCCCAAATTGCTTGTAATCTTCCAAAATAGGCTCCAAAACTTCTCCAAAAAAATGTCACTATCAATTTGACAAAAAACCTCCAAAAATACATTCCAAAAACCTTCCATAATATAGAAAATGCATTCATAAACCCACTCCCACCAAAATTGCCAAAATGGGAGTCAATTCCTAGATTTTAGGGTAGTTTCCAAAGTAACTCTTGCCAACTCACCTTGAGCACCCACTTTTGCATACATAATTTTAGGAATTTTTTAAATGCATCATTAAAACTTATAACTCCCTCGAAAACCATGCCCAAGTCCATTTTTGCTAATTTTTGAAATTGACAATTTTACAAACTTCCCTCTTAAATTATCTCCACTCCCAAAATTTGCAATAAAATAATAAAGGGAAATTATTTAATATTTATTTTAGTCTAACCTTGAAAACTAACATATTAAATAAATCACCTACCAAACATCAAGAAAAACATTAAAAAATATGCATTATTTTGGTTGATGCAAGATTGCTCTTACAACCCAAGATGCTCCTGCATCAATGAGTGTCTAGCATAATGTAGCTTGCTAGCCTTTTGAAGCATGTTCATTTTGTGGCACGTTATCAAAGTTATTAGGGAGTATAAATTTTGGTATGGATGATGTATGGGAGCATGTAGACCTGGCATGAATTTCCCATCTGCCATAGTTTTTTGAGTACACACCTTGTAGACCTACTATGTGTTTCTCATCTTTATCTTAGGAGCTCACCTAGTGTATACTAGAATTACACTAGCCCTTGTGAGCGTATTTCATGACCACCAAGAATAATGTAACTTTCTTTCAAGTGGAGCCATGAGCAAGTTTGATGGACACCAGTGCAATTGTTGCTAGTTTGGACATCCCTTTTGCATTAGTTTTAACATCGTATGCTTGTGTATCTTGTCTTGTTGCTCGTATCTTACACATCTTACACGTGTCCTTTTGTCCTTATGTTGGTTTTCCATGTGATCTTTGATACTGGGGGCTTACACAACCTCCTTGATATTTGTCATCCTATCTTTCTGAAATTTGTACACTTGGACCTCTCTTGATGTATATTTGTCTACTTTAGTGTGATTCTGAGCGTAAGTCCATACTCTCACTAAAGTGGGTGCTAAATATAGTGTAGAAAATTGTATACCTTTACAATTTCACAATTTTTTTGCATCCCCTTAATTAATTAGACTTAATTAAACTTCTAATTACCTAAATTATGCATTTCAAAGCCTTATTATTCTCATTTTTTGAAAGGGAAATCTATATTACAATTGCTAACATTAATTAAACACCTAGGAAATTGAGTGTCCTAGACTTAGATCCTAAGAACCATTCACCCAAGGGTGAATGCGTCCCCTTTAATTCTTGGGTATGTGCAGGATCATCATGGAAAAAATAGGCCCTTAAGTGGCAATAAAAAAATAGAAAATCAGAGTTAGACAAATTGACGAAAATATTTGAATAAGTTATCTATATTATTTCCAAAAATTGTAAAAATAGAATCTGTAGAAAATTTAATATAGTTTCTAAACTACTAGACCTTTATTTAAAAAAAAAATCTATTTGGTGAAAATTTGAAATTTCAATGCAGTAGTATTTAAATTTCAGTGTAAAAATAAGAAGTAGATGTCTGTTTGACCACCCTAACCACAATAAAATGATAATATTTTTTTATAAGCTTTTAGATATAAGTAGAGGACTCATGTCTCGATGTGATGCATATTTTTTTATAATTTTTTCCAAGTAAATAAATAATTATGAATTTTTTATTACAACTTTTAAAAAATATAAAATCTCATCTGTCTAACCACCTTAACTTGGTCAAAAATTCATGAAATTCATTTTTAAAATTTTTAATCCTATAGTATGAGAAGCATAGAATGTGACACATGTTTCAAATTCAAAAAATGTGATAGCGTTTGAAATTTATAGATGTTTTTCAATCAGCCTATCAATTAGGACTTTATTCGTAATTCTAATAGAAAATGAATAATAATAATTTATATTGTTGGAAAGCTGAGAATATCCTCTAAAAACCCTTTTTGTTTCATCAATTTTGGGTAAAAAAAAAGTCGGCAGCTACATGGGCCATCATATGGCTTACATATTGCCACTTTTTGGCCCATCATGATCTTGCACATACCCTCCTAGGACCCAATTTTTAATATCTTTTTGGTGGAATTTTAATGATTCAAATTCAAGTTTCAAGTACCATCTTTTGGAATCTAATTTTAAGGAAATAAGATAAACACCTATAAATACATGGTCTTTTTATAAATTCAAATCTAAGCAACATTATCTAGCATTAAGGAAACTTTCACAAGAGAAAATATTATTATCAAGAGAAAAAAAGAGCAACATTATTAGCCATATATAGCAGCAATCAAGATCATATCATCATGTCAAAGTTTATGTGTGTTCATATGATGTTTTGGAGCTAACATTGTGATGTAGGTTTCAAACATTCAAGCAAGCATTCAAGCATCAAATCAATTTCCAAGCCTTAGAGTGATGTACTTGAATTTAGTTCTCTAAAGGTAGCCATTAAGGGTTTGGTGAGTTGTTACAAGGGTGAACCCACAAAAATGATTTACAATTGGAGTGAGGAAGGAAAAGTTCGAAAAAATGACCCTGTTAAAAAAAATCATTTTAGGGGGTTCAAATGAACTCTAGGTTCGAGCGAACCCCTTAAATGTGGGAACTTGCATTTTCCCAATGTGGAAAGGGGGTTCGATCAAACCCCTGGGGGTTTGCTCAAACCCCCCTTTCCCCAACTTCCCACCCTCTGACATAAAAAAAATCCAATTTTTTTCTCTTTGAAGCTCAGGTTGAGGATGAAAATGGAGGAGATTTCACAGACCCAATTGGAAGATGTTAGTCCTTGGAATGAGCTATCCAACAAATATAATTTTAATATGTTTTAGTTTTATTAAACATAATATTTTCACCAAAAATAAAGCTCTATGTTCTGCACATATGAAAAAATAGCATATTATCAAAAAAAATTTGAAAAATATGTTCAGGTTGGGTATTGATGTCCTTGATCCATTAAGAAAATAAATTTGATACATACAAAAAAAGTTATGTTGTATATGGTCCGCCTATGTCTGAATTCTAATTGGTTTGACTTCAAAACTTGATTAAGGAAAAAATATTCAATAAAACAATATGAAACCAAATGAAAGTGCTAGATATCGGAGTTACAAATCTAAATTCGAAAGAGTTAGAATTTTATCCTTCATGGAAATTTTTTTATATTGTATACGGTGAGTGTCACTCCTTAAAAATGTTGTTTGCTGAAAAAAACTATTTTTCGAAGGAGATGGAAAAAGAAGTGCAATCTTATTCCAATTTTTTTGAATTTTTTTATTTTGAATCTATAGACAAAATGTCACAAATCACTAGTTTGCATCATCTTCAAATTCCTCATGGTTTAGCCACTATAGGAGCTCGAAAGTGAAGATTTAGTTAAAAAAAATCAGTTCAGTGTCCAATTTGCCCAAAAATTGTAAACCAGTATTGTGGGATCACCCACAAGCAAGATTTCATTCATCAATTCCTTCATTTTATCATTATTTCATTATCAAAGTTTAATTACCAAACTGGGGTTTGACCAAGGCAAACCCCCATTCACACAAAAACAAACTTTTTTTATTTTCTCCTTGTACTTGCAGATTTATAGGTGGAGAAGGATTTAAAAGATATTGAATGAGCTATTTTGTATAGTTGCAATTTTTTTCAACATTTTTGTCAAGACATGAAAACTTAGATTTAGAATTTATTTCTGAATTTTCGAGAGTAAGACATTGATGCAGGGGCATCCTTTGATGCACTTTTTGTCATTTTGTGAAAATTTAAATTTTGGGTCAATAATATCAATTTGGACCATTCTAGGCCATTTTGGATCCTTTTGAGTCATTTTGGTGATTAGGAGCAAAAAGTTGCAAAAGTTGTCATGTCAAAGTTGTCAAAAAGTTGCAATTTTTTGTTTGGGAAGTTAGGAATTAGTTTTGAACAATGGGAATGAATTTAATGGCATAAATATGATGTGTACATATGAGCACCAAGGTTGGAGAATGTTTTGGAATGAAAATATTTCAATCTTGCATGTTTTCCTTTGTATTTTCTATGTGTAAAAGATTGTAAATTGGATTGTATGGCCTTGTACTATATAGTACGACCCTGAAAGTTATTGGAAAACTTGGAGGATGTTGTTATCTTTCTAATGCTTTTGGTTTGTCTTATTTTTATTATGTTTTGTGAAAGTTATGCTAAAATTTGTGATTGCCATGTACAAGTTTTTACTGTGAAACAACAAGAAAACATATTTGTACGGTTTTGTACGACCTAATATGGTCAAGGGAAGGCATGTGGATGATAAAGATATGAAATACATAACTTTTTATTTTTGTTTGGAGTACTTTTATTAAGTTTTGCAAAAGTTATGGCCATTTTTGTATTGATAGGTCCAAACCTTGCCTAGGGTTTCCAAAAACACTAAAAAATTCATATCTTTGTTTTCCACCATCAAAAAGTCATGAAAATTTGTATAAATTTATGTTTTAAGGATATCTAAAAACCCTTTTTGGTTAAAGCCTTTAAATTTTTTCATGTGTGAGGAATCAATGATAGTGTGCTCTCATTTGCTTGAAAATAGTCAAGAAACCCTCTGTTGCTTGGTGATTGGACAAATCTTTGCATATTTTGATCATGGTTGAGTGTAGAATCAGGGAGGCATGTTATGAAAGGATTGAAGTGTCCAAAAAATCTTACATAATATTTTTTATCCTTTTTTAAGTTCCCATTAGGCCTTCAAATCAATTTTTCCAAGTGCACTAGTATGCATTCAATGATTGTTTGAAATGAATCTTTGTTTGAAAGGTGTTAAATCAATCAAGTGTGTTTAGGAGAATTCCTTTCTCTACATCAGACCTTCATCAATATGAAGGTCAAATCTTGCACTAGAGGATCCCAAAAATTGGGAAAAACCCTTATACAAAGACCCATTTTCCCTTGGGTGAATTGTTAGGGTTAGAAGGCAAATATCTAACAAGTTAAATGTAGATTTGATCAATAAAATAGAGAAATAAAACACACAAAAACTATAGCAGAAACAAGACAACACAAAGAATTTAACATGGTTCACCCAATCTAGGCTACATCTACAAAACCACAACCATCCAATGATTTTATTATCTAGTGTAAAACATATTACAATGTCACAAATAATGCCATGCTACAACTCCCCATCCCAACTGCTTATAACAAGCTTTTAGAAACTTCTAGAAATTAGGGTTTACAAAGTCAACTTTTTTCTTACTAAAGAGTGTACAGTATAGGATGATCAGTCACCACATACTAACAATCTCCCACTTGGAGACTGATCCTGGATGACACCACTACACTTACAACTCCCATTGGAAATAAGCACCTTGGACCTTGCTGCTTTGTTATACTTTTAACCATGAAGACCAATCGAAGTTGAAGAGGAGCTTAGCTTCTCCCTTGTCACTACCTTTGTAAACATATATGCTGGATTGACATTTGTATGCATCTTTTCCAACTTTACCTATCCATCCTCCAACACCGACCAAATGAAATGATATCTTAGCTATATGTGTTTGGTCTTAGAGTGAAAGGAAAAATTCTTTGCAAGATGTATAACACTCTGATTGTCTGTAAACAAGTGATTTTCAGCCTATTTTTTTCCAAACTCTTCCATGAAAATTTGTAGCCATATCATCTCCTTTGTTGCCTCTGGTGCAACAACATACTCTGCCTCCGTGGTGGATAAAGAAACCACCTTTTATAATTGAGAAATCCAACTCACTACTGTCCCACCAATTGTAAATACATAACCTGTGGTACTCCGCCTGGTATCTATATCCCCTACCAAATCTGAGTCAACATAGCCTTTTAAATTTGTATTAGAGGCCCCAAAACATAAAAAATTATTGGATGTACCTCTCAAGTACCTAAGAATCCATTTTATGGAATTCTAATGCTCAACTCTAGGATGAATCATATACCCGCGAACAACTCCTACGACATGTGCAATATTTGGTCTCATGCATACCATGGCGTACATTAAACTACCTATAGCTGAAGCATATGGTACCTTGGACATTTTTTCTTCCTCCTCTGGTGTGTTTGGACACATATCCCTAGTCAATTTGACATGACTTGGCAAAGGTGTGCTGAAAAATTTTGTGTTCTCCATATGAAATCTTTGCAACACCTTTTCAACATAATCAGCTTGAGATAGAAATTTTTTTTAATTTTTCCTATCTCTTGTAATCTTCATACCAAGTGCTCCCAAATCCTTCATAGAAAATGAATTTGCTAACTTTTGTTTTAACTCTTTTATGTGATCCATGTTAGACCCCGCTACAAGTATATCATCAACATATAAACATAAAACAATGTATCTATCTTCAACTAACCTCTTAAAGTAGACCGAATGGTCTGAATTACACCTGTTGTAGCCTTGCTCAGCCATAAAATTATCAAATTTAATATACCATTGTTGAGGTGCTTGCTTCAAGCCATATAAACTTTTCTTCAATCTGCACACTAGTTTCTCCTTATCTATGACCTCAAATCCTTGTGGCAGTTCCATATATATTTCCTTTTCTGAATCACCATGGAGAAAGGCAGTTTTAACATCAAGCTGTTGCAAATGCAAATCTTTAGCAACCACAATACTTAAAAGAGTATGAATAAAAGTCATTTTAACAACTAGAGAAAATATTTCATCAAAATCAATACCCTTTTTCTATGTAAATCCCTTTACAACTAATCTAGATTTAAATATTTTCTTACCTCCATCCTCCTCTTTCAACCTATAAACCCATTTGTTTGGTAAAGCCTTTTTACCTGCAGATAACTTGCATAATTCCCAAGTTTTCTTTTTCAGCAAGGAGTCCATTTCTTCTTCCATTCCATGCTCCCACTGAACCTTGGTATCTACTTGCATAGCTTCATCATAAAAATATGGTTCACCATCACTAGTTAATAAAATAAAATATAAAGAGGGAGAAAATCTTTTTGAAGGTCTACTTATCCTCGAAGATCGTCTAACATTCATCGGAGTTTGTGGTATTTTTCATTGTTGTTGTTGTAGAGCATGAATAACCACTAGAACATCATTGTTTGGAGTATCATCCAACACTGCATAATCATTTTCTTATGTTGTTGCAACTGATCTTTGTACAACACTAAAGTCTCATTGAATATGAAATCCCCGCTTCTCACAATTTTTTTATTTTCAAAATCCCAAAGCCTATAACCAAATTCATCAATACCATATCCAACAAATATACATTTATTTGATTTTTCATCAAGCTTGGTTCTATTTTCATAATCTACATGTGCAAATGCTTCACAACTAAAGGTTTTGAGAAAAGAATAACTCACATTCTTACCTATCCATGCTTCCTTTAGAATACTACAACCCAAAGGATTAGAGGGACCTCTATTAATTAAATAAAAAACAGTGTTTATAACCTCTTCCCACATGTTTAAAGGATGCCCAACATGTAATCTCATAGTTCATGCACACTCCATTATTGTTCTATTCATGCACTCAACCACTCCATTTTCCTATGGAGTCCTTGGAACCATTTTCTACCTACAAATACCATTAGAGGAAAAATAATATTCAAACTCTTTCCTGCAATACTCACCACCATTATCAGGTTTGAGACATTTTAACATTTTACCCTTCTCATTCTCAGCCAAGCTTCTCCATTTTTTAAAATTTTCAAATACATCAGATTTCTACCTAAGGAAATAAATCCATACCTTCCTAGTTGCATCATCACTGAATGTAACATAATAATGAGAACCACCAAGAGAAGATACCTAAGTTGGTCCCCATACATCTGTATGCACAAGCTCCAATTTCCCATTTTTCTTTTGTTTCCCATCTTTGAGATGCCCAAGTCTATTATGCCATAGTGCTGATTCAGAATCCAAAACAACTATTTGATTTTTTGTCTGCTGAACTACAACAACTATTCTTGAACATTGATTTTTATCTAAAATAGCTAAAGTAGAAGGAACAATATGACCTGTACAAAGATATAAGGTGCCTACTTTCACACCTTTTTCTACCACTAAGGCACATTTTGTAACTGTTACCAATTTTCACCACAACTCAATTAGCAGGGCTGATTAGTTTATTTCATTTTAAAGTGAAAATTCAATTGGACTTCTAAATTTGTTTAATTGTTGTTTACATCGGATTTATCAAGTTTCAGTTATGCATTTGTTTAAGTGAATAAGAATTTCAGAATTACTCAGTTCTTTGAAACATAAATGAAGTATAAAGTAGAATACATAAATGATTAAAGTAGAATCATTGCTTTTATTTATTTCACAATGGTGTTCACATTTCAGTATTTCATTTGTTTTGCAAATACAAATGATTGTACAAGATTGCAATAAATTACATTTCTTTTCAGAATGAAAATGAAAAGAAGAAACGAAGGTTCCACACAAGGCATGGAGATAGCCAAAAAACATTCATTACAAGGAATGAAATATAAAACTGAAGATAAGGAAAGAAGCAGATAACATAGGGCATATCCATCATTGCTTGTTTGTGTCTTCAGTTGGTTGTTTGTTGCTACCGCATCCTTGCCACCATTTTGGAGAAAACCTGCATCATGTAAAAGGGACTATTAGAACTCCGGATATGGACTACACTATGTGCTCTAGCAACAGAGATATAATTCATTTCTTGCAATGCATGGAATCAACTAAAAAGGAAGAGCATAATAATGAGATCCTGAAAATGAAATGTCAACATGATGGAACCTTTTAAAATTCATTGTTTTCTGCTAATATTGTTTGTTTCTTGTGCAGGTATAGGAGAAGCTATGTAGCTGATCATTTCATGAAGACATAACAACATGTGGAGTAAAATGGGCTCCTAGAAGGGTAGAGCTCGACATGCTACCCCTCAACATACAAATGGGGTTGAGTAAAGAAATGCAATCATCATGCTCATATGAACCAATCAAGAAGGAGTGAAACAAATTTCAACTATCAACACAATCAAGACCATTGCTCACTCATAACAATCAAATCTGAAAAGAATGAAATGATAAAATCATTAGTGAACAAGGAGCTCAATTTAGATATCATGAATTCATCAATTTACATAATGAAGAACATAAAATACTATCAAGAGGAGTGCAATTTCGCTGTCATATGATGTTTTGTTCATATTTATCCATGCTTTTTTGAGATGTTCTTTTTATGTGTATTAAGTGTTTCATGTTCATAATTGGTGATAGTGAACAATCATACATATAAAATTCACAAATCAAACTAAAAAATGCAACCTCTCACTACAAGAATAGTTTCAAGTAGAGCAAAGAAAGAAATTGTTGACATATACATGTTTCACTTGAGTGACATATTGGTTTACATCATTAAGTAAAGTTTGCAATCTGAAAGTAAACAAGCTACAATCACATGAGTTCATAGAGGGAAACCTAGTTTTGTTGCAAGATTGAATCAAAGGTTTTTCGAGTGACCTTTATGAAGTTTTAAAGAGCCACAAAATATGAAATGCATCATCACATAGATAAAACTAGATACATGAGATTGATCATAATACAAAATGAAGAAAATTTCTAGAATACCCATTTGGGTTTTTTCACCTCAAAATTGACAAATGCATGGAATAGTGTCATTTTTACATCATGGATCAAACCCAAAAACATGAATTGTAGAGTTTCAAATTTCATATGTTATGGGTCAAACCTAAAAATTATACAAATACAAGGTACAACTGCGCCATGGACACATTTTTTCCTCAAGAATATTGAATACCCATGAGAGGGTCTTTACAGATAAGCACGAATACATAAAGAATAAGAGGTACAAACTTACCTATGCAAGTAGAAGTTTGAGAAAATGGAAATGTGGAAAGTTCTTATCATTATACAATATGGTTCGAGTCCAAAGATAAGAGAGATAGAGTTTAGGCTGAGCCTTTGTTTCCATTTAACAACAAAAGGAGAAAAACATGTTGTGTGGTCATGGTCTATACATGGCTTCAAGTTTTTGTCTACACAATTCTCTAAAATTTAGCAAGGAAAATCTTTGTAAAGCTTTTCATTTGAGATGGAAATACAACAAATAAAGAATGGTAAGGAAGTTTTGACATAGGAAACAAAGAGAAGTGCATAAAATACATGGATAGATGTGGCCTTAAGGCCAATATTTGTCCTCAAACTAGAGGAGAGAAGCCATAAAATATTTTGAGATCGACTTACCTTGCTTGTTGATGGAGATTTGACCCACACAAAAGTCGATGGCCAAAGTCCTCAAGCTTTCCTTGCAAAACCCTAGTCTTCCAAGTCGACAACTCTTGCAGAGAGTTTTTCTCAAGGCACAAAGTGAAGAATGCAAAAATTAGGGTGAAATTCATGTTTTGTTCTTAGGGTTTTCCCTTAGCCCTAATTTGATTTTGGGTCTTTTTGCAATGTTTAGAATATCAAACTTCCAAGCTAATACCATTGGTGGTTGAATTCTTCATGGGTTTAAGTCGACCATTCAAAGGTTGCAATGTGGTGTTGATGCCTAGGTTTTAGGATAGGCATTTATTTTGTATTTAAAAGTCTAAAATGCCTTAGGGTATTTTGTTTACTTTTAATGCCTATGCCTTAGAGAAAAATGAAATATTCACATGATGCTTTAAGGCTTATTTTTGATTGATTTTATAGAAATCAATTAGAGGTCAATAATAAATATCTATTCTTATATTTTTTATGATTTTTTTAAAAGAAAAAAAACAATTGTAATTGGAGCATAAAAGTTTATTATTTTTGCAAAGATTTCTAAAATCTTAATTGCAAAGATTAGAATCAATTTGAGAGGATAAAACTGCAAATCATTTTAAAGCAAAGATAAAACAATGTTTTATAAGTTTTTTTTTTTATCTTTTGCTATTTATAGCAGTATTATGAAAGATGAGTTGTTGAATTTTTCCTTGGGTGAATTTGTGAATTAGGGGATAAAGATTAGGGGTTTTGTTTGCTTTTAAAGCAGATTAGACCTATTTTTAGAAGCCTTTTGGATGGACATGTAAAAAGTGTGAGGTTTCCACTTTTATTATATAGTATGATGCAATTTTGGATGCTTTTTTTTGGGCTTTTCTATTGAGCTCGGATTAGGGTTTGGAGAGATTTATTCAGGAGAAAAACTTAGGGTTTTTCTCAATTTGGATTTTTGCTTCTTCCTCTCTTGTTCATGTAGAGAGTCTTGTAAGAAGCTTTGTACTCAGATTTCAGACAAAAATACTCCTTGAGTTCCAATAAAGCAACAAATTTCTTCTCATTTCTTGTCTCATTTCATAATAAAAAAATTTGATGTCTTTGTCATTCAATTTGAATCCTTTTATGTCTTGTTGTGAATTTGTGTTCAAAATTGCATAATTTCAGGTTGTGTGTTGTATTTAGTCTATAGATCTTCATGCAAATTACTAATGAAAGTATGTGCCAATTGAGATTGTGATAACTATTTTGACAAAGAGATTGTTGTGAATGGTGTTGTCTAAATCTCATAAGTTTCTAGTAAATCATCCATTAGATTTAAGTTATCTTTCTACCCCTTATCCCAAAAAAATCATTTAGAGTAGAAAATATCATTTGGAGAACCAACTCACTTTGGAGATTCCTTTTTCACATAGATCACCCAAATATGGAGAAGGTTTCCATGTGTCAACAGATAGCTAAGTCTTCTACAAGCTTAGCATAGGGTGAATATCTGATTGATAACAATTTTTGGCACCCCCAGTGGGACTCTAAAAGTTGATTTTAGAGAAGTTTCAATTTCTTTTTAAATAATTGTTTGGTGTGTGCAACAATTTTATCCATCCTTTTAGAGGTCTTTTACATATACCTAGTGACTCTATTTCTGGTTTTTCATGCTGACTTAGTGCATCTCACGCATGAGAAAAATACAGACAAGATCAAGTTCTACCCCATCTGAGCATCTACAGTTGTCCCCACTATGAAGGAAAGGTAGAGCAACTAAGAGGTTATTTGATACATGTAGGAGGTCAAAATCCATGCCTCCAGTTTTCAATCCTATAGTTCTGGTGCCAGGAAGTCTTGTTCCTATAGCACAAGCACCACCAATGGAAAGACAACATGCTTTTGCACCTTTTAACGGGGGAAGCCCATTAAATATTGCACATTATGATGACATTCCAGTTGCAGCCTTTAGGAGTCTTCCATACTTTACCGGAGAAGATCAAATTACTTCCATTGAACATATTCGAGATGTGGCCACTTTGTGCTCAGTTCACAATATTACTAAAGAAAACGTAGCACTAAGGCTCTTTCCTATGTCACTTAAGGGAAAAGCTCTGCAATGGTTTAGAGGTCTCGCAATGAACTCAATCACGACATGGGATGCATTAGGCGATGGATTGTACCAACATTTTGTTGATAAATAAGATCATTTTTCCCTGTTAGAATAGTTGAGCACAATCAAGAGAGCGTCGCATGAGCACTTGGTCGATTTCAACTACCGATTCTAAAGGACCTAGGACATAATTCCTTTAATGGTAAAACCTTTACTAGATCATGCTTTTTTGTTTTTCTTAAAATCCTTGAATAGTAAGATTTTGGTAATGATCCAATCTATGGGTGGTCACACGCTCCTTAATGCTTTCGACATCTCCATTAGAGTAGAAAATTATCTTATTCAAGCTGGGGAAATTGCCCCTAGGCCTCCTATGCTTTTATTTCCTAAAATCCAATTGCCTATGCCTACATCTTTACCACCCCTAGCTATTGTTCCCCTTGTTCCAGCAATAGGTTATCAAACCACAGCTCAAGGGATTGTTGTTCCAGCCCAATCCTAGGAATTTCAAGAGATTAAAAATATAATAAAGACTTCTGGAAATGATCTAGTGACCATTAAAAAATAAGTTGGCCAAGAACATAAGCCCTATCAAGCCCCATATTAGCAAAATCAACCTAATTGGCCACCTTTTCAGACTGACTATCAGGGCCAAATATTTTTTTTTAACTCGAGACCTTTTCAGACCTACAACATGAATGTTGCTAGTTCATCAAAATAACTTGTACCACATAACAACATTTCCCAAGATTGTAACTAGTGTTATCTATGTAATCAACCTCCTAACCAATCAACATGCATGAACGACATGAGAAATTAGGCCTTAATGCTCCAAAACAACTATACGAGTTCAAAAAGTGTTCCAAGTCAGAATCAAGAACAACAAGAGAGTTTTGAAGTTGCTTTGACAAACTGATAGAGCTCTGAGTCTTTTGGCATGGATGGTCAAGATCAAAAAAATTCTCCTATTTTAGCCAATACCAAATCAAAAAAGAGGGCTATGGATTTGGGGCAGCAAGCTAGAAACAACAATAGTAATCTACTAAGGACAAGCTACCTATTTCTTCATCCCATGTTACTTCTGCAACACAACCTAAATTGTATGTTCTACAAAGAGGCCAAGAAGTACCTAGGAAGGAGTAGTCTAAGACACAATCACCGCCTTTACAGAAAGTAAATGATGCTGCTGTTAATAGGAGTCAACAAAAGGTAGGCCCCATTTCTTTCAATTTTGTTGAGCATATTAAGAAAGCCACTGTCAGCCTATCAGTTTGGATGCATTGCATATTCCAGGTCAAAAGAGCTTGTTACAGGATGCCTTGGCTCGACTTTCTATTTATGATGATGCTAATCAAGGGAATGCTAAAGTTGTGCTTGCGAATAGCCTAGAAGTGAAAAATGAACAAAAAACTCAATAGGTAAAGCCTCCTCCATTTTATTTGAGTTTGATTATTGGCTATAAAATAGTACATAATTGTATGATTGATTTTGGTGCGAGTAGCTCAGCTATGCCTAAGAGCTTAGCCAATAAGCTAGGTCTTGTTTATAAGCCTAACTCCCAAAAAGGAATAGTTGAAACTGATTTTATAGATGGAAACTGGCATAAGTGGCAACAGTAGTATGATGGCCAGATTATGCAGTTAAAGAAAAACAATTTTCCAAAGGGATTGGTGACCTTGGAGTTAGTTTTTAACTCAGATGATCAGGTAAGAAAAGATAAGTGCAACATGACTATCAAGGAAGAACACTATGAGGCAATCAAGATTTTCAAGGGTAAGATGCTTAAGTTGGGGAAGGTATGTACAAAGGAAGAGAAAAATGATTTCATTTCATTATGTCAAGGGTTTAGTGATGTTTTTTGTTGGGAATACAAAGACCTAAGGGGTTTTGATCCAGAATTAGCCTAGCATACTATCAAATTAGAGCCTGATGCAAAGCCAGTAAGGAAAAAATAGAGGCCCCTTAATCCCAAGTTAGAACACCTTATGAAGGCTGAACTAAATAATTTAGTTGAGAGTGGCATTATTTTTCCTATTAAGCATATGTCTTGGGCATCTAGCTTAGTTCCAATTAGAAAGAAAAGTGGGGAAATTAGATTGTGTGTTGATTTTTGAGATTTGAATAAAGCTTCCCTAAACGATCATTATCCACTCCCTTCCATGGAAAATTTTTTCAAGTGGTTTATGGTTCTGATAGATTTTCTTTGTTGGATGGGTACTCAGGTTATAATTAGATTTTGGTAAAGTGAGAAGACCAATTCAAAACAACATTTACAACCAAATGGGGCACCATGGCCTATAAAAAGATGCCTTTCAGCTTATCCAATGCTGGAGCAACATTTCAGCAAGAAATGGACATGGCTTTCCATGACCTTATGAATTAATTTTTTCTGGTATATTTAGATGATATTACTATTTTTTCCAAAAATGCTAATGAACATTTTGAGCATTTAAAATAGATTTTCCAAAGATGCAGAGAATTTGGAGTATCTCTCAATCCAAAGAAGTGTATTTTTTCTATGCACGAAGGTAAACTCCTTGGAAATATTGTCTCAAAGCAAGGTATTTATATAGACCTTGAGAGAGTTTCTTCTATTCTTGAGTTACCATTACCAACTCACAAGAAAGGCTTACAAAGATTTCTTGTGAGGATTAATTTTTTAAGAAGGTTCCTATCCAATATTGCTTTATGTCTCTCTCAACTAAATTCCCACCTACTATTGGTGTGTAATCTTAGCATATCACTCTATGGTCCTCTAGTCTCTATCTATGGATCTTTGATCACTCTCTATCATGTGTTATACAAGTTGAACTATCAGACCATCCCTCTTTTTGTTGTACCCATTATGCTCCCACCTTGCCTAATATTTCTTCTAAAGAGAAATTTATAGTCTCTAGCCATTAGCTCCTCCCCCTCCACCTCCTTGTACTCTTGCAGGTGTTATAGCAGTAGCAGCTACAAATAGTTCTTTTCCTTGACCCTAGTCCTTTTCCACTGGTACCTTTGCCTCTACGTTGTCTCTATTATTGGGCTCTAACCATCTCTACCTCCCTCTTTCACTGTCCTCCAACTACTCCACCATCAAGGTGGGTAAACCTCAAAGGCCTCTTGGATATCCACCAAGTTTCATAATCAACTGACACACCTAGGTCCTCTTGTCCATCTACCCAAATCCACTATAGTTGGGCAAGTTGTTTGAACTTTTTGATGGCTACCTATGGGGAGGGAATAGGCCCCCAACTCATGATGTCCTAGGTGGTGCGTACAAACACTACACGATATTCATCTCCAAGAACATCTTGTGGTTCTCTGAACTATTGGTGAACCTTGTCCATAATATATTTCTAGAACATATCATGTCTAATAGATGAGCCACTTGGTCTAGAAACAAAATGAAACATGGTCTCTATCATCATACCATAGATCAATTTCTAGCCATGGTCTCCACTTAAACTCTCTCATCTCATCAATGAGACATCTCCATTAGTCAAGATCCCCTAACCTATGTTAGTTCAACATGGTGTCATACTTGTACACCATCGAGTATCTTTCCTTTCAATCCACCTTGCCAATTGGCCTAAGTACAACAATGTTCTCCCAAGCCCAAATATGTAGAAGAGACATGCCTTCAAATAAATTGGTAGCAAACATATATACCACCTGGTGCATGTTGTGGTATAAGTGTTCCAAAATACTTGGACCCCATGTAGAGGCTTGATCCTCCTCCATAATCAACTCCAGGTCTCAGGCCCATCAAACGTTGAATCCTCTTGATTTCCTGTCAGGTATGATCTTCCCACATATAAATTTGGCCACTATGATCACAATGTTTCTAACCATGCTAATGTACCATCATAGGTCAATCTACCCATCATCAATATCTAGGTTATCATCACCCATCACTCTCTCTAGAGTCTCTACATTATGATTAGGATCAAAGGCCACCTGAAACATAGAAAACAGGTGAAACGAGATGAAAAGGTTGGAAAATGATGATGTAGGGGTGTCCATATAGGTTCACACACACTTTCCTAGTTTCATTAGAAAGAGAGGAGATAAAAAAAGTATAGGATTTAATTTCAACCTTGAGGTGAGTCAACCCTATTTTGGATCTTGGGATCTCTTCTTTCTTATGAAATAAATGACTGAATTGCAATATTTTGGAATTATTTAAAGTGTATTAACTAAATGAATTGTATGACCTAACACTTGAAATCAAAAGTTTTATGATAAAAAAAATAGAAATAATAGTTTACAAATAGATTTCGGAAGTGAATAAAATCACATAATAGTTTAGTACTACTATACACTCTTTGTCTTTTTTTGCTTCATCACCAAAAAAGAAAAAAAATGACTTTGTAAACCCTAATTTATTGAAGCTTCTAAAAGCTTGTTATAAGAAGTTGGGATGGGGATTTGTAGCATGGAATTATTTGTGATATTGTAATATTTTTTTCACTAGATAATAAAATCATTGGATGGTTTTGGTTTTGTGGATGTAGCCAAGATTGGGTGACCCATGGTAAATTCTCTATGTTGTCTTGTTTCTGCTATAATTTTTTGTGTGTTTTATTTCTCTGTTTTATTGATCAAATATGCATTTAACTTGTTATATATCTTCCTTATAACCCTAACAAGTGGTATTAGATCAAGGTTGTGTTCGGTTATCATTTGCAAGAAGGTTGCATGGTTGAGTGGGAAAAATGGCAGATGAGGGTAAGTTGAAGGCTGAGAAGTTCAATGGGAAAAACTATAAGTTATGGAAGATGTAGATGGATGAATACCTCTATCAGAAGGATTTATGGTAGCCATTGGAAGGGAAAACCAAGAAACCCTCAACAATGTTTGATGAGGACAGGGATATTTTGGACAGAAAGGCACATGGCAGTATTTGTTTATGCCTCGCACAATCAGTGGCGCTCAATATTACAAAATAAAAGACAAATCAAGAGTTGATGGAAACTCTAGAAAATTTATATGAAAAGCCTTCTGCTTCGAATAAGGTATTTATTATGAAGCATTTATTTAATAGGAAAATGGTAGAAGGTGGGTCAGTTGTTGATCATTTAAATGAGTTTAATACAATTACCAATCAATTAACTTATGAAAAGGTAAACTTTGATGAAGAAGTTAGGGATCTTTTGGTTCTATGTTCTTTTCTTGAAAGATGGAATAGCTTGGTAATGGTTGTTAGAAATTCTATTTGTGGTTTGAATACATTGAAATTTGATGATGTTTTTGGTGTATTTTGAGCGAGGAAATTCAGAGGAAAAGCTTAGGTGGAACATCCACATCAGGCAGTGTTTTGAACACATAAAGAAGGGGTAGAAAAAAAGAGAGAAGAAATAGTTCTGGAAGTCATGGGAAGTCACAAGGAAAATCAAAGGACAGAAGGTCCTAATGTAGAGACAAGAGGGATTTTTGGTACTGTGGTAAGCCAGGTCATTTAAAGAAATATTGTTGGTTTCAAAAAAATAAAGGAGACAAAAAGGAAGGAAATAAAGAGGAAAATGTGGTAAGTAATAAATCTGATGAGGATTCTTTGATTCTTTCCCTTGACAATGTTGATTATTCTTGGGTGTTAGATTTAGGGGCTTCATTTCATGCTATGCCTCATATAAATTATTTTCTTGATTATGTCCAAGGGGATTTTGCGCTGGTTTATTTGGGAGATAACATACCCTATCAGATTTTTGGAAAGGGAAGAATCAAGATTAATTTTCAAAATGGTAATCAATGGCTACTACATAAGGTAAGGCATGTTCCAAAGTTAAGAATAAATTTAATTTTAGTAGGGCACCTAGATGATGAAGGTTGTGTTGTTATATTTAGTGATGAAAAATGGAAGGTTACTGTTATCAATAAGATATGCACCCTATGCTAAGCTTGAAAAAGACTTAGCTATCTATTGACACATGTAAACCTTCTTCAAATGTGGGTGATCTATGTGAAAAAGGAATCTCCAGAGTGAGTTGGTTCTCAAAATGATATTTTCTACTCTAAATGATTTTTCTGGGATAAGGGGTAGAAAGATAACTAAAAATATAACTTAAATCTAATGGATCTTTTACTAGAAACTTATGAGATTAATACAAGACCACTCACAAAAATCTCTCTATCACAATAGTTCTCACAATCTCAATTGGCACATACTTTCATCAGTAATTTTCATGAAGATCTATAGACTAAATACAACACACAACCTGAAATTATGCAATTCTGAACACAAATTCACAACAACAAGACATAAAAGGATTCAAATTGAATCACAAAGATATCAAAATTTCTTATTATGAAATGAGACATGAAATGAGAAGAAGAAATCTACTGCTTTATTGAAACTGAAGGAGTATTTTTGTCTGAAATATGAGTACAAAGTTGCTTACAAGACTCTTTGCATGAACAAGAGAAAAGCCCAGAAAAAAAGCATCCAAAATTGCATCATACTGTATAATAAAAGTGGAAACCTCACATGTTTTGCATGTTCCTCCAAAAGGCTTCTAAAAATAGGTCTAATCTGCTTTAAAAGGAAAGAAAACACCTAATCTTTATCCCCTATTTCTCAAATTCGCCCAAGGAAAAAGTCAACAACTCAACTTTCATAATACTGCTATAAATAGAATAAGATAATGAACCAACTTATAAAACATTGTTTTATCTTTGCTTTACAATGATTTGTAGTTTTATCCTCTCAATTCGATTCTAATTTTTGCAATTAAGATTTTAGAAATATTTGCAAAAATAATAAACTTTTATGCTCCAATTACAATTGAACTTTTTCTTTTAAAAAATGTCATTAAAAATATAAGAATAGATATTTATTATTGACCTCTAATTTATTTCTATAAAATCAATCAAAAATAAACCTTAAGGCATCATGTGAATATTTCATTTTTCTCTAAGGCATAGGCATTAAAAGTAAACAAAATACCCTAAGGAATTTTAGACTTTTAAATACAAAATAAATGCATATCCTAAAACTGAGGCATCAACACCACATTGCAACCTTTGAATGGTCGACTTAAACCCATGAGGAAGTCGGCCACCAATGGTATTAGCTTGGAAGTTTGATATTTTAAACATTGCAAAAAGACTCAAAATCGAATTAGGGCTAAGGGAAAACCCTAAGAACAAAAAATAAATTTCACCCTAACTTTCGCCTTCTTCACTTTGTGCCTTGAGAAAAACTCTCTGCAAGAGCCACCGACTTGGAAGACTAGGGTTTTGCAAGGAAAGCTTGAGGAATTTGGCCATCGAATTATCTATGGGTCGAATCTCCATCAACAAGCAAGGTAAGTTGATTTCAAACTATTTTATGGCTTCTCTCCTCCAGTTTGAGGACAAATCTTGGCCTTAAGGTCATGGCTGTCCATGTTTTTAATGCACTTCTCTTTGATTCCTGTGTCAAAACTTCCTTGCCATTCTTTATTTTTTGTATTTCCATCTCAAATGAAAATATTTACCAAGCTGTTCCTTGCTAAATTTTAGAGCATTGTGAAGACAAAAACTTGAAACCACGTATAGGTCGCGGCCACACTATATGTTTTTCTCCTTTTGTTGTTAAATGGAAACAAAGGCTCGGTTTGAACTTTATCTCTCTTATCTTTGGACTCGAACCATATTGTATAATGATAATAACTTTCCTTATTTTCATTTTATGAAACATCTCCTTGCATAGGTAAGTTTGTACCTCTTATTCTTTATGTATTCATGCTTATCCGTAAAAACCCCCACATGGGTATTAAATATTCGAGAGGACAAAATGCCTCCATAGCACGGTCATACCTTATATTTGTATAATTTTTGGGTTCAAACCATAACATATGAAATTTGAAACTTTGCAATTCCAGTTTTTGGGTTTGATCCATAATGTAAAAACGATACTATTCCATGCATTTGTCAATTTTCTTCATTATGTATTATGAGAAATCTCCTATATCTAGCTTTATCTATGTGAAGATGCATTTCATATTTTGTGGCTATTTAAAACTTTAGAAAGGTGGCTCAAAAAACCTTTGATTCAATCTTGCAACAAGAATGGGTTTCCCTCTGTGAACTCATGCGACTATGGCTTGTTTACTTTCAGATTGTAAACTTTACTTAATGATGAAAACTGATATGTCACTCAAGTGGAAACATGTATATGTCGACAGTTTCTTGCTTTTTTCTACTTGAAACTATTCATGTAGTGAGAGGTTGCCGCTTGATTTGTGAATTTTATATGTATGCTTGTTCACTATCACCATTTACGAACATGAAACACTTGTTGCACCTGAAAAGATCATCTTGAAACAACATGAATAAAGATGAACACAACATCATATGGCAGCAAAAATGCACTCCTCTTGATCGTATTTTATGTTCTTCAATATGTAAATTGATGAATTCATGATATCTAAATTGAGCTCCTTGTTCACTCATGATTTTATCATTTCATTGTTTTCAGATTTGATTGTTATGAGTGAACAATGGTCTTGATTGTTTTAATAGTTGAAATCTGTTTCATTCCTTCTTGACTGGCTCATATGGGCATGATGATTACATTTCTTTACTCAACCCCATTTGTATGTTGAGGGGTAGCATGCTGAGCTCTACCCTTATGGGAGCCCATTTTACTCCACGTATTGTTATTTCTTCATGAAATGATCAACTACATAGATTTTCCTATACTTGCAGAGGAAATAAACAATATTAACATAAAACAATGAAGTTTAAAAGGTTCCATGATGTTGACATTTCATTTTCAAGCTCTCATTAGTATGCTCTTCCTTTTTAGTTGATTCCATGCATTGCAAGAAATGAATTATATCTATGTTGGTAGAGCACATAGTGTAGTCCATATCTAGAGCTCTAACAGTCCCCTTTACATGATGCAGGTTTACTTCAAAATGGTGGCAAGGACAGGGCAACAACAAACAACCAATTGAAGACACAAACAGGCAATGATGAATATGCCCTACGTTATATACTTCTTTCCTTGTCTTCAGTTGTATATTTCGTTCCTTGTAATGATTTTTTTTGGCTATCTCCATGGCTTGTGTGGAACCTTCATTTCTTCTTTTCATTTTTATTTTGAAAAGAAATGTAATCTATCACAATCTTGTACAATCATTTGTATTTGCAAATCAAATGAAATACTAAAATGTGAACACCATTATGAAATAACTAAAAGAAATGATTCTTTTTTAATCATTTATGTATTCTGTTTTATACTTCATTTATGTTGCAAAGAATTACATAATTCTAAAACTCTCATTGACTTAAATAAATGCATAACTGAAACTTGATAAATCCGATGCAAACAACAATTAAACAAATGCAAAAATCCAATTGAATTTTCATTTTAAAATGAAATAAACTAATCAGCTCTACCAATTGATCTATAGTGAAAATTGGTAACATTTTGGCAATTTCCGCTCAATGATTGCCTACTAAGCATTAGATCAGTTTCCTTCAATACTCCATTGGGCACATAGTTAAATTTTCCCCTTCATGAAACTCAAAAACTCAAACAGTGGCACTCCAAATAGCAACAAAACAAAAAAATGAAACAATACTGAAAGCAAACTAATAGGCCCTAATGGCCAACCAAACATGTGCAACAATGCTTAGGGAGAGAAATAACTAAAATGAAATGTGCGCGAAGCACTTATTGTAGAAACTAATCTACTATTTACATAGATAGTACTTATCTCGGAGGCAATGCTTGAGGTGGATCCCATTAACTGGGATAGACAACATCTCTCCAATCAACTTAGAAAGTTGGAAAGTGTTGTGTTCATTGCACTCCATGATCACATAAGGCCCATCCCAAATTGTATCGAATTTGGAATGTTGTCCAGGTTTACTTTTATACTCATTCCATTTAAAAACTAAATCACCAACAATGAAATCTTGTGGCTTTACCCTTTTATCAAAAGAACTCTTCATCTGAGCTTAATGTACCTCTAGCTGCCTCAATTCTTCTTTCTTGATCCCCTTGAGCTCCATTAACTATGCAAATCTCACCTCGAGAGGTTGTTCATTCAAAAATTCCAGTTCTTTAACAAAACTCAAAGTTGGTAACTTAATGGAAACAGGTAACTTAGCTTCCTTTCCATAAGAAATTACATAGGGAGAACAACCAATGGCTCTTTTAGGAGTCAGCCTGTTATCCCAAAGGGATAACTTAAGATTTTCATGCCATGTTTGTTGATTGCCTTCTACAATTTTCTTGATTATCCAGATCAGGTTCTTGTTTGTAGATTTTGCCTACCCATTACCCTGCGGGTAATAGTTAGAAGATGTATTCAAAAAAATATTATTCCTAAATGACTAGTCAAAAATATTCAAACCAATAAAGGCTAAACCATTGTAAGAGATTATTGAATCTGGGGTACCAAATCTCAACACTAAATCTTGATAGAAATTAAGCACAAGAGTCTCGTTTGCTTCTTTTAAAGCAACAACCTTGGTCCACTTAGTGAAAAAATTTGTTGCGGTAAGAATCCACTTATGACCCGCACTTGAAGGCGGGTTGATTGGTCCAATGAAGTCTAAACCCCACTTGGAAAATGGTTGTTCCACTTGAATGGGATGGAGAGGCAAGGCTACAAGCCTTTGATTGTCCAAAAAATAAAGCACACTTTTCACATATTCAAACCCAAGCAATTGCATCTTTAAAAAAATTTGGCCAATAATAACTAGCCCCCATGATCTTCAGGGTTGTTCTTTTTGCAAAGTGGTCTCCTGAAGGCCCATCATGAAACTCTCCTAATAGCTTTTCAACTTGACTAGGCTCAACACATCTTAATAAAAGACCTTTAAAATCTCTCCCATAAAGGGTACCATCAAAAAAAGGATAAGGAATGGCTTGTAATCTGTAGTACCTTCTTTTCGCTTTGTCCAAGCCTTTAGAACACTCACCAGTCTACAAATAGTGTATCATTTGCTGCACCTAGGTAGCAGCAAGAACTAAAACAACAACTATATCATCATTATTTAGTATTGTATCAACACCTTCAACTTCTTTTAAGTTTTTGCCCATTGTATTTTTTGCAATTTGTTCACACAACCCTTTCCTATGACAAGCTTAGTTATTTTAATTTCAATGTCAAACTCCATAACCTTGGTTATCCAACAAACATGTTTATCATTAATATACCGGTTAAGTAAGAAGTCCTTAATAGTTGAATGAGCAACTAGTAACTGGATTCTATTATTGGATAACATGTGCCTAAATTTTTTGAGGCTTCTTACAACAGAAAAAACATGTTTCTCAACAAAAGATTACTTCACCTCATAATCATGTAATACCTGGTTGAAGAATGCCATAGGATGCTCCAAGCCTTCATCATTTTGTTAGCACAGTATAGCTGAAATAGTGTCAACCCCTCTAAAAGTGTAAAGAATGACCTTGTCATAGTTTGGGTTAATGAGGGTAGGGGAAGCTACAAGGGCTTCCTTTATTTTCTCAAATATCCTCTTACCTTCTCTGGTCCAACTAAACATTATATGAGGTATCAATACCCTCACACTAAATACAACCCAAGTTCTCTACATGTAGCACAATAGTAAAGTGATCCTAGAGATCAGATGGGGTATCAATGGGGATACCTTCATAGGTACCATCACCAACAAGTCAGGGATCATAGGGGGCTCAAAAATAGCATCAATAACCTCTTATACAATAGGCACATCCTCTTCCTCCTCCTGATTAGGAGGAGAGAGGGAGCTCTATGTGGATTGTTCATATGCCTTTATATTTATATTTTGATGTATAAATATATCAATGTAGACAAATATTTTTGATGTATATACACTCATCAGCTATTGATAGCCTTGTGTACATTCATTTAGATATTCTATTGCACATTTGATGCATAAAATTTGTATCATGACATTCTTTTTTTGATGATATATATGATATGAGATTTTTGTGAGGCTATGAGATATTTTATGGTGTTATGTGATGCATTAATTATGGATGCATATGATTATGGATCTGCACATGTTATTTTGATGCATGCCTTTGATAAAATAATGATGTGATGTATGATGATGCATACTTATGATGCTACTGATGATTTATGGATGCAAGATGTTTGATATTATATCATGATTTATGGATATGGCTCTTTTTGTATTTTGATATGATATATGATGATCATGCATGATATATGATATGAGATTCTATTGATAGTTTATGAATGCAAGATGTGATGGATATTTTTGTGTATTTTATGATACTTGGATATAAATGTTAGTATGATGAGTAGAATAGAAGAATGGGTGATTAGATAGATAAAATATGATGAGATGAATGATCAAGTACCAATAGATCTATGATTATTAGATATATTCAATATTTTACTAGATATGTGATGAGATAAGATAGATGATTCTGCTTTTTCTTTAGGTTATGCTAAATACTGTAAAGAAATCCTTATTTTGATATAATGAGTAGATAGTATGTAGCAAGGTATAAAGTACCAGGGTGGCATTATATCTATTGCATGGAATTTGACTTTACAAATAGATAGGAGTATCCTTGTTTATACCTAACATACAAAAATATTGTTTATCATAAGAGAGAATGAAGCCATCGAAAAAAGTATAACTTAGGGAGTACTATTATAAAAATGACACAAATATATGTCCTGACTATGAGGCCATGTTAGGTACCCATGTACATATGCAAATGCAATGTCTCACAAACAAATAAAAGGAGAAAACCCAATGGGAAAAAACTCCTTGCAAAAGAGAGATAAAAGCAAGATGCTCTCAATGATGCATGAGAAGGGGAAAAACCATACAAGGAAAAAGACTGCCCCATAAGAGAGAAGAAGAGAGATCATGCAGCCCCTCCCTCAATGAGTTCCTATTGCAAATATGGTAGATGTTTGATAGTGAATGTTAAAGATGATCCATGACCATTGAACAATGTTCCTCCTCTTAGGAAGAAACAAGACCAAGATGGTATGCAATGTGCATTCTCATTCTTGAAAGGAAGATCTTGGAAGAAGAATGATGTGTGATGTCTTCAAATAATTATCAATTGTCTACATATTGATGTCTAAAGGTCTCACACTCCAAATAGGTGTTCTAGGCCACACTATTGAAGAAGACAATCTAGAATCACCTAAAAAAATTGTAGAACATGTATCCAAAGATAAAGATACCTCCTCTAAATAGAAATAAGAATCCTCTAAGTGTTGTCCAAAATAATCCACTCATGTTAAGCTACAAAGGATGATCATGTAGATAATGAAGGTCAAAGTGTTCCATCACAACAACTAAATAAGGATTATCTCCATCAAAGAGAAGATAAATGCAATCAATGATGTCTCCCAAATCAGAAATTTGGGGCTCACAAAATAAACAACCAAGGTATATCAAGTACTCATCCTAGGTTGTCATCTCTAGAATATGATGAATTTCATGTTGCACTGAATCACAAGGAGCCAAATCTATGGATTCATAAGAATCTATAGGAGAAACAATAGATTAAGGAGATGAGATTTTAGTGCATGTCATTTGAATACACTTATTATCACCCATTATTTCCCAACATATGATGAATTAAGAACACTAGATGATTTGATTGATATTAGTTTAGGGGAATTAGTCAAACTGATGCCATTGGAAATGCAAAGCTACTGCAACTAATGAAGAGATAAAAGAATAAACTTGTATCACATTGTCAACAAACAAAAGAGTTTTGATTAAAACAAGCTCACCATAAATAGTCTCAAGTGAAATAGTTTCACTAGAAACTACATGGCCTACACATAGAATTTTAGGTGATACCCTTTCGCCTGAAACAACATTTTTTTTCCCTTTTCCACATTAAAATGTGACTCAATTTGAATGTATATTTTCAACTAAAATAGTTTTATGTGAAAGGGTTTCGGTCGAAACCCTTTCACCTAAAATTGTCTATGTGGCATCCTTACTGGCAGCCACCTGATCTTTTTTAAATTTTTTTGAAACATTCCACTTGAACATGATATTACTTTAGTTAAAATAATTTTTTGAAAAAGTAAAAATACCCTTTTGTAGAGCTTAAAGTGAAGAATCCATATATATATTAATATTTCGATTAGTTTTAATATATATATTTTAAATAATGCAAGTAGATTATTGAAATAAAAAAAAAGGTTGATTAGAAACAAAAAAATATATTAAAACATATTAAAAAAATTGAAAAATATATGGTTTACTAGAGGAGAGAATCTTCTCCAAAAGAGTATATTTTTTTTGAAAAGGATAAAAATAAATAAATAGTTGATGTCAAATGAAACTTATCAAATTTTGGTACATTTGAATTTAACATGTTATTAAGAGGAAAATATGTACATCAATTTTTTAAAAAAAATCCATGCACTAGATATTGAAGTTTTCTATTTAGAAAAAATCAAGAAAAAATAAAGTTTTTTTCTATTTTTTTGATGTCAACTCAACGTTACTTTTTCTTGAAATTTTCAGTAATTCAAAATCTACTCTTAAATTTATAAAAAAATAAAAATAAAAATCTTTTTAAAAATTAGAAGAATAAAATTCATCAAGAGTTCTACATTTTACTAGTTTGCATCATTTTGAAATTCAAAACATAAAGACCACTTTAATGTGGTTGATGTTGAGAATTTTTGTTTATGTTGACCGATTGCTTTATAAAAGTGTGATACAAGTTTGTACAAGTTTTACTTGAAGTTCATAAAGAATTTCCAAATCATCAAGTTCTTCATACAAACATTCATCTATTGTATGCTTTTTCTTCCCACAATAATCACATTTTATTTTTCATGCATTAGAAGACATGATTACAACCAACAACAACACAAGATTGCCCCCAAATTTTTTAACTAGGAAACCCCCCAAGCAATATATGAGGTTGGAACTTTATACTTAGTGCAAGTATAGGTGCCACTTGCAAGAAACAATGAAGTAGACTTGATCTTAGTGCATACAGATTCCAAATTTGGCTACAAGATGAAAGAAAAATTTAACATAAAATGGGGTCAATCTGATTACACCACTAGAAAGTAGATGATAAATTATGTAGTTTAAAAAAATCACCCAAAATGATACTATAGGAGCAAGAACAAAGCCTCAAAAGTTTCCAAAATGAGAATGACTTAGCAACATGTGTGTGAATCTACAATTTATAGAAAAAACAACCAAAAACATAAAAACCAGTTGCACCACTATGAAGAGCATAAAATTCTACCTAAAATAAATAAAAATTCTTGAGAAAAGGAGTCTATATGAGATAACCAAAGGAAATAGGGTTCCACTTTTTGAGAGATGAAACTTGACGACCTATTTCACTTTCAATTCATTAAGAAACCAAGATCCCTCAACCAAGTGGCTCAATTGAGGGAAGGAATATAAGGGGTGTTTCCTTAGGTGTGATTAAAAGGGGGCTTCACCATTAAAATGAAGATTCAGAGGAGAAATGCAAAAAATCATGCACTAACCCTATAAGGTTAAAACATGAAATCATATTACTAGATAAAGAGATACAAAAAAGTACCCAGAGGATAGGAGATGTCTAAACAAGATTTGAAAACCCTAAAAAAAATTGTTTCTGAATTGCATTGAGACTGATACGCCAGACTAGGTGATTTAGTCATGCTACAAAAATCTGGTTAGAATTTGGAATCTTTTGCTGGTAAATCAGGATCTACAAAAAACTGGTAAAAAGAGGTATACTAGGACTCATACACCCAGAGGGGTGATTTAGTCCCAGTATTAGGGTTTGAGTGAAAATTTTGTAGCCTCTAGCAATATTCTATAGCTTTTTTATTGTCTAATCTTGAAGTTTGAAAGTCTAAATTCCAACCCGTAGGTGAGTTTCTGTGAAGATGACAACTTTCTTCAATCTTGCAACTTTATCCTCAAAGGATCTTCAATCTCCAAATCACCTAGATTTGCAATCACACATGAAGAGGAAAAAAATGTTGTTGTGTTAGGGAATAGGGGTTGGCCTCAAGATCAAACCCCGTTTTGGTAATAAAACCTTGAAATTAAATAAAATAGAATGAAGGAATGATGAATTAATAGATGTAATGTTGCAACTCACCAAACTCTAGGAATAAAGGCTACAATCCTGTGTGAAATGGCTCTAATGGATGTGGATCTTGACTCTTGATCTTGATATGAGATAATGTCTTTGAATGCTTGCTTGAATCATGAAAACCTATATCACAAATGTTAGCTCACAAACACACATGATGTATGAAGACTTTGACATGATGCATGAATCTTTAATGTTTATCCAAATGCTTAATAATTTGTTCTTGAATGCTCTTGATCTCATACTTTCCTTAGGAATTCTCTCTTGAAAATATTAGGTGAAATTATGTGAAATAACCTTGTATTTATAATTATTTATGCCAAATATCTTGAAATAACAACACTACAAGCTGACATAAGATCTAGGATAATAAAATACTACAAAGAATTTGATTTGAAATAGGTCCTGGTTAAAGCAGGACTCATACACCACCTTGGGTGTATGAGTTCTAGTGTCTTAAACACATGACACAAACTATAAGAAGTGTTTTGTTTAATGCAATGCTTAAAATTAGGTCTTGAGACCCAGGTGGGAACCATATGCCCAAGGTGGTGTATGAGTCCCAATTCACTATATTTGGAGCACACAACCTCAAACATTGAATTATGATTTTTTTTATTAAATGCATAGATTATCTTTAGAAAAATACATTTAATAAAGCTTGTGGATGCAAAATAGGAAAAAATAAGGCATAAAGAAGCCCATTTTTAACAAGGAGGGCCCAAACAAGTGTGAAAATGTAAAGGGATTCACTTTTCTACACTATATTTAGCCCCCACTTTAGTGAGAGGAGGAACTTGCTTCAAAATCACACTAAAGTAGACAAATTCACATCAAGAGAGGTCCAAGTGTACCAATGCTAGCAAGATAGGACGAAAATGATCAAGAGGGATGATCAAGCCCCCAAGATTTAGAACCTATAGAAAAATAACATGGGAACAAAAAAACACACATGAGAATTATGTATGAAGCAACAAAAATATACAAGCATACACTGCCAAAGACATAAAGAAGAAAGAAAAAGAAAAAGGGGTGGATCAAGCCTCAATTGTTTGTCCAACACAATGTGGATCAGATCTAAGATGTTTGTCCAAAAAAATTTACAAGTTGAACACAATGTCCATTATGCAAACATGATGCATGCTCACAAGGGCTAGTGGAACCTCAGGCCATCCACTAGGTGAGGCCCCAGAGAAACATACACATGCGGCTGATATGCACTCACACAGACAAGAAAGCAAATATGGGAAAGACACGCATAGGTTGGATCCCATACGATAATAATACCAAATCTATACCTCTTGATAACTTTGATAGGGTGCCACACAACATGAACAATAATATTCATGAGGCAAGTTAAACTTCGTATGCTAACACCCATGAATAAATATGATGGCTCCACAGGAAAGAAAAGTGTGCTATGCAAGGTGGCCATATAACAGTTATTGTAAATGTAAGGTAGTGTAAGGTATGTTTGAAGGAGTTTTTCTTAGTTCATGTAAGGTATTAGATTAGGGAAAATTATTCTTAATGTATCGAAGAGAGGACCAATCTAAGAATAGAAGATTCATAACTTAGGGGATGCAGTGTGTCACATCAATCCATTGAGAAGAATATAATATGCTAAGAAAGATCACACTCTTGAAGGAAATCACACCTAATCTCACAAAAAAGAGAAATATGCATCACATAAAGTAAGAAGACCACATAATTAAATATGAGTTAAATTATGAAAAATAGTATTGCCAATGTATGCCCCCACTTTAAAGAAATTGCTAAACACCATGATGTTAATTTAAAGTAGAAAATGATAATTTCTAACAATAAAGAGGACATGAGAGCTTATTTGGAAAACCCTATGGACATTCATATGTTTCCAAATTAAGCTACATCATGAAAAGGGGTTGCCCCCAAAATTAAATCCCAATATCACATAAGGGATCCACAAATTTGGGGTCAATATGTCTATGCTAGAATATTATTATAGAGCTAAAAAATATCATCATTTCCTAAATAATCATAGAAGAAGAAGAATGATACAAAGAGAGTGAAAACAAAGAAAATATTTTAGGCCAACATGGAAAATACCTAAGTGTCTCGACGCCTTGCGTCATCCACAAAAGGAAAACACAAGACAAATAAAAGATAAAAGGATTAAATGTTTATGAAATAGAGAAGAATGTAGATACAAATAGAGGAATTTCACTAAGATAGAGAGATACATCAAACAAAATGGTACAGGGAGATCACATTACACACATGAAATCAAACACATAACATGAAAAAGAAAACAAAGGCAATACTAGTAAGGCACGTGCGAGTCAACCTATAGTATGTCATCTGCATACCAATATTATTCATCATATACAGAAGGAAAAAGAACTAGCCAAAGGGACAATAGCGAGTGTGATACAAGGGAAAGGCTATCTAATCCTTGCCCCCACTAAGTGCAGGAAAATGATGAGCTGAGATGAATGATGATATGCCACTCCTTGCAAGAAGGAAATAATTTGCAATGAATGTAAAACATGCAATAGTGAGTATGCTATGATCCTACAACTATTACATGGAAAAGAACAACATATATTGTTATTGATTATAATGATTAAACAAAGTATCAACGTGATGCATATCTAATGAAATATTCCCACATATATTATCTATCAGTTCAGGATGCACCAAAGTTAAAGTTGTCTTGGAAGAATCTTTTGTGAGGGTGTTGATATTGAGTGAAGGCTTGTTTATTTCTTTCAAGGGATAATAACCAAGACCATTAGCTATTTCTTGCATGCTAGGCTCTATAGGGATACATATACCTTGTTCCCTAGCACCACATCCCTTTCCACTATAACCAATATGTTACATAAATTCATTACCTTTTCCATAGAGATTTTTCGTTTCTTTTGGATTTGATACTTGTTCTTAATAAACTTCATCAAATCTTGTTGTGTAATTTGTTTCTTCTTCTGAAGTGGTTGAAGTGGATGCTTCTGAATTTTGTGTTGACATTACCACTTTTTATTTTCCCTTTTCAGATTCTTTTGTTATGATCTTATATTATCCCATGAAAGCAAGTATGAAATCAAAGGAACTCCAAGAATCTTCCAATAACTTTGTGACTTCTTCAATATTCTTTTCTTTTTCTTTCTTGATATGCAAACAATTTTCAGGTTCAGGGTCGGCCTTGATTGTAGACACTTTGTTATATATATGAGCAATGGTATTATAACTAGTTTGTTGCAAAAAATTATCATTATTGAGTTTCATTTTTGGTTATTCTAAGATAAGGATGGGTTTACTCTAAACTTGTGGTTGTTGTGAGGGTGGATAAATGATAAGTTCAGGCTTGGGATATTGTTGAACATGGGATATCTAATGTACATAACATGAAAAGTCTTGTCCTTATTTTCATGATATCTTAGTGAAGAGGAGTCCAATGTCACTTAGCCATCTTCATTTAAGGAAGCCACATCACTATTATTTTAAATACATCAATGCTATCATTTTCTTCCACCATGATATATTTCCTAGTAGGAGAGTTTTTAGGAGAGCAACAAACTAGATGTCGATGACATTCAAAGGTTGGTTCTTCTAAAATGACTTCATCACAAGTAAGGGAGTTATAAATGGTTGGATTTTCTTGCTTATTAATGATGAAATTATCTTGTTCAATAATTTTTTCCTTGGGATTCTCATAGCTTTCATTGGTTTGATCTTCTAAAACCAAAATATCTTCTTCACAAATAGTAGCGATACTAGGAGAAGGCCAAATTTGATTGTTATGATTTTCCATTATTTAATCCTTTTTCTCTAAGGTCTCATTCTCTTGTGCCATAATATCTACTCTAGTAGGATATCTTTTAGGAGAGAAGAAAACAAGAGGCTCATCACTTTCCATGGTTAGATTTTGTAAAGTATCTTCATCAAAAATAGGGGAGGCATCAAGAGAAGAATAATTATGAGTTTAGAGCTTACCAAAAATTGGATCATTTTGTTTGAATAGAAATTTATAGATGTTAGGGATATTAGGATAGAGAGAAATAATTCTATAACTCTCAATAATTGGATCTCTTAAAACAAACATATACTCTTCACAAATGTGTTTTTCATGATCATTCACAATTGTATCCTCTTTCACTAAATCATTCTCACAAGTAGGGAAGGTGTTGGGAGATGAAAGGAGAGTAGGTAAATTAGTGTCAATGATCTCATGTTCTTGTATCATAATATCTTACCAAGGGGGAGAAGGAGAGGGAAAAACAAGACTTTCATGATTCTCAATGATTTTATCTTCTTTCACCAAGATTACTTCGTCACTAATAGGAGAGGTATCAAGAGAAGAACAACTAGGATTATCATGATTGTCTATGTGTGAATCCTCTAGCATCAAAGTTTTAATGGATGATATAGGTGAGATGAAGTCCTCAAGGGCTTCATATAACATGTCAAATTCATTGCAACTAAAGGGTCCAAGATTTTCCATTTAATTTTTGTTTTGTTTTGTTTGTTGTTTTTGATTTTTTATTTTCTAATGAATTCCAAATGTAATCTAATCTTATCAAACTATGAAATAATGCTAGAAATGGAAAAAAGTGTAGTAATATAATCATATCCATAATTGAAACATATAATTTGAAATGAACCAAATTAAGCTAGATCTAATGAAATGAATGAAACAAAAAACAGAAAACCGAAACAGAGATTTGACAACAACAAACAAAAGCAAAAAAATAAAGTTTTTAATGTTGTAAAATACAGAGTCAGACCTAATACAAGAAAAAAACCTAGATGGGTGAATGAGTTCCAATTAGGGTTTTTGAAAGGTTCAAATGCTGAAAATTAGTCAACACAAAATTTCCAGAAATGCAAAAAAACATGCACTTACCCTAGAAACTTAAAATGTGAAATCAGATTACTAGATAGAGAGATACAAAAAAGTACTCAAAGGATATAGGAGATGTCTAAAAAAGATTTGAAAACCCAGATTTTTTTTTGTTTCTAGAGTGCACTGGGACTCATACACTAGACTAGGCAATTTAGTCTTGGGTATGTGCAAGATCATCATGGAAAAAATAGGCACTTAAGTGGCAATGAAAATTCAAAAAAATTAGAGTTAGGCAACTTGACGTAAAAATTAGAATAAGTTATCTATATTATTTCAATAATATGTAAGAATTGAATTTGTAGAAAATTGAATGAAGTTTCTAAACTACTAGATATATTTATTTATTTTTAAATCTATTTGGTGAAAATTTGAAATTTCAATCCAGCAATACTTAAATTTCAGGGAAAAAATAAGAAGTAGGTGTCTGTCTGACCACCCTAACCAAAATAAAATTATAATATTTTTTCATAAGATTTTAGATATAAGTACAGGACTCATGTCCCGATGTGATGCATATTTTTTTTGTATTTTTTTTAACTAAATAATTGATTATGAATTTTTTATTACAACTTTTAAAAAATATAAAAACTTGTATATCTGACCACCTTAACTTGGTCAAAACTTTATGAAATTCATTTTTGTTTAAATCCTATAGTATGCGAAGCATAAAATGTGACACATGTTTTGGATTAAAAAAATGTGATACGGTTTGAAAGATATATATGTTTTTCAATTAGCCTATCAATCAGGACTTTAGTTGTAATTCAAATAGAAAATGAATAATAATTATTTATTAAATTCAAAGTAAAGCATAATTTATATTGGTGGAAATCTGAGAATCTCCTTTAAATACCCTTTTCGTTTCATCAAATTAGGGTAAAAAAAATTTGTCAGCCACATGGGTGAAGTCTAGAAAAGCAAGGTAAGTTGTTAAACATGTTTTTTGTGTTTACTTCTTACGATTGGCATGTCCTAGCCAAATTCTGAAGGAAACCCGAGCCTAATCCCTAGGTATTAGGTTTTGTGTCAGACATATCGGATATCCGATTTTTTTTATATATAATTTTAAAAAATCTAATATAGTTTTTAATATATGATTTAAAAAATTACAATAAATAGTTTATAGTTTATTTTAATATATCTAGTTGAGAATATACAATATAGTTTATAATTCAATATATAACATATAATTTATGATAATCTCTTACGAAATTATGTATAATATATAATAAATTATATTATTATGTATAATATTTAAATATTATTTAAATATTTTAGTTAATGTATACATATATATATACAGTTAATATATAAAATATTATATAACTAATTAATATCACTAATATATATTATATTTAAATATTATCCCTCTC